>OX438638.1:2519873-3081887 GCA_949316285.1 Eupithecia subumbrata
TTTACCCCAGCGGTTGTCGGTTCTTCGCGAGATATAGCCGGCCCACTGCCACTTCAGCTTGTTCATTCTTTGAGCTGTGTCGATAACTTTGGTTCTCTGTCGGATGTATTCGTTACGAATCCTATCCTTCAGTCAATATTGGTAGAATAAAATGTCATAGTCGTGTTTGATTGAATCATCGAGTTGTTTGCTCGATTGTTCATATAGTGGTGAAAGCGGTCAGTTCATCCCCAGAGCAAAGTTGCGGCAAGCACGATGAGACACTGATTGTGTACATAACCAAAGTTGAACCAAAGCGCAAACCATTACATTATAATTATACATTTTACACGTAATACGTATTCTTAAAAAATATAGTAATTATGTTACGACGAAAGTTAAACAAAGTTTCGAATTACATATAAGCAAAATCATCAGCATACCAACACTTATACTCCGGCCAAACTCAAAGTACTTAAAATGTTTGTATAGGAGGACCCATACTAAACCTAAAAATTAATAGTTATAACTTTATAAGTATTTCTATTTAAGCTCATGCCTATATGTATATAGCCAAATGATACATAGGTACATACAATGCTAATTGCTGACAATTATATTTCAAACTCGACGCCAAAACGAGAATGTTAGATTTTTGTGTTGCTATTAGTTTACATCCATTATTTTTTGAGAATATCTTGAGTGTAGGTCTGACGCGACGGGGTGGCGGTCCGCATTGGTTAGCTTCTCATATCTCTATAGTGTAAAGTGTAAACAATACTTCGAGCCAAGCGCGGGCGCCAAGTATCAAACATATGAAACCGCCGTTTGCGTTCATACTGAAGGCGCCTTGCGCAGCGTGACGGGCTTGACTAGAGGTGTGTCCTCAGCACGTTTGCTAACACAATTGTATCAGAACACTTCAACAAAAGAGGCCCTCGCACGATTTTGAAAATCGTGCTGCAACGATTGAGGCGAGGCGCGAGGCCCTCGGGAGGTGACTCGTCATCGTGCTATCTGCGTCCCGCTCAATCGCGCAGCGCGCCCATGGAGTGAGCGGGATACAAATGGCACAACGCACTGTGCTGTTTGCCGAGAACAGCACAGTGTGCCAAAGGCGTCCCGCTCACTCGCGTCGCTCACCGCGCGTGCGAGCGGGACACAGGTAGCACAATCAAGTGTGTTCCCAACGACGGCGGCGGGGTGGCGGCATCACAACACAATCCTGCTAGCACAGTGTGCTGACTCTGTGTGAATGAGCGCCTCGCACAATCCTGTAATTCTTCTGTAATTCTTTATTGTACACAATTAATACATAGCATGAACTTATACATAATAGGATATGTACATAGGCGACCTTAACCCTGAAAAGAGTTTTCTTCCAGGAAACCTTAGAATTATAGGAGAGGCGATGGAATAGGTAGAGGAAGTGTACAAATAAATGAATCTACTATACATATACTTATAATAAACATACATATATTCAAATAGACTAAATAAACCTAATAAATACCTTTTATAAAATATATAAATATATATTTATAATATATACTATAATAATAATATACTATACTTAGATGGATTATATCTATGATAGTAGAAAGTGCTCTTTTACCTTAGTTTTAAATAAGTCAATCCTCGCCACAAATTAGTGTGGAACCCACCGCTAGCTTGAACGAGTAAGCACGCGTAATTTTGAAACGCGATCGCGCTTGCTCTTACTATGGTTGAAGTCTTTATCTCTCGTGGCGACGACATTTATCAGCCGAATGTGTGCCGGCCGCTATCACTGCCGGGTGTCATATCATGAACTTGGAGCTTACTTCAACCGTCAATTATCCTCAGTTTCTTAGAATCATCATTACGTTCTGGACGTTGATACTTCATACATCATTCAGTGTACAAAGCGTCAGGAACAAAATTTATCTGTGATTGAATTCCGTCTTACTTTCCCGTTACGTGTTATCTCAACAGTGTCGCCATCGTGTGATAAAATAGTAATAATATTGTCCTCGACGCTTCAATAGATAATCTTTTATCTGGCTATTAAATAATGAGTGTGTGTAATGGAAGAGACGGTCACAATCGACGCTCGCGAGAGCCAGTGTAGTGCCGACTCATCGCCCGAAGCGACTTCTGCTGCGACTCACGATTTTCGGAAGAACTTACATTTGTCTTTGCGGAAATACACCGTTATCTCCTGAACTAAGTTACTTACAAATTCTCTAACGGGATCTACAAGTGAATATTGTGAATATTTGCTATAGACTGATCATTATGTGTTTTGGTGTGATTTGTGACGAAAATGATTTTGCGTTGTAAACACCAGTGAATGTGTCGGATAATTTTGGCAAGAGCGAAATATACGGTGCCAAGATGTATCTTCAAACAGAGGTGCGTTGTTCTTATTACAGCTGGGTTTTATTAATGACTGCATAAATTGACATAGTTTATATGACAAAGCTTGGTAGGCCAGAGCCCCCATTTTTGTGATTTTTAAAACCATCTGAGACTTAGAAAATAGTGTATAAAATTCTGAAAAAAAAAAAAATTATATTACTTAAGGATCTAGTCTAGTCAAAGTCGCATTCAGTTACAAGATCGAATAATTTAAAATTGTGAAAAAAATATATAATTATATTACTTAAGGATCTAGTCTAGTCAAAGTCGCATTCAGTTACAAGATCTAATGAACTTCACTCGATAGAAAAAAATCCCAAAGTTACCCCTTTTTCTAACGTTTTTTCAATACTATGACTAGCGAACTACTGATATCACACTTTTTTTTGTACTCAACTAAGGACACTTAATATTTCTAAACAAATTCGCAGAGTTTGACTTGATAAAATGATTTTCAAAAACACGAGCGCGGCGGCGGCTTGGCAGGCGCGCATTTTCCCTTCCGTCTACTGCTGCAGGACTACCTGGCCTTAATGATTTTACCAAAAAGCTCATTACAATAGCACATCATTGGGTACCTATTGTTCTTATTCCATTATAGTTAATGTACTCATTCTTTTTACTTATTTTAGAACAAAGACATTCCTAACGGTCGTATTGATTGCAAGAACTCTTTCCATTACGCATAATTGTTTTGTCTATCGCTGTTTTAATTTGAAACATTTTTTCTCTTCCTAAGAAAACATGATCCTTTCAACGAATCGATAAGAGAGTACATTTGTGATCAAATGAACTCTCTTATCGATTCGTTGAAATTCCGTTGAGTTCTGTGGTGATCCACGGAATATCAGGGCTAAGACATTATCAGCTAGTGAATGCTGAGTGTTAGGATTTTACAGTGTTTTTCATAAAAGCTTTGCAGTCTGAAGTTTTCTGATCGGACCGTACCTTCCCTTAAAGGTTGGTATTTTGTTTGACTCACTGTGTTCAGACAAAGTAAATCACACGAATATTACAAACTAGCTGGTGCCCGCGACTTCGTCTGCGCAGGATAAGTATTTCGAGTAGCATAGATTATCTACTTTAAATACCAGAAGCGATAAAAGTATCTATTTTCATTTAGGAATCAATTAATTACTACCAAATGTGCATTTGAAATAAATTATCAATTTTTATTGTAGTTATGGTTCACTATTTTGGCTATAATAGCTTACACATAAGATATAGATTACAGGGTGTCCCATGCAACCTGTACCCGCGAAGGTCTGTGGACACCAATACCTATCGATTGGACCCCCATGTATTTTCTGCGATTTTTTGTAGTTTTCGAGGTATAATTTTTTTTGTAAAACAAAAAAATTCATATCTATAACACAATATATATTTATATATTCAGATTTTTGAAAATAATGGATGGTTTTATCTGTATTTTTTTCTGTGAAGTGATTCTTTGAGATTTTTTTTGTTAGTACCGTGGCAAGCAAGTGTGTTTATCTGTAAAAAACAGTAAACACCAAAATTCTAACTACAAGTTGCTCAGATTTTAATCACATAATTCAAATTTCTATTTCAGATAAATTTTTACGTGACTTTTGCATAAATTTTGCACCGAAATTTTGCATAAAAGTAGATATAGACCTGGAATAGCATGAAAGAAAAACGCTTGCAAAGACGCTGGCTTTTGAGGAAAATATTGAACATTATTCTATCAATAACATTAACGCCTAATAAATCTCAGTAACGTTCCTCCGCGATCATCCATCAAGTGAGGCAATTTACTTTTATGGCTGCTATCAGATACTTGCAAATGGATCTCCTTAGATTTATTAATTGGTGGTATACAGGGGGCCACGTAACATGTGTACTCAGGCAAAAGGGGGTGATTCTGGACCCCGATGGGATCATGTTGCAATTTACTTTTTTTTTTCATCCTATTCGTATTCTTACACGCACTCTTGCATTATTTTACACTAGCGTCATGTCCTGGCTTCGCACGGGTGGACATTTATTTTATAAACATATAAATATAGCCTATGTTACTCAGGGATAATGTAGCATTCTAATGATGGAAGAATTTTTTAAATCGGTACAGTAATTTTTTGAGTTTATTCGTTACAATTTCTAACGAATAAACTCAAAAACTACTGAATTAAGTGGAAAGATAGAATTATATTTATGTATATTTGTAACTTACAAACATACAAAAATACAAATCTTTCCTCTATAAAATATTAAATAGTGTAGATTAAATATTCCACAAATGATTTTTGCTTTTTTTTTCTGCAAAACCAGTGTTTTGTCATGAAATTTCAAAACAATAATAATAATGTAAGAATACACGTAAAAGAACACGAACATGAGTGAGTAGTAAAACGTTTATTTTCCTTGAACTAAAATTGATCCCCTTGGGGTCCAGTATCACCCCCTTTCGGCTTAGTACACTTGTTTCGTGGCACCCTGTATATCACGAGACGCTCTGTCTGCGCGGTTTATGTTGACTTCATGAGTTTAAGATCCTCACACACGTGTTCGCGATAAAGATAACAAACAAACAAACAACTCTTTTATAGTAGCTAGTCGCAGCGAGTCTAGACATGGAATGGGTAACTCGACGATTATATCATTAAAGCCGGTTTAATCAAAGAATCCGGTAAATAAGCTATTATTAGGTATAAGCTATAAGTGAAAGCTAAAGACGTTCAACTGTGCTACTGAAATAAAACATGGCATTGTATTAAAATAGTATTTATCTAGGTTCCTGCCAGGAACCTACATAAATACTATTCTAACACAAATAATAGCAAACCATGGTGAAAACATTCTCAAATTACAAATCATTTTGGTACTACGTTTGTATGGGAAATTCATCCGTCGCCGGACCCTTAAAACATTTTACGACGACCTCCGTGGCGCAGCGGGCGAAGGTCCGCCTGCGACGCCGGAGGTTGAGGGTTCGACTCCCGCCTCGGAACAAATTTGTGTACGATCTGCAGAAATTTGTTCCGTTGGTCTGGGTGTTTTCTATGTATAAAAAAAAAATCTATGTAGTGTATTGTATTAAGTATATCAGTTATCTAGTACCCATAACACAAGCTCTGCTTAGCTTGGGGCTAGATAATGCTGTGTGAATTGTCCAGCATTATTATTATTTTATCAACATAACTTTTCTATCACGGCGTCCATGCTAGACTGAATGTTGCACTCTTATGCCAAATATTTAACAAAATTATTTCCAACTCTAAACCTATATTTTAGCAAGCTAACATAAGGTACATTATAACAAGAAACCTAAAACGAAAATGCGTATGTATATCGTGGTTTGTTTTCAAACATTCTACATCGAGTTCGGCTAGTGTATAGAGAACAAGACGACCAAATCACCTTTTAAACATCATTAGCTATGAAGTGTTGTAACTTAAAGGGTTGTTTTGAAGGGTGTGAAAGGAAACAAACAACCTTATTTGTTCATGGTTGTATATTGACTGAATAGAGTAAACTAAAAGTGGTATGCCTGCACAATGACATAGATTAGATATAACTTACTACTACTCGTAATGCTAACCTACGTTAAAGTAGGTACCTAGAGTATAGGTACTTCAGCTAAATTCAAATCGGATCGGTTCGTCCGGGGGTTGCAATTCCACACAGATAAACACACGGACACACACCAAACTTGTAACACCCCTCTTGTTTGTCAGCTACAAAAACATTAATCGACAACAACAAAATTAAAAATTTTAAAAACTCCTCAACAGATTTTAGTGAAACATGGCCAAGAACACTAAACGAAAACCGGTTCATCCGTTTGGGAGCTACGATACCACAGACAGATACACAGAAACACCTTAAACTTATTCAAGTTATTTCAATTCGTTTATTTCAGACAACAATAAATTATAATACAAAAATAAGTTAGGGTGTCCATATTCGAGACATGATAAAAATTAAATATAAAATAAAAATCAATACTAATTAAAAATTAAAATCACGATTAAAATTATCACTAAAATTATAATAAAATTCAAAATAAATTATAACACCCCTCTCTTTTTGCGTCGGGAGTTAAAAAGAAAACACAATGAAGATCGAAATGATCGAATTCTAACGACTTTCTGAAACCAAGCGCGAAAGATATTCTTTCACGCTTCACGTCTTCGCTATAAAAATGTTTTGTTTTCCCTCTTTACCCTTGTCTTGAAATCAATGTGATTCCAAGAAAATCTGACAATGGGTTTTCATCGGACACCTATTCTATTATAGACCTAAGTTAATCGTTTTTAGATGGCTAACTGATCAGATTTCAGATTTATTTATTCACCATCTTATAACAATTTGTGCTATATTAGGTAAGTCTAAGAAAAGTCATTTACAGTTTTAAATAAATACCTTTCTAAGTACATTTTATGAACTCTGTATTATAGAGTCTATACCTATAGTTAATAATTAAATTACTTTAACTATAGTTCATCGTACATAAATTGTAAAAAAATTGGTTTGATCAACTCGCGATGAAAGCGATTCCATTTTAAAGCTCGCAAGTGTAGATTCATTAAAAATAATAAATCACAAAACAATTCCATAAATGTAACACAAATCTATAACTATCTCCAATTAGTTCAGTTTTTCTCATTTATCGTTTATCGTTATCCAAAAATGTGGATTCCTGTATGGTGCTATTAAGAAATTCCTTGAGGCTATAAAATGCATGTGTTTCAAAATAACATTTAATTTCTAAGAAATTAAATAACATCGCAAAAATTTACGACTTCGGCGGGACTCGAACCCGCATCCTTCGAGTCCCGCCGAAGTCGTAAAAAAAAAATTTTTGCGATGATATTTAATTTCTTAGAAATTTGCCAGAGTGTGAGGCTTACGCACTATAAAAACAAAAACTTTAGAATTTGAGCAACGCGACACCTCTCGTCAAACGAACTAAATGTAACTTTAGTCTTTGAACAGGAATGGATAAACTTTAATGTTTCCCCTGTAGGTGGAGCTAACGGCGCTACAGTCCGTAGAAAGTCGCAAAGATTTTCGACTCCAGCGTCACTCGACCTCGTGGTGTAGTTGGTTAGCACATTCCGGTACTTACGGAAGGATGCGGGTTCGAGTCCCGCCGAAGTCGTAAATTTTTGCGATGTTATTTAATTTCTTAGAAATTTGCCAGAGTGTGAGGCTTACGCACTATAAAAACAAAAACTTTAACATTTAATTTTTTGTTTAAATATAATGAAATCGTCTAAGCTGGTAATTTTTGTGGGATCTTTTGCCGCTGCTGCCGATACCTCCTTGATAATAACCATTATCTATGACCCTGCTTAGTTTTTAGCAACGGTTATCACAAGTTTTTTTTTATATTTATTATTTGTGCCTACTTTTACTATTTGTAGCTCGTTTAATGTCTTGTCTTGTCCTGGGTAACCTACTCCATCACCTTCGTATATTTATCCGTCCAACATAAGTAAACATTATATAAAAACATAGTACGTAAGCAAATGTTTAGCAATAAGTTATTAATATGTAAGTAAAGATAAGTAGGTTTAGGTTCGGTTTAAAGAAGTTTATTCTCATAAAACAAAAATGTTCACTTATAATGAGATACAAAGTTCTTAAGAATTATGTTTAAACTAATATTAGTACGCTATATTATCTTATGTTTAGGTTAGGCTATAAATGTATTTTTTTAATTTTGTTTTAAACATGCTTATGCTAGCACATTCCTTGAGCTCGTTAGGCAAGCTATTAAATAACTGCACTCCCTCGTATACAATCGTTTTCCTGCCGTAATCAGTACGTGCTTTAGCTAATTCTAGTTTATATGTGTTTCTAAATGTGTATTGATTATTCTTTTTGCGTAGTTGTAGGTTTGATTTTATTGAGTTAGAATTAATGTTTCTTATCAAGATGCAAGTACAGTATGTATACATTTGTTTAAGGTTTAATAATTTGGTTTTATTATATAGTTCTTTCGTTGGTGTTAGGTATTTATAATGATACAGTGATTTTATAATTTTGTTTTGTGCCCTTTGGAGAGGATTTAAGTTTGTATTAGCGGCTGATCCCCATTTACCACATTAAGTAGGTTTAGTGCCTTAACCTACTTACTCATTATAATAATAGATAAGTTCATATTTAAGATACATAATGTTAAATTATGTCTAGTAGATACTTAAGGGAAGATACTGTTCGCCTGTAACACAGCCACATTGTAGCTACCACAGGAGGCAGTGATTTAACTAAATTGTGTCAAACATTTCTGAAATAAACGTTTTTGTATTTGTATTTTGTATTATACTTATCTGCCCACAACATGTAAACCTAAACTTAGTTTATCCCTATAGCGTCCAACATTTACTTTTCTGTTATAGGTCTTAACTTCGCATTGCCATTGTAGCACTTTTCTACTTTATTTCCTTAGGTTAAGATTTTATACAGGATGTAAGGGTAAACAGTCTTATCCTTGAAACCAGAAGTTCAGAATCATGAGCAGAGTCCAAAACCGATGAAAAAACAAAACTTTTTTTTAACACTATTTTGAAAAAAATATCTTCATACATCATAAAAGCATTGCACCCTACATTTATACCTACGCCGCCTGCTTTGT
This sequence comes from Eupithecia subumbrata, assembly GCA_949316285.1. Lineage (NCBI taxonomy): Eukaryota > Metazoa > Arthropoda > Insecta > Lepidoptera > Geometridae > Eupithecia > Eupithecia subumbrata. The sequence continues at coordinate 2,528,857 of OX438638.1, forward strand.
CGGTTTAACAAAGACCCGCTCGCGCGCCGACTTAAAGGCGCCGCCTACATACCTACGCCGCGTCCGCGGTGTAGGTACTACCTCTTCCTAACATCAAGGCAGCCAGACTATGTACTCGGTACCCCGCGCCGCGATACAGGCCTAGCCTAGTGCGGGGTTCATTGTTAATAACTATGATTACAACCACCCAAAGTCACCACTCAAGATGTTTATATTTAAGCCGGCTTTTCACTATGGGATATATATTACATCTTGGGATATAATATTTTATCGCTCACCATACATTTTGTACGTGACCGTTCACACTGTGTTATAATATATATTACATCCCAAACTATAAATATTTTTTCGACCGAGTGAGCGATATTTGAAGGTCATTTGAAGGTGTATATTTTACCTCACGTCCCCGGACACCGCGCCTCCCCCGCTTCGCCCTCAGTTTGAATGTTGGCGTTCGTGTGCAGACGTGTAAACTGATCATGTGTGTTCCAAAATATATATTTAACAGTGTGAACAGCAATCGCGGGATGTAATATATAGCTCAAGATGTAATTTATATTATATCCCATAGTCAAAAGCCGGCTTTAAGGTGTTGTTTATAAGCTTTTGGTAATAAACTTTTTGTATTTGTATTTGTATTTGTAAGTGCGCTCATACTGGCGGATTTGTGATCACGAGATGTAAAGTTTTTGCGCTTATCAGACGAGTTATTCCGCTTCGTAGACCGAAATAATGGAACGGTCTTTTGAATGGAAACGTTTGTTTACTCATTTGTAAGTTTCTTAGAGCCTTATCACAGTTATTACATTTGCGAGCGATTTCAAAGCGAGGCAATTGCTCGTCGTGCTCGCTGCGCACAGTGTTTCATGGGACGTTCCCTTTGCTTTTTACAGCATTAATCGATTAAGACGACGCATTGAAGATATTGGCGTCAGGGATTTCAACTTTTTTCAGCAATTATAAGACATTCGGAATTTATTTTTTATGTTTTGAATTTTTCATGTTTTTTACTTTAAATTGGTAGTAGGGTTTCACGATTGGTTAACTTTCATAGCAGAAAAAAAAATCCCGAAAACTGGTCTATAAAAACATGGTTTTTAACTTTACAGGCAAACGGAACCGATTTATGCCTCTAAATTTTCTGTACAAATAAGTTTATACACCCTCTTCAAAATGGTGGTAGGATTTTTCATAATTACCAATAGTTTTTATTTTAAACGAGAATTACTGTTTTGGCGTTTACGCCTTTTCGTTTCAAGCTAGTTCTCGCCTCTGTTTGTATGCAGGCGGCCCCCTTCAGTCCGCTTTTGACCATTGTCAGCGTCGGACGTGTGCCAATCGAGCTCGCCTCCCGCGCACAAGTTGCTCTCGATTGACACATCATCAATATTATCTTCAGAGTAAAAAAAATCTTATAAATTATTAAAAATGGGAAGAAAGATGATTAAAGTTTCAAAAATAAATATGAAAGGTCTGTATGTTGAAAAATGTAAGGAAATGGAAGGTAGTAGTAGAAGTAAACGTTAAATATTTTTTCCCTAGCACTAGATAGGTACCTACCTAGTGTATCGATAGCCGTGAATCAATATTATCTTGCGAGTAAAATCATAAGCAACACTTTGAAAACATCGTGAAGAAACGTCAAATATTTTGCCTAGGTACTGCCTCTGCCTACCTATCTATAAGATATAAGTACATAGTATTATAATAATTATAAAGTTTATTTTGTTTTTTGTTCTTAGAAAATAAAAACCTAAACTTTACTACTTACTAATTGTCCGAACATAGAAAACCATGGAGTCGTCTTAGTCCGGTCAAATTAGACCAAATATTAGGGGTGAGGTTACAATAATTCGCACCCAGCTGAAAATTGGTAGGATTATTCAAAAGCCCATTATAAATGAATTGTGAAAAGTAATCATCGATCCGACACCTGAAAAAAAAAATTACTCGGGGTCAAAGATCACAAAAACGGGTGTTTCGCGATTTTCAGCAGAACGGTAAGTTTTATCATAAAATTATCGCGGTCAAAAACTGTAGATCAGATAATTATCTATAAAAAATGTCTTAATACTTTTTTTCCTAAGAGGCGCCGTTTTTGAGATATAACGATTTACTTGTTTTACTTTAAAAACTTTTAACTCAACGCAATCAAAAATACTCAACCTCAACAGCCTGTATAGGTCCACTACGGGACGCAGGCCTCCCCCTGATAAGCGCCTTATTGGCTTTTATCTCAGGGGGGTAATGCCCATAATCCCCACGCTGGGCATGCGGGTTGGGGATCGCAGTTTGGTGGTAGAATTGTTCTGCAGGGGGTGCTGCTGCCCACCCCCGGTGGATATCCCTTAGTCGCCTCTTACGACGCCCGCGGGAAGAGTTGGGGTGGTGCAAATTCTAAGCCGGCACAACACAGCTCAAAAATCAAAGCCGTTTATCTCCGAATATAATCTAATATAATATCACCACCGAATCCTTCCACCCATTTAGAGCATGCAAAATCGGAAGAATACCCAAATCCGGTTTTTGTTCGATTTTAGATTTTTAAAATAGTTTTTTTCGGTTTTTTAGATTTTTTCGATTTTTATTGTTTCAATACAAATAAAAATGCTTGATTATTTTTGTAGTCATTTTATAAAACATGAAATCTAACCCCGCGCTTGCTGAAAATACGATCTCAAAAAGCTCTTGATCAGACAAATTGTCAAATCGAATATCGCTCTCCAAATCTTCATCTATGATTTTTTTGCACTTATCAACCACATTTTTCCAGTCCTCTGGCGTGACATTTTCGCAGGCATTGTGCAGTAATGTGAGCTTTTTATTTGCCGTAAAAGGAGGTTTAGTATTATTTCTGGCTGCGTGACCTTTGACGTAGGCCCATATCAGTTCGCTCGCTCGCTCCGCTCTCCGTTCATTCTATATTGTATGTGATCTTCCTATGTTGTTGTTAGTCTTTAAAAAAACATAAATTGGTTCTATCTTAGCTACCTTGTCATTGCCAAGAATGCCACTGCTACACCAATTACAAAATAATCTGCGGTTTATTACAAGCGCCGATATTTATTTTGTATTAGTTTCTCAACAATTTTTTAGCTGCAGCCGCCAAAAACTCCGAAATTTTCAGAGCCCACTCCACTCACAGTTATTTATTTTATACAGGGGTATTGGTACCCCCCGCCATTCAATAACTCTTCTTTTAAGAGGCTTTATTTGAAAATAAACTTACTACTTCATGGGTTCCGGACAATCGTATATTTTAGTAGAAGTGATTTAAAAAAATTAAGAATTTGAACCTGGCGTCTCCACGAACGTGTTCGTGATGATGGGCAGAAACTGCACTTCACGCAGTCAGTGACCTAAGCCTATACAGGTTTAGGTTAAAATAAATAACTTCGAGCGGAGTGAGCTCTGAAAATTTTTAAAATTCTCCTCTACCTTTTTTGTCACCACCCCGTGAACCACTCCATACCATAGAGTAACAAACATTTTGGAGACTCGATCCGTCGTTATTTATTTTTTCGTATTTTTATTGTTTAATTAATTGTATTATTAATAATGTTATTCGAATAAGTAGTTAATAAGCTATCCAAGAGACTTAGTTCTGCAGCGTACGCAGTCAAAAAAATTCGTCATCTTACAGACGTAGATACATCTAGAATTATTTATTTCAGCTACTTCCATAGTATTATCTTTTATGGTATATTGCTCTGGGAAACACTGCAGATATTAACACCGTATTTGTGCTGCAGAAGCTCTCTTCTGACGAACAGCTCTCTGTTCGTCCAATGTATAATATGGGATCCAGAGACGAGATACGTGATAAATTCAAAGAAATAAACATAATGACAGTACCATGTCAATTATATTCATGAAAACTTGTTATACACTCATAGAAATATAAAACAGTTCCCTAAAAATAGCGATAAACATAATTTTGATACCAGAAATAAACGTAAACTAGCTATGTCCACAACTAGGCTACACAAAATTAATGAATCTTTTAAAGGGCAATGTATACGCTTCTACAGCTAAACTCCTAGGGAGTTGCAAAAACTATCCGTAAATAAATTTAAAAACATTGTCGAAACCTTGTTGTTGCTATAAAATATCCGATAGATAGATAGATAGAAAACACTTTAATATACCACACAAATACAGGAAACAATACAAAGAAAATGCTTAGAAAAAATGAAGTATAAAGGGCGGCCTTATCGCTAAGAGCGATCTCTTCAGATTATCCAGCTAGAGGATACAAAGGCTTGGGACGGGTTTTTCTCTAACTCGAAAAATAACAATTAACAGGCTAAAGGTTACTTTGTCGCTTTTTTACTTTAGTCTACATACCGAAGCGACAGAAATAAAAAATATCACTTTGTATCCTTAACAGTGGTTAATTTTGTAATTTGACCTTTTCTAAGTGTACTTTTATTGTACTTATGGAAATAAAGAGCTTTGACTTTGATTTTGCGCAGTCAATAGACCGAGGTACTGGAGTGAAAGTAACCTCAGCAGTGGTCCAATCTCCCCATAGTGCACAGGCATGCGACCACTGGCGAGTTTTTTTTTTTATTTCCAAGAATAGATAGCGAAATGGGCAGCTCCTATACCGTAAACATGTACTTAGAGGTCGTACGCGTTTTATGGAAACTATCTGCTTTCTCGCTCGCGCAAGACGACGTTTTTAAAGATTTTTAGTTTAAGTGTGTTACTGAACATGTGATTCGCCCATTATTTTAATAATATTAAATATATAAATAACACATTATGAAATAAACTTTTGAACTTATCGTGATCTTTGTAAAGATAAAAGCCAAATACCTTTCGTTTTTAAAATGATAAGTTATGTTATGTCTAGTCGCAAACTTTAGGTACCTAAACATAGACCAGCTACTTATTCGAATAAAATTATTTTTTAATGTACCTGAGTACCTAATGTCCGGAATTTCGGAAAAAATATTTTCGGAAGGAAGTCTCCGATTCTTTTCACTGTTCCTCGAAGTTTAGGTAAATAAGCCCTACCTATTCCTATCACTTTTACTATTACCCTACTTTTAGTTAGGTAACCTAACCTACCTACCTACCTACCTATCATTATTACCCTACTTTTAGTTAGGTAACCTAACCTACCTACCTACCACGCTAACGAAGTTGCAGGTAGTATCCGTGCCGTCAAATTATGTTTTTTTATCGATATACTACCGCCAAAAAAAGCTTGCCTATAATTATATTGTAAAATATTCAAATGGATATAAATAAATAAATAAAGGTAATGCGACTCCATGACGTCTTGTCCCAGCGCGGCAACGCACGACTGAGAAGCGCGCTAGTTACGGCGGCGCGGCCCGACGGCACTATTGCAAACCGCGTAAAATTACCGCGGGGTATGTGCTGCTTGCGGGGAGCTCATAGGGGCGTGGCGCCCGATTTCAAATTATTGTTTATCAATGCGTCGCCTTAACGAATGCAATTTAAATGCAAGAGAACACCCACATCTTTTTTTATAAAAATTAATGAACTTTGGGTGACCTTGACCTAGAAAAATATTAAAAAAATTCTGTAAAAGTAACTGGACTAGATATTTTTTTTAAATCAATTTAATCTGACAAAGGATTCCAAGGCGCATTTTTTTCAGTTTTTATTTTTGGATTATCACCTCTGGATACCGAGTAATTAATAATTTTTCATATTTTCGTTTTTATTTTTTTTCTCCATATAACTCAAAAGTGCTCTTTGTTTGCACGGAAAGATTGCTCTTAACAAGGCCTATCAGTGGTAAAAACGCCAAGTTGCAGCCGCCGCAGTCCGCAGCTGCGGAATTGACTCGCTCGCAGATCGCCAGTGTGACAACTGTGATAAATAAGGCTCTTTGCAAAGTTTGTTATGGGAAGGAAATGTACCTTTGACCTCCCTAACAGCCTAACAGGATTAGGCGAATGCTTGGCTTGCTGCCAATCGCGTCTGTAGCCTTCTTACGAATTTATACCTAGGTATAATAAATATATCATCATCATCATCATCAGCCTAGATTAGTCCACTGCTGGACATAGGCCTCCCCTAATGAGCGCCATAGCATCCTGTCTTCAGCTTGCCGCATCCAGCATCTGCCTGCAGTCTTTCGCAGATCGTCATCCCACCTGGCCGTAGGGCGTCCTACACTACGTTTGCCGAGTCGTGGTCTCCACTCAAGAACACGTTTGCCCCAGCGGTTGTCGGTTCTTCGCGAGATATGGCCGGCCCACTGCCACTTCTGCTTGCTAATTCTTTGAGCAATGTCGATAACTTTGGTTCTCTGTCGGATGTATTCGTTACTAATCCTATCCTTCAGAGAGACTCCGAGCATAGCTCTTTCCATAGCCCGCTGAGCGACTTTGAACTGGTGGACCAGCCCTACCATTTATATACGTATAATAAATAGAATAAATATGTACGTATACTAGCGAATAGCTGATTTATTGGTGGCCTTTTCCGTTTATTCGATTTTGGAGCTTCATCTGTTTTAAACTTGATCATATCTCGACTGTTGATTTCAAGCCTTGGATTACGAACCTCAACAGCCTGTATTGGTCCACTACTGGACTCAGGCCTCCTGGTGAGCGTCTTATTGGCTTTTATCACATGGGGGGTAATGCCCATGAGACCACGCTGCGGGTTGGGGATTACGTAGTTCGGTGGTAGAATTGTTTTGAAGGGAGCTCTGCTGCCCGCCCCCGGTGGATATCCCTTAGTCGCCTCTTACGACACCCGCGGGAAGAGTTGGGGTGGTGCAAATTCTAAGCCGGCACCACAGATAGCGGAAAGATAAAACTAAGTCTATTCTCCGAAGTATTGCAAAGCTATTTAGCTATTTTGCTATTTAACTAATTTTATCTTTAATTGACATATCTATCATACTCAAGTTGACATTGTAATTTTCCAGATTGACATTATAGTTATAGGGCTGACATTTGTTTTAATTCGTTTTGACTTATTATCATAATTTATTTATAAGATCTTTTTATTACGCTTTGAATTGTTTTTAAATTGATTTGATTGTACGATTAGTTTTTTGTGTACCCAGGAGTTTTAGTTTTAAGTTTTCCACACACAATGTATTTTGTTTTTAAAGGAATAAATGAATTGAATTGAATTGCTAACGTCCCGTCGTGAGTCTATGGCCAGCCACGTGGCAAAACATCCTGAAATGACATCCTGTCACTGGCAGTACTCTTCAGAAAGTTAACAATAGGTACGCTGTCGTAGATGTATAGGTAGTTATAAAGTCCGAGCCTCAGACAAAATAATCATTCATCCTTATTATCTCCTTAATGCCATTATCAGTTTCCAGGCTGGGATATGAATTTAAATAAACTGAAGATGATGGATGGCTCGCTCCGGGAATTCCTGACAAATTACATTTGTGCGACGAACTCGCGATTTTCTAAGAGACTGTGACAATTATTTCTGAAAACCCCCGCTTTTTCTTCTATCCTGCTTAACCTATACCTTTTTTTATTCGGCAAGGAAGTTCATTTACGAATAAACTGGTCACGGACCAGAATTATGTGGGACTCGACGCCCTGAGAAAGACTTAATACCCACTAAAAACCTCTCCGGTGTCCCTCTCTCGCCATTTTGCTACGCGTGTAATTTTTTGCCGTTCTCTGAGGTCTATTAGTAGAACCCGAATGAAGTATATAATCATTATTAGACTAAGAAAAAAGTGACCTTGAAAACCACACCTACAAAGTACGGTCATGCTCGGTTCTGGCAATAGTTAACATAGATGTTCCTCGTTAAGCGATGAAACGTTGTTGGTGTTCTTCAAACACAAACTTGATTCATAAACATTGCATTCATAATAAATTGTTAGCAGGTTGGTAGGTATTTGTAGGCATTTTACGTTAGAAAGTCGTATCCTTAGAGGAAGCTGGCTTGTAATATCCTTAAGGCTTGGTAGGCCAGAAAAGGCCGCATTTTTGTGATTTTTTAAATTATCTGAGACTTAGAAACTAGTGTATAAAATTCTGAAAAAAAAAGATATATATTACTTAGGGATCTAGTCTAGTCAAAGTCGCATTCAGTTACAAGATCTAATGAACTTCACTTGATAGAAAAAAATCCCAAAGTTGCCCATTTTTCTAACGTTTTTTCAAAACTATATGACTAGCGAACTACTGATATCACACTTTTTTTGTACTCAACCAAGGACACCTAATATTTCTAAACAAATTCCCAGAGTTTGACTTGATAAAATGATTATCATCACCATGTTTAATAATACTGCTGCAGGACTACCTGGCCTTAAGCGATGAATCATTGTTGGTGTTCTTTAAACAAAAACTTGGTTCGTACTTTAAGGGTCCGGCGACGAATGAATTTCCCATACAAACGTAGTACCAAAATGATTTGTTGTTTGAGAATATTTTCACCACGGTTTGCTATTATTTGTATTAGAATAGTATTTATTTAGGTTCCTGCCACAATCTTTTTTCAAAGTACTTATCTACACAAAAACTAAGAATACATTCATTCTTTAATGTAAAATTGCGATTCGGTTTAATTTCATTTCAGAAAGGTATTTTGAAAAAAATATGTGTCAGGAACCTAGATAAATACTATTTTAATACAAATAATAGCAGACCATGGCGAAAATATGCTCAAATTACAAATCATTTTGGTATTACGTTTGTATAGGAAATTCATCCGTCGCCGGACCCTTAACCACTTGCATTCATAATGAATTAGAATTTTTTATGAGAATAATTGTTATCAGGTTGGTCGAAAATCTACATTTGTATATAGCTTTGCATTTTACGACGTTATAATTCTTAACTAATAGAAATTCGCAACCTTAGAGGAAGCTGGCTTGTACTATCCTTAATCTACGGTCGTAACGAAAAGACGTCACAGAATCGAAATAGAAACGCTATTTGTCTACTGGACGGCAATTGTCACTGTCCAATGATTTGTTGTTTACCTCTGCGTTTACGTAGATCCGCCAAATATGACTTTTCGAAGTAGGACGCTGCCAAACAGATAAAGTATTAATAACACTTTGACGAGACGCGACGCAATCGCAACGTAATAGTCGAGACTCATACTGGACCAACGCCAGAGAATTTTCTGTGTACCTCGTCACGTTTTATGTTGATTTTCACCTATCTTCTGATGGTCAAGTCCAATATTCCAATGAAATGAAATGAAATGAAATGAAAACATTTATTGAAAAAGAAATACACAATAACAATGGTTAACTTAATGTTAAGCTAAAGTAAGGTGTTATCAGTTTCTCGTCAGGTAAAATTAAATATAAATTAAATTAAATTACAATTAAATTACCCAGTTTAAAATAGGCATGTAACGATCAGGAAAAGGTTCGTCTTTGAGGAATTACAAATTGTTTATAGTCATTGACTAGGAATTCACTTACAGAGTATATGGTTTTATCGAGCAAAAGAAGTTTCACATTATTTAAAAATGATTTTTCACAAGTTATGAGTCGAATACACAATGGAAGTTTGTTAAAAAGTTTAGGGCCAATAACTTCCGGCTGCTTTTTAGAGATGTATCTGAGTCTATGAGCAGTTGACTCTAAGTACATTTGATGTCTATTACTGTATTTGCTTTGGCTTCCTCTTACCTTAAATTGAGACATATTTTGTATAACAAACTTTAAAATTTCATAGATGTATAGAGAGGCAGAAGTTAGTATTTTTAGATTTTTAAAATGATACCAATATTTCAATGAACCTGATAACGCTGGTCCTCCACGCTGGAGCACTCAACCTGGTGATGGAATAAAATAGGATACTGCCCGGTCTTATAGCTAGGCAGTGTGCATGGCGGCGTACATGCGTACTATGCCTCAACTGCATGTGCACTAGGAAGATGTTGCCTGGCTGTAGAATTGGTTGTGTTAATTAAAATTAAGTTTTATCACCAGTGTCCTTTACAAATTAGATTATTCTTTTTATTGTAAATCCATTTAGTACGAATAATAATATACTTAGCTGTACACACATATTTTTACGCTACAATGTAGAATAATAATGTTGTAACTATTTTTTCTGTATGTTAATTTTAGCTGGCATTGTTGTGTTTTATGTGATAAAGAAATAAATAAAAAAAATATTGCTGCTTTTTAGCTTCCGTATCAGTATTTCGATTGCTATCAAACCTCGTCGCGTTTTCTATTACTTTTCACCTCTGTTGTGGCGGCGAAGTCAATCATTTCAACTCTAAGGCGTCTTAAGACAATTTGTTTTCAAGGTCGATTGAAGGGTGGAGCAAAACCTTAGCGTGTCCGATAACTCAAACAAGATTTTGCTTTTTGGTTATTTTTTTACTATAATTAGTGATTATACCTACATAACTAATCGATTCCCTTGTTAGTGCCTCGAGCGAAATGATCAATTATGCGGATTGGATACGTAATCTATAGAAATACCTAAATAATTATTTATAATAGCGTATTACACCCATTTTGGAAGTGTCTCAATTAGATTCTATAATGCTAATGAACCACAAAAAAATTCACAATTTTTTTATTCAATCGTTAAGCCATAAAAATACATTTAGATTTTGCATTTTCTAATTTCTTGCGTAATTTGACGAAAACGCGCTGGATGCAGTGGACGCCATATTGCTCTGTGGTCATGACGTCAGTTGGCTGTGTAAACATATGCAGTGATATTTTTTATGCTAAAGGTACGCTGATAGTTTACAGTTGACACTTCTAAGTTAGCCGTATGACGTAATAAAATGGCGACTACTATTTTGGTGTTATGAAACAGATTAAAAAAGGTAAAACCTTTAAATAGAATTAAAAAATTTAGGTTGCTATTTTATGAACTAAAACTAACGTTTTCCGACTGCTAAGTTATCTCAATAATATATTTTTAGATTTTTTCTCATATACAGTAAAATACCTTATTGGTATTTCGTGGCGTAAAAACTTTTTTTTATAAATAACGTCCACCAGCAACGGCATCGGATCAAGGTGAGAAAAGTCTGCATTGCCGTATTGCTTTGCTGTAGCACCGATTAATTCATGTTTTTCGTCCCGACCTTACATCCTCGGCCGGAAGGCTGGGAATAGCGAGAGTCGACATCTTTTCTTATATGTCGCTAGAATTTTTGGCAAGAGATCCGAAACTGGAGCTGTTGAATATTTAAACGCACGAAGCCAGCGGTCGCCGTTGGTTTAAGATGGTCGGTCAAAGACCTGCATAGTTGATTGTATCTGACTTAGGTACATACTTTAATACTACTTAAGGGTCCGGCGATGGATGAATTTCCCATACAAACGTAGTACCAATATGATTTGTTATTTGAGAATATTTTCACCATGGTTTGCTATTATTTGTATTAGAATAGTATTTATTTAGGTTCCTGCCACAAGCTTTTTTCAAAATATTTATCCAAAAAATACTAAGAAAACATTCATTCTTTAATGTAAAAATGCGATTCGGTTTAATTTCAAAAAAATGTATTTTGAAAAAAAATTGTGGCAGGAACCTAGATAAATTACATTTTAATACAAATAATAGCAGACCATACTAAAAATATGCTCAAATTACGAATCATTTTGGTATTACGTTTGTATAGACAGGAACCTAGATAAATTACATTTTAATACAAATAATAGCAGACCATACTAAAAATATGCTCAAGTTTCGAATCATTTTTGTATTACGTTTGTATAGACAGGAACCTAGATAAATTACATTTTAATACAAATAATAGCAGACCATACTAAAAATATGCTCAAATTACGAATCATTTTGGTATTACGTTTGTATAGGATATTCATCCGTCGCCGGACCCTTAAATAATATGTGTATCGGTTATATTTATGCGTGTCAAATAAAGTACAGCAAAGACAACAAGATCATATTATTTTTTTTTCGAAATCATGAACTCATGAACATTTACAAATTCATAGCGGTATTGATTGTGTTCTTCTAGTGACTTCTACTCCTGATCGAAAATCCTATAGATTACGTAAGGTTTTTATAGAAACTAGGCCCGGCTCAGGGTCTTTCAATACCTAAAAGTTTATTCTTTCTTTTTCACCCAAACAAAATGATAAAGCTCCCTCCGAGGTCGTAAAGTTTCGGGAAAAAAGTTCATGGATTCGAGACTCCTTTCTAAGCGATAAAGTTCGTTTTATATTTTCTTCGTCTCACGGTCACTTTTGCTATTTGACTTTTTCATCTTGTATTTTATGGTCGCAATTATATTTATTGTCTTCAGTACAAATAAAAATAATTCACGTGACTTCATGGTAATTTGGGCTGGTTACGGAAACCCATTTGTCCTGTGTCTACTGGCAAAATTCCAAAAAACCTTGGACTATCTTCTCGAATTCTCTATACGTAATGTGTGTGATATCTCTCAGTGGAGATATGTTCCCAATAATCCATATCTTTAGACCTAAACTCGACTCGACGCATGCGCTTCGCTAATTAAGGCCAGGTAGTCCTGCAACAGTAGGCGTAAGGGAAAACGTGCGCCTGCCAAGCCGCCGCGCTCGTGTTTTTTGTAGTTATTTAAACATTGTGATTAAGAAAATTATTTATCAAGTTAAACTCTTTTTTAATAATTTTCATAGTGATGAATATCTCGTACTTCGAAATTATGACAATAATGTTTAACCGGGTGGAGTACCATAATGGTTGAAAATATAAATAATTTATTATAATGTGACTCTAACAATTACTATTTTTTAAATAGACTAGAAATAGGGAGAACAATTACCCATGTGCTCCGCCTACATTATTTCACTTAATGTCAACCGTCTCAAAACTTTACCCATTCAAAGTAAGGCTATTTAGATCAACTCCATTTAGCCGCTGAATAAACACGAAAACCTTTTTCAGCGAAAAACATATTACTTAAAGGGAAAAGCTCCAGACAAAAAAACATCACAAGAGAAAATACAATTTATTTTAAGAACAAACATCATTTATGTATTATAAATAACGATGTCTAATAGAATATAAGGCTATTATTCTAAACTAAAGGTATTTTTTTTTGTACATAACATTTTTGATATGTTGATTGACACTGAACAGGTACCTGTACCTACTATAGATGTGGTATAGCTCCAAAATTTGCGAAAATTTGTGAACATAAAATGGCAGACTTGTTAGTTAAAACTGATAACAGATCTACCAATACCAGAAATCAATGATAAAAGTCATCGAAAAGTTCACCACACCATGCAAAGCTTTGTTCCTTTATTACAACAATTTTCACTGTGTTTTATTTTTCTTTTATCGTTTTAGTTTTATAAATAAAATATAACAATTTTCAAGGCATTTTGTCATATTATTTTGTGGTTGTAACGACTCTGTTATGTTTGTCTAGTCGCAAACTTTAGGTAAACATAGTTCAACTGCATAATCGAATAACATTAATTTTTAATGTAGGTACCTAAGTAATTTCCCGAATTTTGGGGAGATGTCCCCGAAAAAAATATTGTCGTAAGGAAGTCTCCGATTCTTTTCACTGTTCCTCGAAGTTTAGGCCCTACGTATTCCTATCATTAGAATTGGGTATCTCCATAAACCATACGATTTCTTCTCTCACTGGGACAAAGTTACGTGCGATTCACAAATCGAGTTCCTGATGACGACGCCGACGTCACAAATATTTGTGCAATTAGGCACACACAAGTAGCACCAAATCGCTTATTGACCTCTTGAACGAATCGTCGAGAATCGACAATCGACGGAAGCAGGCGAAGGTCGACTTTATTAGTATTAGGGCTTTGTCGCCGATCGGCTGCCACATGCTCTTTGCACGCGATGTTATGCCCTGAACTGGAATTAGTCCTTTGTCGTATGCACATTGTGACCAAGGAAATCTCCTAAGAATCCCTGCGTGATAAATTCAAAGAAATAAACATAATGATAGTACCATGCCAATAGACAACACAAAAAGAGTGAAGCTGGACAACAGACACTGATATTTATGACAACTTCTTGTACACTCATAGAAATATCAATGTATTCCCTAAAAATAGCCCAATACTAGAAATAAGGATAAACTCGCTGTGCCCACAACTAAGCTACACAAGATAAATGTATATTTTAAAGGGCAATGTGCAATGACAACAAAACTCCAAGTGAGTTGCAAAAATTATCAATAAATAAATTCAAACAAATTGTCAAACATATCCTTTGTAAAAAGACTTACTACAAAATATCAGATTATCTAGAGGATAAAAAAGCTTGGGACGAGTTTTGCTCCAGCTCGAAAAATAACAACTAACAGGCTAAAGGTTTCTTCGTCGCTTCTTTACTTTAGTCTGCATACCGAAGCGACGGAAATCAAAAATATCACTTTCTCTCCGTGTCAGTGTTTAGTTTTACAATTTGACCTTTTCGAAGTGTACATTTATTGTATTTATGGAAATAAAGAGGATTTGATTTGATTTGAAAAACATTTGCTCGCACCATTCACAATAACTGTCTGAAGACTGGAATATTTACGGGTATAAGCGTTATACATGTGTATAATTGGTGAAAAAGAGGGGATTTCTAATTTGGACGTGGGTAACTGTGTCTGTCTATGGCATCGTATGTGGTATCGGTGCAATCCAAACGGTTGAACGGATTTGGAGTTAGTTTTCTTAGCTATGCGTTTGAAGAAAATCGGTGCTGTCGTTCAAATGCCTGAAAGCCAAATTTACGTCGGTGGGTTTTAAATTTCTTTTTAGCTTAAAGTGCAATGTCCAATGAGCATAATAGTCGGGGCCTATGACTTCTGTAATACATTCGAACCCGGCTCCTTTGTTGTCCAATCAAGCGTGCAGAGCGATTTAGCACTTGATGCGATATCCGCCATGCCTTTATGTGGCTTCCTAACTTTCTGAACGGCTGGGACACACGTCCTATATAACTTTATTGGATAGTCCGCAAAGATGCTGTTCTTCACAGACGAATGTGCTTAAACGTTTTTTTAATACAATAGTTTTTTTAATTGAAATAAACATAAACTGGCTGTGCCCACAACTAGGCTACACAAAATTATTGTATCTTTTAAAGGGCAATGTATTGTGAAATTGTAAACAGTACAGTATTCTTAGGAATAACCTTAGATAGTAAACTTCAATGGGGCCCACACATAGATAAGCTATCGAAAAGAATTAGTTCTGCAGCGTATGCAGTCAAAAAAATCCGTCATCTTACAGACGTTGATACTTCTAGACTAGTCTATTTCAGCTACTTCCATAGTGTTATGTCTTATGGCATACTGCTGTGGGGGAACGCTGCAGATATTAACACCGTATTTGTGCTGCAGAAGAGAGCTGTTCGTGCAATCTATAACATGGGTCCCAGAGAATCCCTGCGTGATAAATTCAAAGAAATAAATATAATGACAGTACCATGTCAATATATTTATGAAAACTTGTTGTACACTCATAGAAATATCAATGTATTCCCTAAAAATAGCGACACACATAATATAAATACTAGAAATAAACATAAACTCGCTGTGCCCACAACTAGGCTACACAAAATTAATGTATCTTTTAAAGGGCAATGTATACCTACGCTTCTACAACAAAACTCCTAGTGAGTTGCAAAAATTATCAGTAAATAAATTCAATCAAATTGTAAAAACCTTGTTGTGCAAAAAGGCTTACTATAAAATATCAGATTATCTAGAAGGTAAAAAAGCTTGGGACGGGTTTTGCTCCAACTCGAAAAGTAACAACTAACAGGCTAAAGGTTTCTTCGTCGCTTCTTTACTTTAGTCTTCATACCGAAGCGACAGAAATAAAAAATATCACTTTATTTCCGTGTCAGTGTTTAGTTTTACAATTTGACCTTTTTTAAGTGTACATTTATTGTATTTATGGAAATAAAGAGTTTCAGATTTTGATTTGACTGCCAATTACGTTTACAGTGCTACATACCTACTCCTTCTAATATTATGTAATTCTAATATTATGTAATTTATGTTTAACTGTATTGCAGGGTTCATTTATTGTTTTAAGTTATGTACCTACTATTTCTGTTCTGTGCTGTATCAGAGTTGTGTTTGTCAATAAATGTTTCTCTATCTATCTCTATCTCTGGTAGGTCATTCCATGTCTCCATCCCAAAGACAAATGAAAATGTCTTTGCTCCATCCCCTGTACTTCATTGCCGATCTCTTTCGTCAGACTACACCCGTATTCAAGAACAATACTTATGTAAGGTAGCAAGCAACACTGTGCGAAGTAAGGCATTTCTCACAGGGTTGGCCATGGCAGGCCTTTTGATTCACAAACAACCCTCAAGCGACACTTCACTAAGCGAACGCACTGCGTCTATTGCAGATCTGTGATTGGTCGGTTTCTGTTGCTAAGTTCTCTTTAATGTTTGGCATCTGTTTGACAGATGTGCGGATGACATAAATCTAACCTAAAACGTGTTGTCAGTTGTTGAAATTGTGAGTGGTGATTATCTACAAACAAAAATTTAATAGTTATTCTTGTATTTCAAGATAATATTTTAGTTTTTGTCAATTGCGGTATTTAAGGTCATACAACAACATAATCAATGGATGTGCATACGAGTTCGTTTTTTACAGTTGGTTGACTGACTTGTATAAGATCTCCGGTAATCATCTGTGAAACAAATATTCTTATTGAGTGCCTAATTATGTAGGTAATGGTTTTATTTCTAAAATGAATTCATACCAAGGTAGATTTTATGCAGCCACCTTTGATCAAGAATTTC
Source organism: Eupithecia subumbrata (assembly GCA_949316285.1). Taxonomy (NCBI): domain Eukaryota; kingdom Metazoa; phylum Arthropoda; class Insecta; order Lepidoptera; family Geometridae; genus Eupithecia; species Eupithecia subumbrata. Next base: position 2,545,575 of record OX438638.1, read on the forward strand.
GCTGTGGGGGCCGGCGAAAAACTTGATCGATGGTAGGCACCTACAAATGTGAAATGTAGATTGATCCTTAATAATCGATATACTATGGGAGCTAAGCCACAGGCGTCGGCTAGTTTCGTAATAAGTTACATATTGAAATACTGACCTAGATAAAAAAAATAGGAACTTTATTATCATAGGTACTTACTTGAAAACTCCCAGAAGAATAAAATCGTAGGGCCACTAGTAATTGATAAACAGGAGGCACTGGAAGGCCTCTTCCCGTAAGTTTTGTCAGATCTTCATCAACAAGTGGCAAAAGTATGGAAAGTACAATATCCTTTGCAAATCTATACCGTCGTCTAAATTCTTCTTCACTATAATAATCGAAAGGATTTTGAAAATCCCGCACCACTTTTCGTGTAGTAATTGACCTTCGTTCGTTTAAAACATTGTTGATATAATTATCAAACTCCTCTTCACTGCTATAATCCATTGCTTTTGAAATAAAATACGTATTGCAAAGTATGAAGGAAGGAATACAAACAAAATCTCAAAGCAAAGCAAAATAAATTTACCTACCATAGAATGACAGAACATTATTGTATTTGTGACAAAGCTACACTATGCGTTGGCTAAAATAGCTGTCGAGCTACTTTACGTGGGGGTCGTCCCAAGTGAGCGCATAGCGTCGCGCATCACTCAAGTATTGTCTATGAATCGAATTTACCGGCCCTATGCCTTCGTGTGCACTGTGAGACCTCACAGTATTGTTCTTGAATACGGGTGTTTATGTCGTGGTGTGTTTGTTTCAGCATGAGGTCACGTCGGTGGTGCGGATACCGCATGCCCAGGCGGCGTCGGCGTGACAGTAGGGGTGCGCGCGCGCGCCGCCCGGCCCTCCGGCCCGCCGCCGCGGCATGGACCGCGCGCCTCAGCGAGACCAAGCGGCCCAACGAGGACCCGCACAAACGCAAACAGATGTCTCTCCTCAGCCTGCTGAGGCCTTGAGCCCCGAGGCGGGCCGGCCTCGCGTGCTTTCGTCCATCCCCGAGTCGGAGCCGCTGCTCGATGGCGGTGCCGCCGGGGCCCCAGCTCCGTTGGACCTCAACGCGGGTGGCGATGGGCCCCCGCGCCGCGCCAACGGCCGGTCTCTACACGTGCAGTTCAGCACGAGCCCCGCAGACGGGCCCCCATCCAGCTCATCGTCATCCTCCTCATCCGCATGTCTGGCAGCCCCACGGCCTCCAGATGGCGGCTGGGGCTGGGTGGTCGTTTTCGCTTCCTTCATGGTAAACCTGATCGCGGACGGTGTTACCTTCAGCTTCGGGGTGTTCTACCCGCATTTTCTCGATTACTTCGGCGAGGGGAAAGGCAAGACGGCCTGGATCGCCGGGATTTTCATGGCGATGCCACTTCTCTCCGGCCCTATCGCCTCCTTCCTGACGGATCGCTATGGCTGCCGACGTGTCACGGTATGCGGTGCGCTGCTAGCCGCGCTCGGGTTCACGATATCCGCGTTCGTCGACAACATGGAGACTTTATTCATCACATTCGGCATCATGGCGGGATTCGGTCTCTCGCTTTGCTACGTGGCGGCTGTCGTGATCGTCGCGTATTACTTCGAGGCGAAACGTTCTCTTGCCACCGGGATTTCCGTCTGCGGCTCCGGCATCGGGACGTTCCTCTTCGCTCCGCTGACTTACGTGCTGTTAGACGAGTACGGCTGGAGGGGGACCACGCTCATCCTCGCCGGGTTGTTTTTAAACATGGCGGTCTGTGGCTTACTCTTCCGCGACTTACCATGGCAAGCTACGATGAACGAGGAACGTGCTCGGGAACGCAAGCGCCGTCGCGAGATCAAGCGGAACAAGCGCTTTGGTTCTTCCGTCGACAGCTTTTCCGACAGCCGAAGCAGTAACGGCGCACAACCGGAGGACACCGAGCAAGTTGCGTCGCCTGCGCCTCAGTTCAGTTCCCTAGTGGATATACCAACGTTCATGACTCGCGGTGAAGGTGTATCCGCTGAAGTGTTTGAAATGATGTCGTCCCGTGGTCGCGCGTACGCGTTAATGGCACAGAACTACCCGGGAGCTATGCTTCCCTCGCGTTCTTTCAGCGACTCTGGTCGTCTACACGAACAGTCCCCGCCGAGGTCTGCACTGTCCCCTCTATCCCCCACTGCCCCTCGACTGGAGACCATCAACCAGGCAGAGCCTCTGAGCGATAAGGCAGCTGTGACGCTATGGCTGAAGCGTCAAAACAGCGCTCGCAAGCAGCCAGCCAGTTTCTTAAAGGATCTACGTGTGCATCGACATTCGTTGACGTATCGTGGCGCGATGTTGAATATCAACCGCTACCGTCTTCGAGCTTCCTCCTGTCCCAATATCTTCCGGAACTCGATGACCACCATCGCCAAAGAAAAGGTAAGCAAGCATCTCTTGTATTTCTCTCTCATTAATAAGCACAGTGACTTTTGCATTTTATCACATCACACTCATATTATAAATTCGAAAGTTTGCATAGATAGATACCTTTTACCGGCTACTTTTTATCTCATAAATCAGAAATAAATAAATAATGCTGGACAAACCACACAGCATCAAATAATAAAAATATGCCGCGGGAAAAAACTAGTATTTTATAAAGTGCTTGCTTGTACTAGCTCGCGTTAATCCCGGATAAAAAGTATGCCTATGACGAAAAAATCACATTGTCTACCAGTCCTGAATCCCACTTGGCCTAAATCTCATAATCTAAGAATCACAGGGGGAAAAAAACGCAATTCAACATTCTGGAGAAAGAGGATCTTGATAAACAATTTCTTGAGGAGGAAATAACAAAGTGTTTGACCAAGTCCCGTCACAATCAGAGACCTTATCCAGCAGTCGACTAACATAGGCTGTTGATGATCTACCCATTTTCTGCCAACAACAAAGGTAGTAGTAGGCTAGAAAATACCACCCATACCTGGTCGACATACCACAATGCCGAACCAAACGTTTCCGCTCTACGTTCGTTTTAAGACCGGTAAAGAGTGGCATGAACTTCCTGCGTCCGTTTTCCGGATGATTACAATCTCGGAGTCTTCAAATCCCGAGTGAATAAGTTCCTTCTGGGGAAGCATGCCCCATCTTAGACCACATCGTCACTTTCTTAGGTGTGATGGTGGTCAAATGCTTTGCCATCCAAAATAATAAAAAAAGGTACAAACCCTGTTAAAAGTCTGTGCGTAGGGGAGGCCAAGCCTATGAGAAGCAGTTGTACCATAGCACAAACTTAATAATAAATCAAATTCAAACTCACGACATCATCTCACCCAAGCTAAGCAGTGCTTGTGTCATGGGTACTAGAGAACTGATATACGTAAACAATACATTACTTATCGATAAAACTTTTAAATTCATCATGGTTATTAACACTTAAGTCATTTATAACGGGATATTTACCATGATTTGAGTTTTGAGCTTTCCAATATTTCGGCACAGTTTCATGCGCCATGATCACGGAATAACTGAACTCAAATCATGGTAAATATCCCGCTAAAAATGACTTTAGCATTACTTATCGATTAAAATAAAAATATATAAATGTACATAGAAAACACCCAAAACATATATCTGCAGATCTTATAAACATTTTCCCTGAAGCAGATGTGTGATTTGTTCAGCATAATTTATTAATTGATGGTTAATGCTTCCAGGTCCAATGGTACGCTGGTCTCTGGGAACTCTGGGACTTATGCGTTGAGATCCTGGACCTCTCTCACTTGGCCAGTCCAGCGTTCCTTCAGTTCGCGGTATCCAACTTCCTTCTCTACATGTGGTACGATGTACCTTATGTCTACATTGCTGATAGCGCGCTGGCCCTTGGTTTCGACGAGAAAAGTGCATCTATGCTGATCAGTATAATCGGCATACTCAATATGTTTGGAGAGGTAAGTAATTTTGCTTACTTTGTATTTGTATTTTTTTTTGTATTTATTTATTCCATCGTAGGTACACTTGATGTTACACTTGATTTCGTTACATTCTATATTTTAAATATTTTCAAACTTACGCGATCTGAACACATTATTATTAGTATTGTTAAACGGGTATTTATCGCGTTTATTTACCTATTTTATTTTGGTCATCCCGTGACCACGACAGTGTGTAAACCTGTTGAAACGTCGGGAAAAATAGGTAAATAAACGCGATAAATACCCGTTTAACAATACTAATAATAATTCTATATTTTATTCCTATTTAAACAATAACACACATGTATTTCGCTGTAGGACTTTATCATTATCACACACTAGCTGCATTCTTACTACCCGTTGTCCTATTACCCGTTTTCTCGTAGGAATGAAGCATTTTCCTAAAGTAAAAAGTAGCCTATGTTCATCAGGAATAATGTGGGCTTCTAATGGTAAAAGATTTCAAATCGGTCTAGTAGTTTCGGAGCCTATTCAATACAAACAAACATACAATCAAATCTTTCCTCTTTATTATATTAGTATAGAATACGTCCACTGCTCAACATGCCTACCCCAAACAGGGGGGGGGGGGGTCTTATGCCGCCGTCAACAAAGCAGGCGAAGCAGATACGGCTTTGTATAGCTCTGTCTCGCTCTTTCATTGTTTGAAACAAAAACGCACAGTGAATAAAGTAGTGTCCTGGGTAAAAAAAAAATCTAATTAGTCTGTCAGTTAGATTATTAGAAGACATTGGTCACGTATTTTTTCTTTTGTCCATTAAACAAAAAAATATGAAGATAAACTCGTAAAACGTGTTTTCCGAAGCACGGAGACGAAACACCGCTAAGTCTGTCCAGCAGTGGACCAGCGTTAGGCTGATGATGATGGATAATCCAGAATACATAATAGTATAATAATCATTTATCAGTTTTTATACGAAATTATCCCTTCCTAATCTTGTTATGAGTCTGATGAAGGAGAAAGTCGATGTCATCTACATCTAAACTTAATATTAAAGGAAAGATTTGTAACTAGTGCGGTGGCAACACTGCGAGACGACACAACTTCTCTGTGATAATGTAATAATTTCCTAAAAATGTCGAAGTAAGTGCTCGAAAACCTGATAAAGGACTTGCAGACGATTGTCGCGACGCTTGTGATTAAAATGTAGTCACTTGAAACGAAAATTAATTTTGTATGTTTGTAACGATTAAAGACAGAAACTACTGGACTGATTTCAAAAAATCTTTTACCATTAGAATGCTACATTACCCTTGAGTAACATAGGCTATTTTAAAGTTTTTGTTTTTATAGTGCGTAAGCCTCACACTCTGGCAAATTTCTATGAAATTAAATAACACCGTAAAAATAACGGCGCTACAGTCCGTAGAAAGTCGCAAAGATTTTCGACTCCAGCGTCACTTGACCTCGTGGTGTAGTTGGTTAGCACATTCCGGTACTGACGGAAGGATGCGGGTTCGAGTCCCGCCGAAGTCGTAAATTTTTGCGATGTTATTTAATTTCTTAGGCTATTTTACTATAAAAACTATTGTAGTTTGACGAATTGAGATGTCCCTCGTTAAGGGATGAAACGTTGGTGTTCTTCCAATACAAATAAGGTTCATAGTTAACCCGCTTACATCCGTAATGAACATAGGTTCGTTTAAAAAATATATGTCTACCCGTGCGAAGCCGAGACGGGCCGTTAGTGTCGTATAAAGAAGTAAAAAGAGACCGCATTAGAAAGAGAAAAGTCTCTCACTTTTCACTTGCCAATGCCCTTTTCGACGACCTCCGTGGCGCGGCGGGCGAAGGTCCGCCTGCGACGCAGGAGGTTGCAGGTTCGATTACCGCCTCGGAACAAATTTGTGTACGATCTGCAGAAATTTGTTCCGTTGGTCTAAGTGTTTTCTATGTATAATAAAATATATATCTATGTAGTGTATTGTATTAAGTATATCAGTTATCTAGTACCCATAACACAAGCTCTGCTTAGCTTGGGGCTAGATAATGCTGTGTGAATTGTCCATTATTATTATTATATGCGGTCTCTTTTACTTCTTACTACTTTACATCTGGAGGAAATTACATCATTGCACCGGCAAGAGCTATGCTCTTTAATTTATAATAATAATCTTGTTATCTAATCCACGTAAATGAGGACAGATGCATTATAAATAAATAAAATAAAATATTTTATTTCGGACAACAAAAGACAAGATTGTGGCGCTGTCTTGGCCTTCAATCAGTAATGGAATAATTAAACAGAAACGCAAGTATGACAACTGTAACGGTGATAAGATTATTACATAACCACACGTAGAGATGTGTGATGTAATATCATCATTTAAGGGTCCGGCGACGGATGAATTTCCCATACAAACGTAGTACCAAAATGATTTGTTATTTGAGAATATTTTCACCATGGTTTGCTATTATTTATATTAGAATAGTATTTATTTAGGTTCCTGCCACAAGCTTTTTTCAAAATACTTATCTGCAAAAATACTAAGAAAACATTCATTCTTTAATGTAAAAATGCGATTCGGTTTAATTTCATTTCAGAAAGGTATTTTCAAAAAAAAATGTGTCAGGAACCTAGATAAATACTATTTTAATACAATTAATAGCACACCATGGTGAAAATACGCTCAAATTACAAATCATTTTGGTATTACGTTTGTATAGGAAATTCATCCGTCGCCGGACCCTTAAGAGCAAGCTAAAGCACTGGCTCACTGACAACAGCTTTTACAGCTACGAGGAATTCCTAGCGTGTAAAAGTGACGCATTACCTACTGATGTACATATAAATATAAATAAATAAATAATGCTGGACAATTCACACAGCATTATATAGCCCCAAGTTAAGCAGAGCTTGTGTTATGGGTACTAGATAACTGATATACTTAATACAATACACTACATAGATAGATATTTTTTTTATTATACATAAAACACCCAGACCAACGGAACAAATTTCTGCAGATCGTACACAAATTTGTTCCGAGGCGGGAATCGAACCCGCAACCTCCTGCGTCGCTGGCGGATCTTCGCCCGCTGCGCCACGCAGGTCGTCAAATATAACATATAAGTACTTAGATTACTTAGGTACTCAATGTTATATAAGTTATCTTATAAATATAAGGTTAAACTTAAAATTGTTATTATTATTATTATGATTTTTTTGTTAATACTGTACTTACTTTTCTAATAATTTCTAAAAATGATAATGTTTTGCTTTTATTTAGTTATATTTTTTAATTTAATTGCTATTATGGTAATACCTACATATGTACGTACGCACTAACCTATGCATAAGAAGTGACGTATAGTTCTAGAAACATCTATATATATAAAAGAAAGTCGTGTTAGTTACACTATTTATAACTCAAGAACGGCTGAACCGATTTGGCTGAAAATTGGTGGGGAGGCAGCTTAGAACCAGGAGACGGACATAGGCTATGTTTTATCCCGGAATTACCACGGGAACGGGAACTACGCAGGCGAAGCCGCGGGCAGCAGCTAGTATGAAATAAATGATTATTGATTATTGATTAATACATTACATACGTACTGTTAGGGCCATGGGCTCTATTACAATTCTACGAAATCGACAATTGCGTGCGTTGGTTGTATGTAGATATGGGCGTTGTCGTTGAATTTCCACAACGATGCGCATCGTTTTTGTCAGAATGGCATCCGTTGTGAACAACGATGTTGCCGCCAACGATGTCGGCCGGGTTGCTAACACAACACTGACACTAGGGTGTCGATGTTGCCGCCAACGATGTCGGCCGGGTTGCTAACTGCACAACACTGACACTAGGGTGTCGATGTTGCCGCCAACGATGTCGGCCGCGTTGCGGTGCGCACATCATCGTAATTTGCGTAGGTAATAAAAAAATCCAAACAAACGACAAGAATAACGAGCATATGAAACTTACTGGAAGTGACATGAGCGTTTTAGACGGGTAGGTCCTAAATTACGGAATTTGAACAAATAAAAATAATTCAATATCTAACTTGGTTCCTAGTAGTAGGGTAAATCTAAAAACCATAATACTTATATTAAAACGAGACATTTGATAAAAAAAATTGATATCGTATTTTTTTTAAATAAATAACATTGGTATATGGTTCATGCCATATCTAGTTAGTTATAATAAAACGTTCAGTTCTATGTTCTAGCATTCTCTCCTCTGATCACACACACGCAGGCATGCGGGCGGTGAGGTATGGATGGATGTTCGTTGCTTAGGTTTGGCAATCGGCATTACTCGGCTGACTTCGTTGTTCGCCATCCGATGCCGCGCCACTAACGTCCCCGCTCTTCCGATGTCGGTGTGACGTTCGTTTGTTGTCGGTGGCGATCGGCATTACTCTGTTCGGCATCTCGTTGTCGCAGGCATCCGTTGTTCACCTATTCGCCATCCGATGGGAACATCGTACACTGACATCGTTGGTCAACAACGATGTTAGTAAAAACGACCACCTCTAGTTGTATGTCATTGTGGACTCCTTTGGCGACGTCGCAACCTGCGCACGCGCCACGACAAATCATAGGACGTGCACTACATTGTCCGCGTACACACGGGTACGACACTCGCAACGACATTTTCCACTATGGCACAAAAAGCCATTGAAAGTGCCATACGGGAACTCCAGAAGCTGGTCATTGAAGTTAAGGACAAAGTTGCGGCGCTGGAGACAACTGTAAGCAGCCAAAATACCTTGATAACAAATCAATCCCAAGAAATTATTTTGCTAAGGACACAAATTGAGGGTAAGCCCCTAGATTATTCCCATCTGACGACTCGGCTGGAGGACGGTGATAACATTTCAGCCAAAACATCGCTTGATAGACCTGTGCGCCAAGCACGGCTTAAAGCGAAAGCAGCTAACACAACGCTCGCTGGGAAGCCAAGACAACCGGCTTCAAGCGCCGAAAGCGCCGCCGGCGGCGTCGCTCGTGACACTCTCTATCCGACGGTAGTACCCGAAGTGACAGTGACAGCGCGCAAAAACGGCCGCAACGCAATAGCCGGGCAATGTGCGGCCACGAAACCAGCGGTGACTAAGCCTTCAACGCCAGCTACGCTTACAGCTACTACCGCCAGCGGTTCCGCTGACAACAACGCCAATATCAAGACTACTAGTGAATGGAAGGTGGTTAGTCACAAGAAAACACAAAAACGCCGGACCATTATTGCAGGGACCGGAAAAGAAGACGACGAAATCCAGACAGTGGAAAGGATTAAATACATTCAAGCATGGCAATTCAAACCAGAAACGAATACAGAAACCATTCTTAAATACGTCAACAAAATACTACCCAATGAAGGGTACACAATCGAGAAACGTCAAATCAAATCCGACAGATTCTCCTCATTTGTCATTGGAATGCCTGAGAGTCTGTACGAGCGCCTCAGTTCGCCGCTTTCATGGCCACAAGGTGTTTGTGTATCGGAGTGGTTTCAAGCTCGGCCTCGCCAACATTGGCGGGGCGCATCCAACGCGGCCGCCGAAAGCGGCGGCGCCCGCACTGGCGGTGGAAGCCCCAGGCCCTACCCCGGCACCAGCCACGGCGGCTCCAAAAGCAAGTGACGTGAAAACCCACGATACTACAAAGACTTTTTCTAAACTTGTTGTTTGCCATCAAAACATTCGCGGTATCAACCGAAAAACTCAAAAAATTGAAATTCTCCTGCAAAGTATATTAAAATGTGACGTACTCGCGTTTACAGAGCATTTTCTTCGTGAATCCGAGTTAAAAAGCGTAGTGTTAGACGGATACAAACTATCATCGAAATATTGTAGAACCAGCACTTCCCAAGGTGGCACTTGTATCTATGTAAAAGACGGTATAAAGTGTGTTGAAAACTCGGATATTGTGAAATTGGCAGTAGAGTTACTGTGTGAAATATCGGCAGTCGACCTCATCGAATACAACTTGACAATTGTATGCATCTACAGGACAAATAATCTAGTGAGTACTAGTGATTTTTTACCATATTTGGAAACTGTACTTGATAAAATATGCGAACTTGACTTGAAATGCTTAGTGGTAGGCGACTTCAACATTAATGTCCTTGGCACTGATAACATGTCTGACCAGAATAAACTTTCTGATCTGTTATCCACCCACGGCATGACCAATGAAGTCAGCTTCCCCACCCGTGTGTCATCAACAGTTTCATCTAGTCTGGACCATGTTTATTCAAACATAAACTCAGACATAGTGACCACAAAGCCGGTGACCACTAACCTAAGTGACCACCTAGCTGTCCGCAGTGAAATTGCTTGGTATGTGTCATCTAAAAACTTTGAATCAAAACTTGTGCGGGACCAGTCCCAAATGAATTGTGACAACTTTGTTGATTCTCTTTTGAGTATAGACTGGACAGAACTTTTTAAAAAGCATTGTAATGACCTCAATTCCCTAACTCAATCATTAATTAATATAATTGTAAACAAAAATGATATATGTTTCCCTCTTAAAAAAAAGCACTGTAGTTATAAAAAGCAATCATGGATTACAAATGACATTGAATATTTTAGAATATTATTATTTGACATTATTGAAATCAGTAAATTGACCTCGTATAATGAACACCTGAATACCTTAATTAATGAACTAAATTCAAAATATGATGACATGATTAGAAATAAGCAAATACAATTTTACTCAAACATATTAAATATAAGTAAGAATACCTCAAAAACAATGTGGGGTATTGTTAACAAACAGAGGGGCGTAAATAAACACACTGCAATTGATTTTACAGAAATCATAAGAAACCCCAACGGGCAACCATTCCTCAACAAAGTGGACACAGTGAATGCTATGAATCACCGGTTCATTCATGCTGCCACCGCCTGCGGAGCGCCTGCAGCCAGCACTTCTCGTGTGATCGGCGCGCTCGAGGCGGCGCGCGCTCCTGCGGACCGCTCGCTGAGACTGCGCTGGTTTACACCACATGAGGTATACCGCATTATACTATCCCGAATAACACCGAAGCCTTCCAAGGATGCATATGGGATATCTATGAGACTGGTGCGCATGGCGGCGGCCCCATTAGCTCCGTTACTAGCAGAACTGTACAACAGGTGCATTCAGACAGGAGAGTACCCCGAGCCACTCAAACTTAGTAAAGTGTCACCACTGTTCAAGGGCAAAGGAAAACCTCACGACATCGATTCGTACAGGCCTGTGTCAATCATCCCAGCGGTGGCCAAGGTCTTCGAAAATGGCCTATGTACCCGAATCACAGAATATCTGACAAGTACGCACGCACTCTCAGACCGCCAGTACGCATACCGCGAAGGCAAGTCTACCACGTCACTCACGCGAGAGGTCATACGTCGGGTGTTAGATGCTCGAGAGAGGAAGCAGCACGTAGCCGTGCTGTGCTGCGACCTCTCGAAAGCGTTCGACGTGGCCGACCACGAGGTCCTAGAAGCCAAACTACAGCACTATGGCATAGTACACGCTCCATTACGACTACTGGCATGTATGATGAAAGGGAGGTCACAAATAGTGGTAGGAGCTGGAGGAGCACTGAAGTCAAGCCCACTTACCTCAACAATGGGCGTCGCGCAGGGCTCCTCAGTTTCCAATATCCTGTTCTCATTATTGCTTAATGACCTTCCAGAGTCCGTGGACGCTGCCGAAGTGATGATGTACGCAGACGACGTCGCTGCCGTGGTGATGGCACCATCGATCGACCAGCTAGAGCAGAACCTCAACACTGCAGCCAGCCAGCTAGCGGGTTGGTTCGAAATGAATGGATTGGTACTCAATGTCTCGAAAACCCACTTCATCCATTTTTGTCTCTCCGGCCATCAGTTGAGAAAACTAAACGTTCTTGCCGGAGGTCTGCGCATTGAGCAAGTGGACCGAACGACCTTCCTAGGTTTCGAACTGGATAATGGGCTCACTTGGGAATCCCATATAAACAAAATATGCGGAAAACTCGGCGGTGCATGCTTTGCCCTAAGTCGATTATCACGGTTCTTACCTGGGAAGGTCGTTCGATCCTGCTACTTCGCGACGGTGCAATCTCTGCTGCAGTACGGAACCGAGCTGTGGGGCCGAGCTGCAGAATGGGAACGAGCTTTCCGACTGCAAAAACGCGCAGTGAGAACAATCGCGGGCATCCCCAGCGACGAATCCGCCAGACCTTACTTTAAGGAATTAGGCATACTGACCCTGCCCTCCTTGATTATCTACCAAGTAGGAACACACGTGCGCTCCAATCCAGACATATACCCTAAGCTCGGCGCCTCCCACAGATACAACACTCGCCATGCAGAGAGGCTGGCTGCAGCCCCAAGAACTCTGGCTAAATCGGGGAAGCTGACGCATGTGATGGGCCCCACCGTCTACAATAGAATCCCAAGGGACATATTGGAAGCGCCGAGCCACTCGGCATTCAAGCACAGATTTAAAACGTGGCTTGTAAATCAAGCGTTCTATTCGTTCGATGAGTTCGGCTGCCGAAAGACATCAGATTACATTAAGTAATTTTTTATAAATGTACTTCTACTTCCTAATAATTGTGATTTTTAAATGATGAAATGTACGTATGCTGTTTATGCACGAATAAATGAGTTTATGAGTTTATGAGTTTATGAGTCTAAGATCCGTGCTCAGTGCACCCATCGAGTAAGAGCTAAGAACCACATTTTTACGCATATTTGTGTTAAGGAGAATATATATACCTATTGGTCCACTGCTGGACGCTGGCCTCCCACACATAAGCGCCTTATTGACTTTTACCTCTTGGGGGGTAATGCCCATAATCCCCACGCTGGGCATGCGGGTTGGGGATCGCAGTTCGGTGGTAGAATTGTTCTGCAGGGGGCGCTACTGCCCGACCCCGGTGGATATCCCTTAGTCGCCTCTTACGACACCCGCGGAAAGAGTTGGAGTGATGCATATTCTAAGCCGGCACCACACAGCATTATCAGAGGTTTAACGACTGGTTCCAGCTTCAAGCAAGCCAGGAAAGCCATGTGATTCTGAAGGGTTTACTGAGGTAGTGCGGAGGAAAAGGAAGCCCAGCAGCCGAAATCAGCGTGGCGTCGCTCCGACCGGACCTAACTACTTGTTGCGCCCGGCTGTGCCTTCGACGTTGCTCTACGTGTCTAGGCTTCACTATACCACGAAGGTGGAGGACATCGTGGAGTATGTGAAGAGGAAGACCAACACCTTGGTGAGGGTCGAGCGGTTGGAGTCGCGTCATAATGATTTTAAATCATTTGTGGTGCGTATTCCAACTGAAAATATTTCGACCTTCACTAAGGAAGAATTCTGGCCGAAAAATGTGCTGTTCCGGCGTTTTCGCGGACGATTACCGGTCGCAGCACATATCGCGTGTCACAAGTCGCCGACACTACGTGCTAGTAAATAGGTTTTTTTTATGTATGTTAGACTAAGGTATATATTTTATATGGGCCGTAGTTTTTAAGTATTTTACATCCTGTACTAGACTAATGTTGCCTGAAATAAATGATTTATTATTATTATTATTATTATTAACACGGATGTCCACTAATGGTGAACCCATGGCCAATGGCTGCAAATGATAGAAACTAGGAAATGTTTCCGAAATTCTAGCGCAGAATATTTTAAATATAATGGCAGAAGCCTTTATTCACAAAGAAAATTATAATATAATTAGTATTTACAATTGAAACAATTGAGCTAACTGCAGACTGTTGCAAACAATCTACAGGTAGCTCAACTGATCCATATCAATACCAGTCGTCGCGTCGTCGCTACGCTGGCTGCATAGCCCCGCTGTATGGCAATGCTGATGCGCTGTGCCAGATACTGACCAGCTCTCGGGTCACGCGTCGCTTCGACCAGACGCTCAGATAATTTTTTGAAAACCCGAAGAGCCTCGGTACCCCACGGACCTGAAAACTTTTAAAATTTTTAAATTAATTAATCATTTTTTTTAAACATTTCGTTCCTCCATTCCAGATCCTCCTAGGCTGGGTAGGAGATTTCAAAAGCGTTTCCCCCTCCATAGTCTACGCGTTCTGCATGGTTCTCTGTGGGGGTGTGACCCTCGCGATGCCGTTGCTCCGGTCATGGGGGGCGCTGGCAGCCGCCGCTGGGGCCTTCGGAGCGTTCATAGCCGCTAACTACTCGCTGACCAGCATTATACTGGTGGAACAGATAACGTTAGAGAAGTTTACGAATGCGTATGGATTGTTGCTGCTTATGCAGGGCATGGCAAATTTAGTCGGACCGCCGTTGGCTGGTGAGTACCTACTAAAGTTTTTGGTTTTTATTTATTTCATTTTATTATTATTATTATTTTTATTTTAGGAAAACTAACAGCTTATTAAACCTTAATAATGTTAAACTTATTATTATATTTATAGTGCGTAAGCCTCACACTCTGGCAAATTTCTTAGAAATTAAATAACATCGCAAAAATTTACGACTTCGGCGGGACTTGAACCCGCATCCTTCCGTCAGTACCGGAATGTGAAAACCAACTACACCACGAGGTCAAGTGACGCTGGAGTCTTTGCGATGTTATTTAATTTCTTAGAGTACCTACTATACCTCTCCGTCCACGCATTTATTTTCTTTGATTGAATGACAGAATGCAATATTTCGCGGATACGTAATCTGTCAGCTCGATAAATATCGGGAATTCTTCAAGTCGTCAGATTTTAGACTATTTTTTAAAAGAAACAGAGTATGAAATATTGCGTTCTTTCAGTCAAAGGAAATAAATGCGTGGACAGAGAACTCTACCTAGATTATCTTTACTCTAGACTCTAACAAAGTAATGCCAACAAAATGGCGACTTCAGTGGCGTAGTTGAGGAAGGTCGGCGACGCAGAAAGTAGCGGGTTCGATTCCCACGTGACAAATGTGAGTACAGACATTTGTCACGCAGCACTTATGAGCTATGGAAAGAGCTATGCTCGGAGTCTCTCTGAAGGATAAAATTCGTAACGAATACATCCGACAGAGAACCAAAGTTATCGACATAGCTCAAAGAATTAGCAAGCTGAAGCCCGCCTCGGAACAAATTTGTGTACTATCTGCAGAAATTTGTTCCGTTGGTCTGGGTGTTTTCTATGTATAATAAAAAAATATCTATCCATGTAGTGTATTGTATTAATTATATCAGTTATCTAGTACCCATAACACAAGCTCTGCTTAGCTTCGGGCTAGATAATGCTGTGTGAATTCTAAAGTCATTTATAACGGGATATTTACCATGATTTGAGTTTTGAGCTTTCCAATATTTCGGCACAGTTTCATGCGCCATGATCACGGAATATCCCGTTATAAATGACTTTTGCTGTGTGAATTGTCCAGCATTATTTATTTATTTATTATTATTTATTCCAGGCTGGGTGTACGACATGACTGGTTCATACGACCTCTCATTCTACCTCGCTGGTGTCTTCATAGCTCTTTCCGGCCTGATTCTCTTCGTGCGACCCATCATAAAATGCTGCCGGCGGCAAGACCCTGAGGCCGCCGCTGACGCGGGCACGAAGAGTGTTAAAGATGGCCCGGTGAATGCAGATAAAGAATTAAAGGAACCGGCGAAGGAAGTGAAAGAGGCTGTGAACGGTGTTGTCAAACAGAATGGGAAGCTACTCGTCTGATACTGGCAAAGAAAAGTTTTAAGAAGTAAAAAGATATAGTTAACTATGTCAGTTTTGAATATGACTTATACTTCGCTGGAATAGGAGGTATACTTCGCTTCGAGCAAGTGATAAATGATGACGGAATAGTGAAAAACGTCAGGTTTTTACTGAAATCTTGAATATTTCGGTATAGGATGGTAAGAATCCAAGATAAATAATTGACATGTTCCCTGCCAAGCTCCGTGTGGCAGTCAAAGTGTTAAAACGGTGATTGGTTAGTTACCATACTGAAAAATAACGTAAATGAGACAGCAATATTTGCCGTCTCAAAGGAAAACGCATGGCCATAAAACTATCATCAGAAAATACATAGTGACAGTGAATATTTATAATAAACAGATGTTTAGTGTGGATAAAGTGGACCTAAAATTAAATCATATCGGACTTGAACTATTGAAAGTGCAGCATTTGACAGCCGAGGCGTTTTATTCTATTTATTAATAGTGAAGTAGCTTGGTAAAAATGTTTAGAAAAAAAATTAAGGTATAAAACTAAAAAATAAAAAATTTTTCTAGTAGTTTTTTTTTCTAAACATTTTTACCAGGCTGATGAGCAAAATTGGCGATTGTAGCTGAAAATAAATTTAACCCGTAAGGTTCAAGAAAACCTAATTTAAAATCTACGTATTTGGCGATTCGTGGAACCACTGGGTATTGATAATGTCAAGCGAGAACATGTTTTTATAAGTTGAAATGTTTTCTGCTATCTTGGAATAATTGTCTAGAGTTGAGATACATCAAGTATTTAGAGTTTATAAGTGAAAATGTAATTTACAAAAATATACAACACTTTTCTATTCGTAAATTGTGGACAGTTTTAGAATTAGAATATTTTTATTGTAAAAATTGTCTGCATCATACTAAGGGTCGTAAATCGAATTAAAGCAAAATTATCCGTTTCAGACATGCAATAATATTTTAACAATGATTAGAAATATAAAAAAAACGTATGGTTTCAAAAAAAATAAGAAAGTTAGATCAGTGTTGTAAATATTTGTGACATTTTATGAGTAAGAATGTACCGAAGTTTTCAGTGGCCTTTCTTATAGTTTTCGAGTATTACTCAATTATTCTAAGCGGCCTTTTGAAAACTGAGAGGGAATGAGAGAAAATTTAGGTGCTGGATTTGTAATTATGTGAAAATGTGATCATGATGTTATGTAGTGTGCAATGTCAATTGAGCGATATCGATAGCGTCGAAAAAACAAGAAATAAGGCAAAAAGTTCTTTCTGTGCTGTTGAGTCGATAAAACCACCCGAAAATCGTGGTTATATTGGTTAGGTAACTCTACAGAAACTCTAAAAGTCATTTATAACGGGATATTTACCATGATTTGAGTTTTGAGCTTTCCAATATTTCGGCGCAGTTTCATGCGCCATGATCACGGAATAACTGACGGCACTGCGAGTGACTTGTTTTGTATTTCTTTATTCCTTAATAACAATATACATTGTGTGCGGAAACTTAAATTAAATTAAACTAAAGAAAAAATAATCATATAATTACATATTGAATAATTGTCACATAAAATAGATACAATTTAGATTAGATTAAATTTTAAAATAATTAAAGTAAATGGTCAAATTATAGATTAAAAAGTACAAATAGATCAGACACTATTTTCATGTTGACAAAATTACATTATGAAGATAGATTTAACTATCTAATTTTTTAAAGTTATATTTCCTCAATGAAGTAGATACATTTCTCCAGAAGATAACATTTGTTATTGGCAGATATATCGATCTACCCTCATTTTTGGTCAATATCCCCGTTATAAATGACTTTAGTGTTAATAACCATGATGGATTTAAAAGTTTTATCTACGGACACTATCTCTCAATTAAGCGGGTCACAGACCGAAAGCTAATAGAAAACTTTGTTTTGGCTTAGCTTTTATAGCTGACGCAGTTTTTACTAGGCTAAAAATAGGAC
Organism: Eupithecia subumbrata; assembly: GCA_949316285.1. NCBI lineage: Eukaryota > Metazoa > Arthropoda > Insecta > Lepidoptera > Geometridae > Eupithecia > Eupithecia subumbrata. The sequence continues at coordinate 2,563,142 of OX438638.1, forward strand.
AAGGAATGGGAAGGATAGGATTCGTAACGAATACATCCGACAGAGAACCAAAATTATCAACGTTAACTCAAAGAATTAGCAAGTTGAAGTGGCCGTGGGTCCATATCTTGCGAAAAAGGTTTACAACAAAATAACATTATCTAGCCAGAGAATAAAAAACTTAGGACTGGTTTTGCTCCAACTCGAAACCAAGTAAAAGTTTCTACTTCACTTTACCTTAAGGCTGAACGAGTCGCTCATCTCTCCATACAAACGTGTAAGGCTAACTACAACGCTGTTTGATGTTGACCATCCAAAACTAAGGATAATATCAATTTATCTCATTATCTATGTCTGTATGCACCCGAAACCGTAACAAAAGAATTCATTAAAAAAATGCAAGCTTCTAAACTTTCGTATTTTAACACCGATTTTAGCCCAACTTTGGGCGAAAATAAATAACATACGGAGAAAGAAAACTCTAAAACAAAGCCCGTACAGACATAGTTTAGTTATTCAAAAGTTGAAATGAATTATTTAGTTATTTTGAAAAGATACTCTCAATAGTTTTTCTATAATAACCCTTGTGCCAAAAGTCTTTTCCCATTTTTTTTACGAATAAATTTATTCATCAAGCGTGCGAGAATGTCTATTATGTCAGATGAGATGGCATACATTTAGGCCGCGCCCACTGATGAGTTGGACCGAACGACTCGTGCAGCCTTAAGAAAGAATGAAGTAAACAAAAAACAAAGTGACCACGTTATTTTTTATTTTTACTTACATAAGTAATTTGAATTTATTGACTTTCCGAGCGTCCTGTAAGGTCTAAACTAGTCGAAAGAAAATAAAGCACTTGAGTTTTGAATGCAAACTACACTAAGCTATGTGGTATATTAAACTGCGTGAGCTATCCAAGATAAGCTAAATAAAGTTAGCTAAGGGTTCGGTTTGCAACCCGCCTTAAATTAGTCTAAAACGTTATTGCTTTACACTACCCAAACTCAATGTAGGATATTTGTAAACAAACCGCCTATACTTAACCTAAAATTCACTATGTTGTCGCGTCTTTTTATACGCAATTTAAATTACTTATCAATTTCAGTTCCTTCTATAACTTCCGTTAGTATGTTTAGATGCACACAGATCTTACCCCATTTTATTTTATTTTATTTTATTTTATTTTATTTTATTTTATTTTATTTTATTTTATTTTATTTTATTTTATTTTATTTTATTTTATTTTATTTTATTGTTAAAACAAAATCAACAGCCCTTAATTCTAAACAGTTCTAACTTTATTAATCTAACTTACGGCCAATAAGAGATTTACATTTTATAGAAGAACTTACAAAAGTCTAATATAAACAAACAAACAAACAAATCGATAAGACCGCTAATCGTCACTTAGTCGTAATTATTTCACTTATAAATTGTTTCTTAGTTAAGTGTGCAATAAAAGAATTTTTTATCTTTCTATCTTTAAATATTGCTTACAATTATATCTCCAAATTTGCAATTATATCGACGCCAGGCAAGAGAGTTTTATTTATTTGTGACGTGGTCAAATCAAATCAAATTTTATTTTATTTATTACACAAAATCTACAGCTCTCCTAAATAAAAGTAACTTAACTTAAAAATATCACTTACACCCAATAACAGGATTTAAATTATATAAATTTTAAAAACTTAAGACGAAAGTCACCAAAATTGTCGCTATGACATTAAAGAAAAACGAAGATTACCTATACAAAACAAAATACCAACTATTAAAGCAAAGTAAGTTCATCAATTTATAAGTAGGTAGGCATCTCATCAAATCAAATCAAATCAAATCAAAAACTCTTTATTTCCATAAATACAATAAATGTACTCTTAGAAAAGGTCAAATCATAAAACTAAACACTGACACGGAAATAAAGTGATATTTACACGGGTTTGTTTACAAACATTCTAAATTGAGTTTGGCTAGTGTCTAATTTTTCACCCGACTCTCAACCGTCAAGAAAAAGTAGTTTAGAGAATGATAGTGAATTTTAGAGTAATAATAAAGTTTGAAATGGATAGAGTAAAGGTAGTGTAGATGGTATTATATAGTAAAGTTGGAAATATAAATGGTCTTGGCTCAAGCCCGGAATTGCGAAAACCAACCAAAGACTTATAGTAGTTGAAAGTTTTCTAAGATCTTCGTTCATATTTTTCGATTCTATCAATAAGTGGAAATGTGGATGCCAAAATCTAGTATTGTTATCAATAGTATAAACAAATTGTAAACAAAGATATTGTGATAATGACAAACTATACTAGCATTAATGGCTTTTCATCTCGCTTGTAATGCACACCATCCGATGCTTATGAGAATTCGCATTTTTCGTATTTTAAGTAGTTAAATTACATATTGTTAAAGTTATGGTTCAGGATACATAAACCCTTATGAAAGATTACTGAGTCAGATCTTGAGTAATGTTTATGGCTTACTCAAGCATTCATCGATGACTGAGCAAACTTTCATGCTCAACCTAAACCTCCCCTGATAAGCGCCTGGCTTTAATCGCATGGAGGGTATTGCCCATAATCCACACGCTGGGCATGCGGGTTGGGGTCGCAGTTTGGTGGTAGAAGTTTTCTGTAGGGGGCGCTTTAATCCCTTAGTCGCCTCTTACGACACCCGCGGGAAGAGTTGGGGTGGTGCAAATTCTAAGCCACAGAATCTTTCATAATACGACCTTCCTCTCGTCTTATAAATCTCTATCCACTTTAAGCAATAACCAAGACTCGTTGGTTTTCTTCCGTTCTTATCAGAGTGAGCAAAAACAATATTTACCCATTGCTTTAAGTTGACAGATTTTTATGGGTATGGTACTAGAGTAGTCGTTTAAGTAATAAATATATATTTGTAATTGTAGTACCGATAGACAAATGCCTTAATTCAAGTACATAACAAGTTTAATGGACCTATTAAATTAAATTATTAAGAATAGTTGAAATAGGCACCCTTCCCCTTACTACCTTACTAATGATACATCACCTATGATAATTAATGTTAACATTTTCTCGAATTTTTGTAATGTTACTACTGAAGTTTACTAGTTTATAACGAATTGCTGTTGATTTTATAACATTTACCGTTGATTTTATAGCAGATAATCATGCAATACAAACCAGCATGCAGCAATATATCTACGTAAATGTTATAGCTGCCGTTAAACTTCTTGTCCTCTGGTGAACCACGAGACAGATGCGCAGAACGCAATAGGGTAGTGTCCTGGGTAAAAAAAAAAAAAAATCTACTTAGTTTGTCAGTCAGATTATCAGAAGATCTTGGACACATATTTTTCTATTGTCAATCAAATAATAAATGACAAAAACAAAGCGCGTCAAAGTTTCGGAGGGGCTAGTGACGTCACACCGCCCTAAAAAGTGTTGTAAGGTGTGACGTCACGCGGAACTTTAACGGGCTATATCTTCATCGTTTTTTTGTTTAATCGACAAAAGAAAAAATACGTGTCAAATATCTTCTGATAGTTTAATCGACGGACTAATTAGAATTTCTTGGGATTGGTGGGCGGTTGCCTTCTGGACAACCGCGTCGTTTATTGACTGCGAGTTTTTGTTCATAGTGAAAGAGCGAGACAGATTAACAAGGCTGTAGCTATCTCTTTCACCTACTGCTTTATCGGCGGGGTATGAATTATATGCGCAAATATCCCATTCTCGCTGCCACCGGACGAGATGTTTTGCGACAACATACCTAGCCATTTTTTCATAACTTTTTGTTGCCAACAGCAAAATTATACTCGATATGAGTATTTCTGACATATTCTTGCCATTTCGTTGTTACGAATTTAATGTTTATTTCACATAGGTGCATCACATATTTATTCGTTCAATGTACACTGTAGGTACATTTATCTATTTTTATAATTTTTGGTTGTAAATTAGCAAATAGTTTATTGCTTGCTGGAAAACCAAACCAAGTACTAGTGCGTCGAATGTTGAAAAATAACCACTTTCATTTATAAATAAGTAGTGAAATTGAATTTAATGTATATTTCACATAGGTGCATCACATATTTATTCGTTCAATGTACACTGTACATTCATTTTATCTATTTTTATAAATTTTTGTTGTAAATTAGCAAATAGTTTATTGCTTGCTGGAAAACCAAACCATGTACTAGTGCGTCGAATGTTGAAAATTAACTTTCATATAAAAATAAGTAGTGAAATTCTTAGTTAATAAATAATAGCTGGAACATTTGGTGCAATTTCTGAAGTTTTTTTCTTGTTATTGGCTTCATTAAATGTGCGTGAATGAGATGAGATTCATGAGTGATGAAATCAAATAATGTCCCAAAAATTTTTGACTTCGACGGGACTTGAACCCGCATCCTTCCGTCAGTACGGGAATGTGCTAACCAACTACACCACGAGGTCAAGTGACGTAGGAGTCGAAAATCTCTTTGACTTCATAAGGACTCCGCTGTGGAGGTGTAGTGTGATATTATGTGAATTTATTTTTTCATTCAAGTCATAAGCGGTCAGACATTTTAATAACGATGCTTAATTTTCCCGAATGAAATAAAATATTACCCGTATTTAGAGACATCATCAAAATCACGCGATGATTGAAAAACCTCTTACGTAGATAACATAAAAGGCCTACGAAAGATGCGGCCGCAGTGTCGCCAAACAGACGTCCGTGTAAATTGTGTTGATGTATTAAGGATCCGGCGACGGATGAATTTCCCATACAAACGTAATACCAAAATGATTAGTAATTTGAGCATATTTTCACCATGGTCTGCTATTATTTGTATTAGAATAGTAATTATTTAGGTTCCTGCCACCAAATTTTTTCAAAATACTTTTCTTAAATGAAATGAAACCTAATCGCATTTTAAATCAAAGAAAACAAGTATTTGTGTAGATAAGTATTTCGAAAAAATCTTGTGACAGGAACCTAGATAAATACTATTTTAATACAAAGAATAGCAAACCATGGTGAAAATATTCTCACATTACAAATCATTTTGGTACTACGTTTGTATGGGAAACTCATCCGTCGCCGGACCCTCAAGTGTCTTATATAAAGATATTTCATGCCGGAATCATATTTATTTTGATCAAATACGATCTATATTATTAACTTCATAAGTAACATCATAGAAGGAAATTTAAAAGAAAGACGAGGAAAGGGGAGACCAAGAATTAGCTATATTTATTTATTTATTTATTATAGACGAGCAGCCTGTGGCTGATGCAGGGCTTGAAAGCGGTATAGGTATAGGGTTAAGCTACCGGTAAAAAATTACGGTACCGTTTTGATTTAAAGGTAGACCTATACCGGTATACAATAACGGTATTGGTACAGGTATAAAATAACGGTACCATTATTTTAAGGGTACCGGTAGCTACCTGTATTTTTCTGGTACCGTAACGTAATTCATTTCGGTACCGAAAAACGCGTGAGTAAACGACGCTAGTGCTCTGTTTACAGTTCGCTCTATAGGAATGCCACTTGCCTTGTCGAACGAGGTTTCACTCTAACACACTTCTTAATACACAGCTATGACGTCGCGGTCGTTCTTATATTCGTCAATTCGGCTTCTTTCCTTGTAAAAGGGAAGCATGGGGAGAATGCGAAAATATGCTTTTTATTGTTTCTTTTCATTCAGCGTGGAGACTAGATTGTCTACACTAAGTGCAAAATATTAGCGTTATAAGTGCCTTGCATTTGCATTTTTGCATTACAGCTAAATGCTGAAATTACTCCTTTTGTCTAAGTTTATTAGTTTTAATTAAGTAGTACGTATATTTTTGTTTTGTGTATTTTCTAAATTAAGGCAATAAATGATTTTCTATTCTATTCTATTCTAATTTAATACGAACTAATAATAATTTTCAAAAATTTTAAGCAGTGCCTTTTTTTGATTTCATGAAGGTCAACGACCTGTATTGCCAAGATATCTGGCATCTGGTTTTCTTATAACTGTTTGGTCCCTGACTGTGACAAGGCATTTTCACACAAGAAAAACATTATTTTATACCGGTATACATACTGGTACCGGTATAAATGCCGGTACATACTGATACCGGTATAAATACCGGTATACATACTGGTACCGATATAAATACCAGTATACATACTGGTACCGGTATAAATACCGGTATACATACCGGTACCAGTATAAATACCGGTATACATACCGATATTATTACCGCAATACATACCGGTATAAATACCGTGATTATTACTGGAAAACATATAAATAACGATATCGGTATACATACGGGTACCGGTATAAATACCGGTATACATACTGGTACCAGTTTAAATACCAGTATACATACTGGTACCGATATAAATACCGGTATACATACCGGTACCGGTAAAAATACCGGTATTATTACCGCAATACATACCGACCTGTATAAATACTGGTTCCGGTATAAATACCGGTATACATACCGGTACCGGTATAAATTCCGGTATACATACTGGTACCGGTATAAATACCGGTATAGAAACCGGTATAATTACCGCAATACATACCGGTATAAATACCGGTATTATTACTGGAAAACATACATAACGATACCGGTATAAATACCGGTATACATACCGGTACCGGTATAAATACCGGTAAACATACCGATATGATTACTGGAAAACATACTGGTATAAATAACGATCTATCTATAGCTGTCTGGTCCCTGACTGTGACAAGGCATTTTCACACAAGAAAAACAATTTTTTTCACACATGAAAAACATTATTTTATACCGGTATACATACTGGTACCGGTATAAATACCGTTATAAATACCGGTAGCGGTATAAATACCGGTATACATACTGGTACCGATATAAATAACAGTATAAATATCGGTATACATACCGGAATACATACCGGTATACATACCGGTACCGGTATAAATACCGGTATTATTACTGGAAAACATATAAATATCGATATCGGTATACATACCGGTATACATACTGTTACCGGTATAAATACCAGTATACATACAGGTACCGATATAAATACCGGTATACATACTGGTACCGGTATAAAAATCGGTAGCGGTATAAATACCGGTATACATACTGGTACCGATATAAATAACAGTATAAATACCGGTATACATACCGGTACCGGTATGTATACCGGAATTTATACCAGTACCGGTATGTATACCGGTATTTATACCGGAACCAGTATTTATACAGGTCGGTTTGTATTGCGGTAATAATACCGGTATAAATATCGGTAAACATACCGATATGATTACTGGAAAACATACCGGTATAAATATCTATCTATCGATCTATAGCTGTCTGGTCCCTGACTGTGACAAGGCATTTTCACATAAGAAAAACATTATTTTATACCGGTATACATACTGGTACCGGTATAAATACCGTTATAATACCGGTATTATTACTGGAAAACATATAAATATCGATATCGGTATACATACCGGTATACATACTGTTACCGGTATAAATACCAGTATACATACTGGTACCGATATAAATACCGGTATACATACCGGTACCCGTATAAATACCGGTATACATACCGGTACCAGTATAAATAGCGGTATGTATACCGGTACCGGTATGTATACCGGTATTTATACCGTTGCCGGTATGTATACCGTATGTTTTATAAGTACCGGTATTTACACTGGTATGTATTGCGGTAATAATACTGTTATACATATCTGTACCGGTATACATACCGGTACCGGTATAAATACCGGTATATAATAATATAATAATAATATAATCGGTAGGTAATAATACTGGTTTGTATACTGGTAATGATACCGGTACCAGTATAAATAGCGGTATGGATACCGGTACCGATATGTATACCGGTATTTATACTATGTATACGGTATGTTTTATAAATAACGGTATTATTACCGCAATACATACCGGTGTAAATACCGGTACTTATAAAACATACGGTATACATACCGCTATTTATACTGGTACCGGTATGTATACCGGTATTTATACGGGTACCGGTATGTATTGCGGTATTAATACCGGTATTTACACCGGTATGTATTGCGATAAGAATACCGGTATTTATAAAACATACCGGTAATACCGGTATTATAACTGGAAAGCATACCGGTATAAATAGAAAGAAAGAAAGAAAGAATGAAAGAAAATTATTTATTAAACACTACAATACACAAGTAATGAAATAAATTAAAAGACTACTTAGTACCTAACACATACCTACGAAAAAACAAGTGAACAATACTAACACGATACATAGGAACCTTAACACAAGGACCTATCTACCTATTGGGTTGGTACCAAGTAGCCCACTCAGCAATCCGACGAGCGCGTGTGTGTAGGTCTAATAGTCCTGACTCAGCTTGTTGCTCAAACACAAAAACCTAGGGTAGGTGTTTTGTGAAAGAGCGCTGGTTTTCAGTCAGGACCAGGTAGGGTAGGAAATACTGGTATACATACCGGTACCGGTATAAATACCGGTATACATATCGGTACCGGTATAAATACCAGATTACATACCGGTACCGGTATAAATACCGTTATACATACCAGTACCGATATACATACCGGTATTTATACCGGTATGTTATCCAGTAATAATACCTGTATTTATACCGGTATGTTTTATAAATACCGGTACCGGTATGCATACCGGCATTTTTACTGGTACCGGTATGTATACCGGTATTTATGCCGGTACCGGTATGTATACCGGTATTTATACCGGTATTTATACCGTTATTTATACCGGTATTTATACCGGTATGTTTTATAAATACCGGTATTATTATCGCAATACATACCGGTGTAAATACCGGTATACATACCGGTATTATTACTGCAATACATACCGGTATAAATACCGGTATATATACCGGTACCCGTATAAATACCGATATACATACCAGTACCAGTATAAATAGCGGTATGTATACCGGTACCGGTATGTATTCCGGTATTTATACCGGTACCGATATGTATACCGGTATTTGTACCGGTGCCGGTATGTATACCGGTATTCATACCATTATCGCAATACATACCCCCATAAATCAGTTCACATGGGATAAAAATCACCTTTAAACGTTTCCATAGAAACAACGCGTGCAAAGCCGCGGGCATAAACTAGTAGTAAATAAACGCAGCCCGCCGCCGCCACCGCCGCGCCGGCGTGGCCAGTGCGCGGTGTGGCCCCGTGCGTGCAACGCAGTGAGGGATGTGGATATTTCGACCACGGCGGCCAGTCTCATCGACCAAGATGCGCAGGACATATTATAGTGCACAAGTGTGTGCGCAAACATAGGTGCACTCTCTATGCCCTCACTTTCATAATACGATAGGACGGCAGACCGACACGGCCGGGGAGAGGTCAAGCGATAGACCAACGGCTTAAGCCGTCTAACCCCGCCAACTTGCTAGAAAAGACCCAATAATACAAATCTTGGCCCGACCCGGGATTTGAACACGGGACCTCATTTTCAGCGGTTGAACAAGCGACCACTAGACCAACGAGGCAGTCGGATAAAAGTAAATGTCCTGCCACAGAAATAATAGATACCTACATTTACTCTACGTTTATTCCAAAATGTTTAAAAATAAATGTCCATCCGTGCGAAGCCGGGTCGGGCCGCTAGTTATTAAATATAATTGCAACTTGGCTCAGCTAAGCAAACGGTTATTCGAAACGCACGAGTCACACGACTGTCCGGTCTCACTCGCTCGACTAGAACGGAACTGGCTCGATAGAATCTGCAGCTGAGCCGAGAGCTATTTATAGTTTTCTCATTTCGGTACTCTTATTTTAAAATTACGCTACTGCTAAAAATAAAGCTATCGCTATTTTTCGGTATCGGAACATAACGGTACCGTTATATAAGGATATCGTAATATAAAGGTATGACGTCATACCGTTAACCTTTTCATACCGGTATTTTCCGGTTATTCAAGCCCTGGGCTGATGTGTCTATATCACACAGTGTTGAATTAAGTCATTGCGTCACTTTTTTAGTTTGTTTTTGTCGTCTCGTAACCAGTTGTCAAGTTTATTCTTGAGGGTTTTTTCTTGATGTAAAAAAAAAAAAAAAAAAAACACATTTATTGTAGCAAATAATACAATAAGAACAGATGGACTTAATCTAAAACACATGATACATTTTATGGGTAATTTTGTACAAATTTGCTGAGCGACTTTCAACTGTGATTTTCGTCGACTTCTTCACTAGGCTGGGCCTGTATCGAGGTTCGAGGAAGCCAGACTACATCATTCAGAATTTACAGAATGTAAATTCTGTGTTCAGAATTTACAGAATGTACTTTGTAATGTACATGTAATTCTGTGAAATACATATGTGGCTGATATAATGTCTTCTGGTAGTAGGTTCCAATTGTGAACCACTCTATTGCTTATAAAATGGTTCGCTGCACGGGCTTATGATTCAGATCAAGGAGAAAGTTGCTGTCATGTCGTTTATAGAAGTAAAATACATTGCATTGGGGAGAGAAAAGCGAAGGAAATTGCATCATTACACGTGAGATCGGCTCTTTAATTTATAATAATAATCTAAACGGAACAGCATAAGAGGGGTGATTACTTTCAATCCCAATATAACTACGCGATTTATATATTATATAATTAATATAACATGAAGCAAGTGTCGTAAGTTCATGATCGCTCGAAACGGGTAAAACGTATAACATTGTATATTGCATGGATGGATGTATGTTCTAGTAAAAATTCTCTTTAATTTATTTTTTGTTTTATTTTGTTTTCCTTTTGATATTTGAAGCTAACCATACAAGCAATTGAACAGGTGATAATAGTGAATAACTTTATGATAAAATGTTCGAAGTCTAGCCATGTAAGAAACGAATGTTTTAATATACTTCCAGAAAAATTAAACTTCCATTTATACAGTTTAGAAGTTTTAGGTCCGTAATATGAATGTTTGCTCAGTCACAGATACTAGAAAAGTGTTACTAAGCATTGATGCATGCCTGAGCACCTTTCATAAAACGGACCTTAGATTAGTATTCCTTAATCAAGTGCACCTTAACTATTTGATAATTAGTCTGCAATAATTAATAATTAATGTTATTAACGGTACCTAGGTACACAGCGCGTAAGCAATACCAAATTTTGTATATCTGAATAATTACAATCTATAAATTATTACTTTTTCTTGGTATTTGTCTTTCTACAAATTTGTGTTTGTATATGAAACATAATTGATACTCCCCGGTTATAGTTTACATTTCGGTTAACGCTTTCACTGCCCAGCCTCGGCGGTTGCTAGAACTACAGATGCGTCGTGAATGAAAGTCTTGTATCTTGAATACCTAGTTTCATTATTGCTTTGATTAATATGACACCTATTACTGGAGAAGGTACATATTTTCCTTCGAATATTAATTAAATTTTTTCAGTTCCTTACCCGAACTCCACAGATTTTTTTTCTTATGATCTTGTAGGTACTATATCGTAGTTAGTTTATCTAAGATTTGATTAACCAATGAATTGAATACCTCATTAGATAAGTAACTACTTAGACTAGAAGTTTACCTTATAAACTAGATACCTACTACTTATTGTGGACATATTCTAGAAGAGGGTCACTAGATCATTTAATAAACAAATTCTAGCTTGGCTTTGTGTTTTATTTATATACCTATGAACTATAAATTATTGTATGTAGGAAAATACACCGGTCCACCGGCGCATCAGACAAGACAACTGGAAGGCGATTACAATTAAAATCAAAATCAAAAACTCTTTTATTTCCATAAATACAATAAATTTACCTACACTTAGAAAAGGTGAAATTGTAAAACTAAACACTGACACGGAAATAAAGTGATATTTTTGATTTCTGTCGCTTCGGTATGTAGACCAAAGTAAAGAAGCGACGAAGAAACCTTTAGCCTGTTAGTTGTTACTTTTCGAGTTGGAGCAAAACCCGTCCCAAGCTTTTTTATCTTCTAGATAATCTGATATTTTATAGTAAGCCTTTTTGCACAGCAAGGTTTTTACAATTTTGAATTTATTTACTGATAATTTTTGCAACTCACTAGGAGTTCTGTTGTGCCCTATAAAAGATACATTAACTTTGTGTAGGTAGCCTAGTTGTGGGTACAGGGAGTTTATGTTTATTTCTGGTATTAAAATTATGTTTATCACTATTTTTAGGAAAGCGATTTATATTTCTATGAGTGTACAACAAGTTTTCATAAATATATTGACTGACATGGTACCTACTGTCATTATGGTGTGGTAAGGCACGGCATTACGGCTCAAACGTTAGCAGTTGAAACGTTAGGGTTCGCGTTCACAGGCCGGCATCGGACAATCCTCTGACAAGTGCGTCCACTGATCGGCAATCCGAATGACGTCATTCGCATTAAACGGACAAGTTGCCTTCAAGAAACCTCGCCGGCATTGCCGCTCCTGTGCTCTTGATGCTTTATCTAACGCAAAACCATAACTTATCCAAGGACTCGAGGCGAATGGCTTAAACATGGAACATAGGTAGCCCAGCAGTGGGTCAACAAGGGCTGATGATTAAGTGGATTATGTGTAGATAGTACCTACCTAGGCAAGACTTGGTTGGGCCGCTTTCTCTAAACTTGAATTCGCCTTCAAACTGAACCTTACCAGACTACAACTCGCATATTCGACCAGTGCGTCCTACCAGTTCTCACGTATGGAGCCGAAACTTGGGTGACCACTAACGCCATTATCCACAAGCTAAAGGTTGATCAAAGGGCAATGGAGAGACAGCTATAACACTGAGGGACAGGAAAACAAATGAATGGCTGACAAAAAAGTCAAGTGTTTGACATAAGTGAGAGAGTTGGTCGACTTAGGTATCTAAGTTCCTGCCACAAGCTTTTTTCGATTTTCTGGCAACGACACTACCAGCCGCACTACCAGTAGTGTCGTTGCCAAATGAACGACACTACCGCGCCTATTTGGATCAAATTGTACAGTCAACAACGACACTATCAGCCGTACTACCAGGATTGGATTGAAGTTTAGTAATATTAAGTAAAGTAAGTAATTATACCTTACGCATAGAGATCTCATTATGTCTTTCGTTAGTACTGAGACCAAAGAGATTAACTCAAAGTTCTAACTTATGATCAACCTCTTTTCAGAATTTATTTTATTCTTACGAAACTAAAAATGACACAATGATCAAATGACATTTACAATAATTTGTTTTGACTTTCAATGGTAAAATTAATTGCGAGACTATTTACTCACATTATCTTCATTCTATCTTCATATACCTACGTAACATTTAAATGTAAAATGTCGGAAGTTGATCAGTTAGAAAGTGAATTAGATTTACAATATTATCAATATTAACAAATGGTGGAACTGCGTTACTTTTGGGCAAACACTAGTATCATATACTGAAGAAATATAAAAATGGTGCATCTATTTGGAGGTGCTCGAATTATAAAAAAGGAAAATGTTTAGGAACAGTTACGGTCAAGGTATGTACAGCAATGTTTTATGTTATTATCAAGGATGAAACTACCATGCAAGCCGACTTTTTTCTCAACATTTTAAATTATTAAAATATTAAGTTTACAATTTACATATACCGGCAAACGACATTGTTTAAAATATAGCTATCCAGTATGTACAGTCTGCTTGTATGTTAGTTACGCCACGTTACCTATCTTCTAACCAAATTAAGTATGAATTTCAAACTTTTCACGTCTTCAGGGCAACAGTATCCAAAAAAGAAAAGAGCATTCCTGCAATCCAGATATTTCGAAAAACTTAGTTTTAAGGGAAATTGTTGACTTAAAGGAGAGAACACGAAATACGGACATACCAGTTACTCAAATATACGACGACAAACTATCACAAGTTCAAAATAGCGGCGCTCATCCGTTTGTAATCAAGCTACCTCCGTTTCCTAGTGTTTCCCGTGTCCTTTATGGTGCTCGACACAAAGCAAATGATGTCCCTAGAAGCACATACACAGATGTAGAAAGCGTTGTAGTGCCATTGAAATTTCGTGAGTCAATCTTAGCTGACTACTATGATAACGGTAATCGAATTATAGTGTTTTGCTGGTTGGATGCGGATGCACGTAAGAAAATTGAAAATATAAAAGATATCTTTATGGATGGAACTTTTAGCAGCTGCCCGCATCCGTTTGTTCAGATTTGCATAATTCACGGCGATGTTGGTAGCTCTATCAATTCCAACAAAGTGAGACCTTTATTTTTTGCTTTAATGACGGATAAAAAGACGTCTAGTTATTTAATTTTATTTAGCTTAATCAAATCACAGCTACCGGAGTTTACGCCCACAAAAGTGCATTGCGATTATGAAATAGCACCAATAAATGCTTTGACGGAAATTTACAAAGACATTCTAGTTAAAGGCTGTTTTTATCACTGGTCGAAAAGTGTCTGGAAGAGGGCAAAACTCTTGGGCTACACAAAATGTAAGGCAGAAAAAAGAATTATCTCGCTTACGGCTGCACTGCCATTAATTCCACAGCCACTTATTAAAGAAGGATGGGAGTACATTAAGTTGGAAAGTATCAATATGGATATGTCAAAATTCATAAATTATATTGAGAGGTTTTGGATGAAACCATATTTCAGTACCATGCTATGTGTATTTGGAGAACATCATCGTACTAACAACATCTCCGAAGGCCACAGACATAAAACTTCAAAATAGTAAAACTAGAAGAACTAAAAGAGTTATCTCTAGCGACGATTTTATCTTACATGTGCAAATGCAACTGTTAAACAATGAGATAACCTTAGGCCATGCACTTGATAAACTCAGATAAGGAGATACAGTTACAGTCGGTCACTTCTAATTTAAGGTAGTACAATTTTTTTTATCGAAGTATGATTTAATTTTTTTCCTCGTTGTGGTTCGTCATAAGTTTGCTTTTATTTAGTTATAAAAATAAAGAGTTACATTTCTTAAGATAGCTGTTGCTATTTACTTGTGTTGACTGTACAATTTGATCCAAATAGGCGCGGTAGTGTCGTTCATTTGGCAACGACACTACTGGTAGTGCGGCTGGTAGTGCCGTTGCCAGAAAACGCTTTTTTCAAAATACTTATCTACACAAATAGGTACCTACTAAGAAAACATTCATTCTTTAATGTAAAAATGCGATTCGGTTTAATTTCATTTCAGAAAGGTATTTTGGAAAAAAATTGTGACAGGAACCTAGATAAATACTATTTTATTACCTACATATAATAACAGACCATTGTGAAAATATGCTCAAATTGCAAATCATTTTGGTATTACGTTTGTATGGGAAATTCATCCGTCGCCGGACCCTTAAGTGGGAGTGGGCAGGCCACATAGCCCGTAAAGAGACATCATGGTGCAAGAAACTCTTGGAGTGGAGACCATGGGGGAAACAAAGACCGGTGGGACGGCCAAAAATGAGATAGAAGGACGACTTCAAAAAGATAGCGGGTAGGTAGCAAATGGACATTAACTGCCCAAAGTAGAAATAAATGGAAGAGTTTGATGGAGGCCTACACCCAGTCTACTGGTCGACAAAGGCTAGAAAGAAGAAGAAGAAGTAGGTATAGATACTGTAGGGGTTCCGATAACCGATAGTATACACGATAAGGAATACATCTGCTCGCCACAACCTAGGTAGGTATTCCAGAGCTGCACCTGACTCTCCAGTCGGCATCTGTTCCACTGTCCGTCCACACGGATTCCCGCTCTCGGCATGTCCGTCTGACAAGTGACAGTGACAGTGACAGCTCACTAGCAACACCACGACCTACGAGAAGACGTATGTAGTCCATGGTTTTTATCACAGATTAAATATAACGTTTTTATAATATTAAATTACCTGGACATACACTACAGATACATTTGCTACAAGATGTTCTGTGTCTTTTGTTTGTATAACAAACAAAAGACACAATTATCTACGTTGATGCCATAAAATCCAGGCCATGTTCACTGTAGGTACTCTCTCGACAGACAAGAAAGACATAGGTAGGTAGGTAGGTACATCTGCCATCTTCGCTGTTTTTAACTCTTCCTTTAAAGGTGGGCCGGGTATGATGGCTATGTACCTAACTGCAGGCCCATCCATTTGAATTAATCAATAAATATCGACATGGTGACGCATTTTATTTATTTGTGTGCGCAATAAATTAATTCCTTTAGGCCGCTTGTTGGTTCATTCCGACTAGCGACTGATTGATGCATTTATTTATTTATTCACCCAAATTAAACAAACACGTGAAAAACCATGAAATCTATTTTGTAAAACTTGTGCAAACGTAGCCAGCCAGTGAATTGGATAACTAGTAGCGTAGATTTAAAATCTATTTATGGCTAGTAGGCACTTATAATTACTACCTATCCACCTATTTTTAAATCTCCCATCTATGAGCTTGCATAACAATTGGATTTGTTACCCCGGTTTCGATTCCCTGCGTGTCGACTTCCCGCCGTATCGACTTCCCTCTTCCGCTTCTTGCCCGTGGTCCCGTTCAGCTGGTCCCGTTGACTGGACCATTGAAGATAGTCCTGATATTTTCAATCCCTGAAGTTAAATTTCTTATAAGCAGGCACCTAAAACAACTACCTTATTTCCTAATTTGAGGCCTCTTAAAAAGCAGGCCTAGAATTTTAGTCGATGATCCACTTGTAAGATGTAAGTAGGTACCTAATGTACCTAAGTAGGTACAGTAAGAACATTATAATTTATAACAAGTGGATCACCGACTAAAATTCTGTAGGTACGTAGTTAATTATAGAAAAGCCTGTTAATTTTGCGACAAGCTAGTTTTATTAATCGAAAAATCCACAATGCACCTAGCTCCTAACGAGCTCCAAAATTCTATTAATGGGGCACTCCTTTTACATGGGTAAGAACTGGGCCTAACACCTTAAAAAAAACGCACTGCTCTATACCTACATATATACGGTATCGATCCATGAACAGTGCCATTCGATAAGGTCACTGACTCATAAGCTACAAACAAATAGGTACGCTAAAGATGCTTTATGTGCATAATATAATCTGGTGTTCATACAGACACTCAGGCCAGGGTCCGTTACATTTAGCCTTCCACTAGGCCATGCATCTTCAACCTTTTTTGTGCAAGGGCCAATAATCCATTTTTCATCGCCCGAAGGGCCGCAACCTGCAATACTCTATTTAATTTTACTATCTACCCTAAAAAAGGAATATAAAACAAGCAAGTTTAAAATTTTCAATAGTCTGAATGGGTTTATTTATTATTAAAAATTATTAATATTTACAGGAACAAAATAAGTAGGTACAGGAACTTGAATCAATGCGATGTTTGACACTGTTTATTTTTGACGAGTGTATCGATGTCAGGCTTTATTATTTTTGAAGTTGCAACCCGTAGACTACCTTCCAGATGTGCGTCTGCAATTCTTGTCCTAGTTTTAGACTTGAAATTTTTCATGCGAGAAAACAGTTGCTCGCACATATAAGTGCTCCCAAACAATGTTATAATTTTTTGGGCATGTTTACGTATCGACTGGATCCGCGAATAGCGAAATATTTTGCCGCGAATACAGGAAACGAGTCACAATTTTTTTACCCGCTAATAAAGAAAACGCGAAAAAGGGAACCGTTAAGTTTAAGTTATTACTGTTAATAAAATATTATAATTTGCTATGGCCTCCGAGGGCCGCAAGAAAAGACCCGGCGGGCCGCAAGCGGCCCGCGGGTCGCAGGTTGAAGACATTTGCACTAGGCTATTTAAAGAGCTTGTCCAAAGTAGAACAAACAACACAAGAGCTCGACAACTCAAAGCTGTGCATAAAACATGGATACAATACAACGTTTAAGCAGGCCGGGCACAAATCAAGTGGCAAATCCCCGCGTTCGTTACAGCACCGGTAAATTACGGACGGATTGCCTGACTCCGGTAAATAATTGAGGAGGTCATGTGGTTACATTCCGCACAGTTTGAGGCACAGTACGTACCAACTGCCTATCTTTGGTACTGCAGAGGATACGCTGCAAGCGACCGCAATTATGTAGGTAGATACCTACCGACGTTCGCTTCGAACAACCGCAGCCAGTGAGCTCTCACAATCAATATTCTGGCTGCTTGGGCAGTAGGTATTTAATTGAGTGGAAAATGCCTCCTATCTGCATATAGAATACTTATGTACCTATAATCAAGTCAGAATCAGAAATCAGAATCAGAAATATATTTATTGTTAACAATTGTACAAAAAAGATCTTAGGTATAAAATAGTGTACAGTTTCAACAGCTTATCTATAATAGACATACAATAAGTTTTTAGCTAGGTATATATTTAGTAACATTCCAAGTTATTTATTTTATGAATTTAAAAATATTAAACTATACCTACTATTGGGGAACCATCATTTATCAAAGAATTCATTGAGCGAATAGAAAGCATTTGATTCTAACCATTTTTAGGGTTTTGATGATCGAAGATCGGTTTCAAAACCCTTATGGTCTCGCTTTGTCTGTCCTTTTTTCCCTCCTTAATAACTCAAAAACTACTGCAGCTATCAACTTGAAATTTAAAACAATAATACATTTCGTGCGCCTGTACAGATTTTGAGAAAAATAAATGAAAATAAATGAAAAATGAAAATGAATATTTTCCATACAAATTGTGATGCCGAAATTTTAAAAGATACCTACAGAGTCATATGGGGTATCAAATGAAAGGTACCATTTTGTACATTTCAAAATATATTTTGAAATTTTTGTAGGTTTCATATTTTTTAAAATATTTCGAAAAAAGTCAAAAAAATACCCATTCCCCCCCCCCTATCTCCGAAGATTGCAGAGCGATCCATGTAAAATGTATGGAGCGTTTATAGACATGGATCTATATTTTACAGGAAAAATATAGAGAAGTTTGAAAAAAGAACACTTTTTGAAAAATGGTCAAAATGGGGGGGAATAATTTTCAAAAGGGGGGGCTACCTCATCGAGTGGGGTATCAAATGAAAGGTATTTGTTTGTACGTTTCAAAAAAGTTTTTCAAATTTCTGTAGGTTTCATAGTTTTTGAAATATTTTGAAAAAAGTCGAAAAAATACCCATTCCCCCCCCCCCCCCCCTATCTCCGAAGTTTGCAGAGCGATCCGTTTAAAATGTATGGAGCGTTTGTAGATATAGATCTATATTTTACAGGAAAAATATAGAGAAGTCTGTAAAAAGAACACTTTTTGAAAAATGGTCAAAAAGGAATAATTTTCAAAAGGGAGGCTACCCCACCGAGTGGGGTATCAAATGAAAGGTATTGGTTTGGACATTTCAAACCAGTTTTTCAAATTTCTGTAAATTTCATACTTTTTGAAATATTTCGAAAAAAGTCGAAAAATTTACCAATACCCACCTTAACCGAACCACCCATTTAACCGAAGCATGCAGAGAGATCCATCTGAAATGTAACCTACTATTCTTAGGTATTCGTTAAATTGCAAAGTCTCTAACCGGTACTTTTGGTACATATTTGTTGACAAACGTTCAAAACCCTCGGCGCGCGAGTTACACTCGCACTTGACGGATCTTGTTTTAGTTTATTTCTAAATATATTACCATCTAATGTTTTTAATTGAGATCACTCAAATAAAACTGGACACCAAATGAAATATCTGGATATGTATGATCGAATGCTGAATACGATATAATGACGAATATTCCCGATTCATTTTTATCCGCGTTTTTTTCCATAGTTCAATTTCTATTCGTATTCTCAATTTGTTTCCCTGGCAGACTACTTCTCTTATTCTACTAAGGGGCCATTCATTTATTACGTAAGACGATTATCGCTAGTTTTTGAGGCCCTATTATAAAAAATAAGATTAGGCCGACCCCCTCCCCCCTGTTTAATATTTACCTATTACGTAAGAATCTAAAGGAAAAAATTAAACACGTTTGGTTTGTTTTAATGTTTATTTTTCAAAGTACATAATTTTTTTTAAATATTTATTTGAAAATGTTTATAACCTACTTACAAAGGTACTAATAATTTTTATTTTTTTGGTAGTAATTAACTTTGGTTTTTTGTGATCTTACGTAAGAACTATCAAGACTCCCTCCCACCCTCTTGTAAGAAAAAATAAGACATGGTCAACCCCCCTCTAAATCGTCTTACGTAATAAATGAATGTCCCCTAATGTTATAAAACTGAAAAAAAAATGTGAAGGTGTGTGTTTGTTATGAAACAACACCAATACGAAAAAACGAGCTGAAATTTTGCAAGCAAGGTCCAGAATCTGGAATAACACGTATGCATACACTTAGGTTAAAAACACTATGAGTCTGCATAACTATGCCCTATTATATCGACAGAAAATGTTAAATAACTTAAAGTAATAAAAAAATAGAAAAAGTAGTGATTTTATTGAGATAGGTATTTTAAAATTTAAAAATGGTGATTTTGCATAAAAAACATTATAACTGTTAATTCAGGGTTGTTTCTTTTTAAATTTTAGTTTAATGAAAAGCTCCTGTTTTTTCCAATACTTGCCGAGTTTGTTTTAAAGTAATTCATCGTTAAGTCTAAAAGATACACCGTTTTGTTTACATGGGTCGTAGCGAAAAAAGTTTAAAAACGCTATAGAAAAAAAATAAAAAAAATATATTTATTTAACACTATTTCTGTCGATAAAATAGAGCGTAGTTTCCCTCATTTTCGTTTGTACACCTTATGCAGACCCACCACCGTTGCCGTACAGCATCGTTCATCATCATCAGCTAATAACTAATATAGCTTAGTCCACAGCTGGACATAGGCCTCCCCTAAAAATCACTCTGACCGTACGCTGTCATATCCGGACAGCTAGCAGACGAAGACAACTCGCTGTCCACGCGGCGACGGCTAGCAGAAAGCATTCTATTAACGCACAGTCGTCAAAAAGCGTGCGAAACCGCTTGCAGAACCTACTGATTACCATCGTTCGAGCCAAAGCTGACTCTCGGCGTCCACGCAGTGTGCCCATTCGACATACCTCAACAGCCTGTATTGGTCCATTACTGGACGCAGGCCTCCTCCCCTATTGGCTTTTATCACATGGGGGTAGTGCCCATAATCCACACACTGGGCATGCGGGTTGGGGATCGCATTTCGGTGATAGAATTGTTCTGCAGGGGGCGCTACTGCCCGCCCCCCGTGGATATCCCTTAGTCGCCTCTTACGACACCCGCGGGAAGAGTTGGGGTGGTGCAAATTCTAAGCCGGCACCACAGCTATTATACATTTTATGTCTATCGATATAAAATGTATAGTAGGTATTGTTCGATATTTTGCAATAGGCACCTTTTCAATGTTTTCGCGTACATAAAGCTCTCCTTCTGCTTGTACCTACACAGTACTGTGCACATTCGACATAACAGAACGTAGAATTCGCACGTTTCGATCTGTCTCGCGACATAACGTCTCCGTTTAGTGTCTCGCGGTAACCTCGGCACGTCCCTGAATTATTCAATAGTTACTGAAACCTACCTCGTTAGGGAGTTCCTTTACACGCCACATAGTTTAGGTATAGGTACCTAGGTACCTACATAGTTACTATAGACATCGTGTGTTTAATATGTAGACGACGGCACATCATTACAAGTTGTAAACGAGGCTTTGCTTGTACAAATTGGAATAGGTCTGTAAAATTATTCTGTGGTAGTAGGTTCTTACTTAATTTGTTAGTAATGAGTTAGGTTACTCTATGCCAAATAGGTTTGACATTCTTCTTGAAATGAAGTAGGAAGTCAAAGTTTACATTCAGCCACAGAGTAACTAGTTGTTAGCCCTATCCATATCAGGGGGGGGGGGGAGTTATTAATCAAATCAAATCAAAAACTCTTCATTCCATAAATACAATCATCATCGTCATCATCATTGCCTATATTCGTCCACTGCTGGACATAGGCCTCCCCTAGTAGGCGCTGTCTTCAGCTTGTCGCATCCAGCATCTGCCGTCACTTGATCAAAAGAAAATATTTCGATAAGTACATTGAGCCGGCAATGTATCATCAACACCGAAATAACAGTTGCAAAAAAGATATTAGTAGTCCGGTTACTTAATTCAACCGGACTACTGATACATCGAGCGACTCAGTAGTCCGGTTGAGTTAATTGTAACCGGACTACTGAGACTACACCTAAATTTACACTTAGAAAAGGTCAAATTATAAAACTAAACACTGACACGGAAATAAAGTGATATTTTTGATTTCTGTCGCTTCGGTATGTAGACTAAAGTAAAGAAGCGACAAAGAAACCTTTAGCCTCGTCCCAAGCTTTTTTAATCCTCTAGAAAATCTGATATTTTGTAAAGGATAAGTTTGACAATTTGTTTGAATTTATTGATTGATAATTTTTGCAATTCACTTGGAGTTTCGTTGTAGAAGCGGAATACATGTGGTAGAGCTTATTCGCCTGATTTTTTAGAGATGCAACAACGGGGGTCTGTCTTTTGTGGTTCTGGAGTTATAACGGTTTTAATAATTCCCTTGGAGCCATGTAATAGAGCTACTTCTGCTGATCACGTAGACACCCCACACGATGGGTCTTTCTCCCTTGGATTCGGAGATATTGCGTGAGGGGTTTATTTTCTGGCTTATCATATAATTATTTGTAAGGGTATATGGTGTATAGTGTCCTAAACCCGGAAAAAGTATGAAGGGTAATATTTTCACAACTACAAAATAAACTCGTTTTTTCGGTAATCTAAATAATCGACCAAAAAAATATCGCCGTTTAAAAACAGAAGCCATAACAAAATCAATGACTTAGGTACCTATTATGCAGAAAATCGTCGAAAAGTTAAAACTTTGACAATAAATGAATAAATTTTTGAATAAATTTTGAGACGTGGCGCAAGAATTTATAAGAAGAATCAATAAATAAACAAGAAAAAATATTAAAATTTTAAAAACTCCCCGACTGATTTTCATGAAACATGGCTAAGAACACTTGGGATAAAATTATCTGTGACACAAAAAAAAACTAAACGAAAATCGGTTCATCTGTTTGGGAGCTACGATACCACATACAGATACACACACTTACACGTTAAACTTATAACACCTCTCTCTTTTTGTGTCTGGGGTTAAAAATTTTTTTTTTTTTTTTTGCTTTTTTTCTTATTCTGGTATTTTATTTATATTTTATTTTATTTATTTGAGAAACATACAGTTATTATAGACTAAAAAAAATTATACTTAACTAACACTTAAACCAGCAAAGTTTCCACCATTAAATGAACAATAACAAAAACAGACAGTTCAGAGATCAATGTGCAACTAAGAAATAAAAGAAAAAAAGCTATCTCAAATATAAGAAGAAGAACTAATCTAAGTAACATAAAGGGGCAAAAATTTTTATTAAAACTACTTATGAACATAACAATAAAGGATAAAACAAATACAAAGTAACTTCAACGGTTGGCAATGGTTATGGTATGGTCAAATAGGTTATATAGCTAAGCCCCGATTTCACCAACAGATGGTTAAATTTTAAACACTTGATTTAACGTTTTTGACATAAGTTTTCATACATTAAACGTCAACGTTAACCGACGAAGCAGCCTAATTGCTCGTTTATCTTTTGGTGAACACCAGTCTTAGTTAATGGTTTAATCGGGTATTTATCGCGTACCTTTTGTTTTTATATCCCCTACGTTTCTACCGCGTTACAGCGATCGTGGTCACGGGGCGACTGGATGTACTCGGAGTTACAGCCGAGAATTGACGGCAGTATCCACGGCTAACTATGTTTACAAATCGCGAAAGTTTAAAAAGTATTCTACTTTTAAGGGACTTTTCAGTAGGTACCCATAGGGCGTCAACGATAACCTACATCGTACACGGGTGGACAGCCTCCGCTGTCAACCCGTGTGTCCGTTCGTCTGTTTCTCATCGGGTTGTATGCAGCTTTTGAACCCTAATTAGGTAGACAGTTGAAATTATCACTGTATGTTTGTGTCTATTCTTTTTATGCAATAACAACAAATATTTTAATATAATTACATCAATGAAATTACATACATCCCCACGGCAAATAAACGTTATTTTTCATTGTATTGTTATTTCGACCCACAGTTTCTCAACACGAATTAAAATTGTTATTAGTCTTACTCGCTCTTGGCTGGTTTTTAAAACAAAGCAAGCAACTACTAATTACCTTCATTCCCGGCTGATTATATTGTCCTCTCCGGGGCAAGAACTAAGTAGGTTACTTAAGTGCCTCTACAAACACAGCCAAGTAAGCTTTAAACTAAATTTAGTTTTGATTTACTTTCTCCGACCCTCTCCGAGCTCGATACAAACACAACTATGAAGTTTGTTTTTACAGTTTTAAAAGCTGAGTTGATATGTGGGGTCAAAGGCAGGTTAACGTATTCACTGCCCAGCCGGTACACGGGGCCTCGAGAGATCAACTGTGTCTTGGGCCATAAAAGTGTTACATTATTTACATTATGTTACATTATTTGTCGTGGTCCATACCTACAAAAACACTTAATTTACAATAAAATTACAATCAACTAATAGAAATAAATTACAACTAGTATTTACAATTGAAACAACTGAGCTAACTGCAGTATGTAGCAAACAATCTACAGGTAGCTCAACTGATCCAATACTCAATACTCAATATATTTATTGTTGTCATTACATTGGTAGGTAGGTTATCTATAGGTATCACAATGAGAGAGAGCCTGGCTTTCTCTCTCAGCGTTAGTCAGCGAAAATATGTAAACACTCTTGAACCACGCCCAAGTTTTATTATGGACTGAATAATTAGTATTCGGTACCTTTATCATAATATGTATACATAAATAAATAAAATAAATAAATAATGCTGGACAATTCACACAGCATTATCTAGCCCCAAGCTAAGCAGAGCTTGTGTTATGGGTACTAGATAACTGATATACTTAATAGAATACACTATAGATATTTTTATTATACATAGAAAACACCCAGACTAACGGAACAAATTTCTGCAGATCAAACACATATTTGTTCCGAGGCGGGAATCGAACCCGCAACCTCCTGCGTCGCAGGCGGACCTTCGCCCGCTGCGCCACGGAGGTCGTCAATAAAAGTGATTATATTGAATTAAAAGATATACCGAATTCTGCCAGGTACGATAATTTACAGAATTACTTTTCGAATAAGGTACGAAAAATCTTTTCGTGTAGTGATAGTAGTAGTGACTAGTTTATTATAAGTAAAACTTGGGTTTGTATACATATTTCCGCAGCTGACTGTACGAATATATGTCGGTAAATTCGCTGGCTGAATGGCACGATCGCTCAACTCTATTGAAACCTCTGTATGTACCCAATGCTTCTACTGTGTGTGACGGTATGACGAAATACAAGTGAAATTCCATGACGGATTGAACTGCGAGCGACTCGATACGATGCGAAGGTATAGAATGGCATTTTTCACAAATCGATTTCGATTCTCCGGAAGGGATGTTTTACCTCGCAAAAACCTATATGAAACCGGGCTGTCTAAAATTATACATTAATTTGTAAACTACCGACGATTTTACTTGGAACCATAACATGAATGGCTTCACCGATTTACATCAAAACATTCAATCAACACTCTTTATGAAGTAGGTAACCTTACAAATGAACAAAATTAAAATAGAATAGGTGGAACGGTTTGAAAGCCACTATAAGGCAGAGATAAATTGAATTGAAATTGAAATTGAAAATTTATTTATTCAGATATAGTCATCCATTTCGTTAGTAACACTATATTATTAAAATTGAGAATGGTTAGTACAATTAGAATTCAAAATAAATCAATCAATAATAATAATAATAATAATTTCAAATATGATGTCATGTACCTAGATGTTAATAATAGTGAGCAAATTATATTTAAATGTCAACAGTTATTGGGTTACTAGTGGTAAAAGACACTCACATGAAGCTTATAACACCCTGTTTTTTTCTCGCGTAAAAAGGAATATAAAACCGAATCTCCAAAATAATTTAGCTCTTATTTATTAAAAACCACAAGGAAAGCTGAAATTGTTTTTGCAGGAAAACAACGCAGTGAAGTGGTTCGCAGCGATTGTGTCGGCGCGGGCGCCGCTGCCAGTGACAGCGCGGAATTAAACCGCTCTCGGGTGAGCACTTATTAAATGCGCCCAAAAATGCTCTTTTTCCACACAATGGTAGGTCTGCCGGCGGGTGGCACAAGCGACGAGCAAACACGGGGACAGATAAACTATAAAGAAACCGGTGGGTGGCACGACCGGGATTAAACTGCTCAAATTATAAATCTTTTCTCCGGTAATCGTGTTCATATAAACCTGGAGCATGTTGTCACCGCACCCATCTTAGCTTCCTTCAAAAATAAACTTCAGTTATGGCTCATCGAGAGGGCGTACTACAAGTTCGTGGATTTTCTTGACAAAAAATGGTGATGTCATATTTATTTTGATATAAATGATTGTTAATTAACTTATTACTTATTGTATTGCTTATTATTTTACTGTATATTGAATTGAATTTATTGTTAACTAGTTTATGCCCGCGGCTACGCACGCGTCTATGGAAACGTTTAAAGGTGATTTCTATCCCATGGGAACTGATTTATGGGATTAAAAGTAGCCTATGTTTGATTCCAGAATTAGAACTACCTGTGTGCAAATTTCAGCCCGATCCGTTTAGTAGTTTTGGCGTGAAGAGGTAACAAACATTAAAATTGTTTTTAATTTGTTAATATGTACCTACTACTACTATTTAATTTATAGACTTTTAAAGATTATTTTACCAATAAAATGACTATCTGACTACCTGGCTAACCTTTAATACGCAATGAAGACTCCGTACGAAAATACAGCACTTACTTTGCGTCTGAATACTCAAACGCAACATTTTTGACAGATTTACATTGCAAACTGTAAAAAACATTGCGATTAAAGTCGTACTTAAATCTGAGTTACGTTTGAGTATTCGGGGGTTATTAACCTATTGATGCGAGTATAAATTGTTGAATGAAAAAGTAAGATATATTTTACTAACATGATAAAACAACACACATCCTCTGACATAAAAACCTACATACACATATAATGAAATGAAATGAAATGAAATAGTATTTACCCTAGGTCCGTGGGGTACCGAGGCTCTTCGGGTTTTCAAAAAATTATCTGAGCGTCTGGTCGAACCGACGCGTGACCCGAGAGCTGGTCAGTATCTGGCGCAGCGCATCAGCATTGCCATACAGCGGGGCAATGCAGCCAGCGTCTTGGGGACGCTTCCGACTGGTATTGATATGGATCAGTTGAGCTACCTGTAGATTGTTTGCAACAGTCTGCAGTTAGCTCAATTGTTTCAATTGTAAATACTAATTATATTATAATTTTCTTTGTGAATAAAGGCTTTATCTGCATATATAGGTTAACAATGATGGTTTTAGAATAGGGTAGGTATCACTACATTTGACTTATTGGTCGTGCAAATGTTTAATTTGGTCATTTATGTTAGAATAGAAAATTAACTTAACTTATTTGATCAATAAATTTGCTATCACAATTAAAAAAATATATATACATGTAGATCATATGCATAAAACCATCAAAAAATTTATGAATATTAGGTATGTCAAAAATAATTTATTTAAATTTCAAATATTCATCTATAGTATAAAAACAGTTTTGACAGAGCCAGTTATATAATTTCCGATTAAATTCATTATTTGATAATTTTCTTATGTCATTTGGATATACATAGGAGGTTCCCTACAATTCGTTTGTTTAGTTGACATAAACCAGAATAAGACAAAACACTGCAAAGCAATGGCTTATAGTTTAGAGTTGGATTAATTCTGGGTTCTCCGCTTCAGTCGGCCCCGCCCGCCCTGTCCCGAGCGTGCATACAAGCAGGGTTATTAAATTAATTCCGGATGTCGCGGGAGACGCACGAGCGGGCAGCTAATGCTATGTTACATCTGACAAAACTAGGTCTTAATTAAAACGTACTCAATTAAATCGTACTTTTTAAAGCGAAGGTTTTTGTCGGATTTACTAGAGTCGTGATTTCATTCATGTCGATCGATTCCATTATTTTGTTAATCCTCGAGGGGATGGAATGGAACCATTTCCAACGAAAATAAAAGCATTCGGACATTTGGTTTGACAAGTTTTAATCCTATATTGACAACGCGTGGATGGGATTGTATGAGAAACTAGGTTCTGCCCGCGGTTTAGCACGCATTTTTCGGAATAAAACGTAGACCATATGTTATTCCAGGTTCATATCATTACCTATGTGTACAAAATTTCAGCTCGCTCCATTAAGAAGTTTTGGTGTTGTCTTCGGCCAAACATCTTCACAACAACGGTGCAAACTTTCACCGCTATAATATTTGGATATTTGTAGGCTGTTCTGTCCCATTCTATTAGTAAAATGATTTATTAGGTGTTACTTACGGATACTTTTAATATTAACGGAGCTTCAGGTACTATATAGAACTAGCTGCTGCCCGCGGCTTCGCCTGCGTAGTTCCCGTTCCCGTGGTAATTCCGGGATAAAACATAGCCTATGTCCGTCTCCTGGTTCTAAGCTGCCTCCCCACCAATTTTCAGCCAAATCGGTTCAGCCGTTCTTGCATTATAAATAGTGTAACTAACACGACTTTCTTTTATATATATAGATGATGAGTGAAAGATAAAAGCATTTACGCGATTAAAGCCCCGTAGAGCCGCGTCGTAAACGAGAGAAATAATGAGAGATAATAGGGAACGGAACCGCTCGGCTGATTTCCAACTCGAATACAATATTATGCAAATTATACTTGAAAGCAAGTAAATGTTAACTCGTTATGACATAATGCCGCGTGATCATAATACTGAAATGACATTCAAAATAGAAAATGCTAAATGAAAATGATGCTATGAAAGGAATGTACGAAACGTAGATTGCGTTGTGTTTTTTCTATTTAAAAGTTTAAAGGTTACTTCTATCCCATAGAAACGGATTTTTGGGATAGAAGTAGCAAATGTGTACCGGGTTAGACCTATATCTAGGCGAATTTCAGCGCGATCCGTTCAGTAGTTTTGACGTGAAGAAGAACATCTATTCATCCATCTATTTGACGACCTCTGTGGCGCAGCGGGCGAAGGTCCGCCTGCGACGCAGGAGGTTGCGGGTTCGATTCCCGCCTTGGAACAAATTTGTTTACGATCTGCAGAATTGTGTTCCGTTGGTCTGGGTGTTTTCTATGTATAATAAAAAAAAATCTATCTATGTAGTGTATTGTATTAAGTATATCAGTTATGTAGTACCCATAACACAAGCTCTGCTTAGCTTGGGGCTAATGCTGTGTGAATTGTGCAGCATTATTTATTATTTATTTATTTATCTATCCATCTTCATAAATGATGATTAAGTTAAGTTAAATATTGTACGTCCATAATTCATGGATAAACTGTTGTTCCACCTAGCTTTTAAGATCTTTTTTGTACACAGTTTCTACAAAAAAAATAATTTCATTTCAAGCCTGGTTCTCGACCATACTTGTCTAATCTAGATTACTAGAAGTGTGTCGATCGAGAAGACGAAATAAATAAAATTAAACTCATTTTGAATTTACCCTTTGGATCGAGCGATGCAAAATCATTCAGTCCTAAGTGCACGCCCCTTTTACTAGAATCAGTAATGTGTATAATCTTTTAGCACGTTATTTAACTGACATTGACCTGTTTGGTGACTCATTGCAAACTTTTTAAAACAAACTTTCAATACATTTTTCTCGTACTTCCATGCCCCTCAGTATATTGAGGGTCTCGTATGTACAACGTAGGTATAATGTACATAGTTTAGTTTACCTTATTGTAACTGTATTTTTAATTTATTTTACGCTGTCATTTTCTATTTTTTCTGTGTTTCACTTCCTACTTCCTTTAAGCTGTTGTTTGTGCACTTATTATAAATGTTGTGCAAGCCTGTAATAAGCACACAATCTATACAAAAAAAAATACTTCTATGTAAATGTCTTAATTAATAATAATTATGTGTTATGTTGGCACTGCCTTAAATAAATAAATAAACTTAGTCGGGGTAAAGGCGTAAATTTTATGATACTTTACAAAACAAATAATTATAAATCTAGTGTCTCGGGAGATAATTTATCGGCGGAGGCCCGTCCCATGACGATAATAACTAATAATCACCTCTAATGGTCCAGCTCCCATTACTTATCTTTAAATTTCAGCTACAAAATAAACTGACCGTGAAAGCACACTGAAAATGCTTAATAATCATTACAATTTAATATCACGGCGCTTTCAGCCATTCGCAGAACTGTAAACTCTGCTAAGGTGATTTACCTCTCGCCGCCTAAGCCCGCCCGCCCTCGTGACCTGTAATAGTTAATTGTTGTTTATTTATGTTGCCGTTAACAATTAACCCTCCACTTGTGATGGAATGTTTTTAATTTCGTGCCTTACTTGTTTTCATAATTAACGGTAGTGTTTGCTTAAAGTACATTGGTACGCCGAACAATCGTACCTCGGCGTATTAAACCGATTTTACTTTAGTTAATTATCTGTCTAAAAAGAGGTTTTGCGCAAAAGTTTTTTTCCTATGGCACCATCGGTCTACAACAAAATTCCGCTTCTAATAAGAGAACTGCCTACCACACTGTTTCAGAGAAAGCTTAAAACCTTACTATATGATAAATGTTATTATTATTACACTATACAGGGTGTAACAAAAATAAGTAACCAAACTTTCAGGTGGGGTGTAGAATCGAACACTGAATTCAGGAAAAATATTAAAAAAAATCCCGCCCTTTAAGTTTCGAAAAATAAAATAAATACGGAATTTTCACTACATTACGCAAACGACTGATGCACGTGTTTATTTGACATTAAAATATGATTAAAAGGTCTACGTACCTTGTGTACACCTTTTTAGCAGATAAACATCTTTTTACGGGGGGCACCCACGACCGGACACGCGATATCGCAGCAGCGCGCGCGGCGGCGGGCTGCACGTGTTGTAGTTATGTAGGAAGCTAGCCAATGCATTCCAATTTTCCCATTTCAATTTTCATCTCGTGGTATTCAATATCTGAATAACGCATACGAGCCATTTTTACGCACAAAAAACCGATAAGCGCCGCCGCGACCTTCACCTTGCGCTTGCAATGATGCAACTAAACGGCCATTGACCCTATGATAACATTTCTGTGGTATGACAGTTTGACAAAACTAACAATAAGCCTAGCATTGGGTGAACATTCGGATGAACTAAGTTTGTATACCTATCTCGCTCTCGCGCGCTAAAAGTTTGTGCCTTTTCTTGTCTCAATCTGGTGCTTCGGAAATGCAAATTGTAACAACCTTTTATGGGGTTCATTGTAAGTTACTCACCGTGTTTTTAAAGGTCAATGTGAAGGTAGGTACTTAGGTAGTCAACGATATGAAAAAATAAAAGCTAGTAGTGAATATCTTTTAGTAGGAAGGTGCATGCTTAATGAATGTACCTACTAACTATGCATTTTCGCGATAGAACGTGTGTAAAGACTTAAAATAATTTATTTATTTTTTAATTCCTAGAGGAAAATTGGAATGTATTTGTTGTACGTAGGCTCCATATCTAAGCACGCCGTGCAGCCTGTTCGCTTCCGCTGCAATGATGTCGCGGGTCGATGACCGCGGTGGCCGCTCATTAGGGCACCGTTTAGGTGTTATGGGCTTATAAAAGAGATGAATACAGGTACTTAGGCCATTTTTTTTTAATTCCAAATAGACACATGTATTAGACACATGTCTATTGCCTAATGTTGTGAAAATTTCGTACCTATTTATTAAATTTTTCGAAAACTAAAGGGCGGGATTTTTTTTTCAATATTTTTCCTGAATTCAGTGTTCGATTCTACACCCCACCTGAAAGTTTGGTTACTTATTTTTGTTACACCCTGTATAAGAATATTGACAAATAACCAAATTAATTCGTATATTCTGTTGACTAGCATACTTTATTTATTAAATTTGACATTATGTAAGTACCTTATTCATTCCTCAATCTGTTAGTTTAAAGTTTTTATTTTTAGTTGTCATAATGCATGTAATAGACAAATAATTGCACGCCCATATAGGGCAAATTACATTGATACACTATTATTTAACTGTACCATCCATTTAACATGTAATTATGCAATAAATATACTTTTACTTTATACTTTTACTTTACATTTAAAACATATTTTAAACCACGCGATCAAAACGGGATGGAACTATTTGTGTCTTTGGTTTTACAAGGTTCCTTTTCCTATTTTTGACATGGGAAACGTTAAATATTACTTTGACAAGGGTCCCTCCCTTTCAGGTCGCACGCGGTTTAAGAATACCCTTAAAATATTGGATGGATTATATTTAGCAATAGAGTTTATTATTATCACATTCCGCTTATTTCTAGCTGTCGTGTGTTGTACAAAATTCTTTATAATAAATATAAATATCAAAGAAATAAACATAATGACAGTACCATGTCAATAAATTTATGAAAACTTGTTGTACACTCATAGAAATATCAATCTATTCCCTAAAAATAGCGACATACATAATATAAATATTAGAAATAAGGATAAATTCGTTGTGCCCACAACTAGGCTACACAAGATAAATGTATCTTTTAAAGGGCAATGTATACGCTTCTACAACAAAACTCCAAGTGAGTTGCAAAAATTATCAATAAATAAATTCAAACAAATTGTCAAACATATCCTTTGTAAAAAGGCTTGCTACAAAATATCAGATTATCTAGAGGATAAAAAACGGGACGAGTTTTGCTCCGGCTCGAAAAAAAACAACTTACAGGCTAAAGGTTTCTTCGTCGCTTCTTTACTTTAGTCTACATACCGAAGCGACAGAAATCAAAAATACTCGTATCACTTTATTTCCGTGTCAGTGTTTAGTTTTATGATTTGACCTTTTATAAGTGTACATTTATTGTATTTATGGAAATAAAGAGTTTTTGATTTTGATAATACTTCTGTACAAATACTCTTGTTTTTTTCCTTGGATGTCGAACTCGATGACTATTTGTGGAAACGAAACACTCGTACACTTTATTAAAATAAATTCGTTTTACAAGAATCTCTCCAGACAAAGTGGGGCCAAGTGTCTTTTAGCAGCAATTGAAAAATGCAGATTATGGAAATTAAACCTTGTAAAAGGAGGCTAAGTGCTGCTTTTACTGTGTCACTAACGTAAGCTGCGAGAAGCGTTGACGTCATCTTTCACTAGTGTTTATAAAAATCTGAGTAAATATCTTATTAGGTTAATCCTCGGATGGTCTACCCAGAAGAACATCAAAATGCTGAACACATAATAAACACAATTTCATACCGTATCTTAGTGACTAACAGTTGATTTACATTCTTTGAAAATTATAATATAATTAAAACGGAAGGATGCGGGTTCAAGTCCCGCCGAAGTCGTAAATTTTTGCGATGTTATTTAATTTCTTAGATAATTAGTATTTACAATATTTACAATGGATCAGTTGAGCTACCTGTAGATTGTTTGCAACAGTCTGCAGTTACCTCAATTGTTTCAATTGTAATGTACACACTTTTGATTTAAGATAATTTGATTGTTTTGAAAAAACTAAAAAGCGACTTCAAATCCCTTTATTCAAACGGTGTCAGTTTTTAAACACTGCGGGAAAATCGCTAATCTCTCGGAAATAAAATCTTTCTGGAACGTGGTAACCATTCAATAGCGAAAGAATTTTCAAAATCAAATTTAAATTGACAAAGAAATCGACGAAAATACAGAAGTAGAAACCCTCCTTTTTTGAAGTCTGCTAAAAATTATAGTCAAGCTCTGAACAGCCAATCAAGGGCTTTCAAATTCTATTTTTTCATTCCTTTTATTCTATTCCATTTCCATTTTCTGTAACTTTTTTCGGTAGGTACAATTTTCGGAAAGATACAAACGAAACGAGTGGGTTCAAAGATCTCAAGAAACAATTGGGTAGTTTTATTTACGACAAGATGGCGCACATGTGATAAATTCACATCCAACGATACAAACTTACAGCCAATAATGAAGTTGACTCAACTCCGAGAGTGTAGGAACAACTCGGGAGCCAGTTAATGACCTTGTGAGACGCCATTAGATTACATTGCTACACACTAGCAACTTATAAGATTGTTCAAGTTTACCTTACGTTTAGATAGATAGATAAATAATAAATAATGCTGGACAATCCACACAGCATCATCTAGCCCCAAAGTAAGCTACTCAAAGCTTGTGTTATGGGTACTAGATAACTGATATATTTAATACATTATATACATAGATAGATATATTTTTTATTATACATAGAAAACACCCAGACCAACGGAACAAATTTCTGCAGATCGTACACAAATTTGTTCCGAGGCGGGAATCGAAGATAGATAGATATAAAGTTTATTTGGCTTACAAATGGACAGCACAAAATACAAGCAAACAGACAAGTACGAGTAGGTAGATAGGTATAAAAAAAACAAATTTACAATTAATACTTAAAACTAAAAAGTAGGTAGAATTAATACTTAAAACTTAAAACTTAAGGGTCCGGCGACGGATGAATTTCCCATACAAACGTAGTACCAAAATGGTTTGTTGTTTGAGAATATTTTCACCATGGTTTGCTATTATTTGTTTTAGAATAGTATTTATTTAGGTTCCTGCCACAAGCTTTTTTCAAAATACTTATCTACACAAAAACTAAGAATACATTCATTCTTTCATGTAAAATTGCGATTCGGTTTAATTTCATTTCAGAAAGGTATTTTGATAAAAAAATGTGCCAGGAACCTAGATAAATACTATTTTAATACAAATAATAGCAGACCATGGTGAAAATATGCTCAAATTACAAATCATTTTGGTATTACGTTTGTATAGGAAATTCATCCGTCGCCGGACCCTTAAAGGTACAAAACAATTACATACTTATAATAATAAAAAGTGATTATGTAGGTACATTAAGCACACTAACCTAGCCTACTCTATTAACGAATACCTAGGTGTGCCAGTGCTGCCGAGGTGAGCCAAAACAGATCAGACTCAGCTTTATGCTGTTTTGAACCGGGGTACAAAACCAGTTTACGACCTCTACTTTAAACTAAACTTGCAATCAGTTGCCTACGCGCCAAGCTCCCATGCATACATCGGCTGCTTAATTTTTGTGTCGTGAACTTTATTGGAATATTTATTGGAATACGAAACAGAATAAAACAATTACAACTAATATATATACTTATATCTATTTCTTAAAAATCTAAGCCGTCACCAGAAGGCAGAGTGCCCAGAATGCTGGCAGCATTGCCACGTTGAATGGCAATGCTAATTCGTTGACCGAAATAGAAGCCAGCATTCCGATCACCTGTGGACTCTATAAGAAGTTTTGTAAGATCTTTATAAATTGCGTGAGCCCCAGGACCCCAAGGACCAAGGGTTTCTACCCCAAACGGCTCAAATAGGTAACCTCGGTCAAGGTTAGCGTATTTTCGCCGTTTAAGGGACTCCGCTGATGTTGCTGCAGAACCGGCCCTTACCGATGTCCCTGCAAGATGTGAAGGCGCTAGGGTATCTACACACGTGGAATACGTATTTTACTTCAAAAACGAGTGTTACCTATCCCCTAACTTTGTGTGATAATCTTCAGTGCTGTGCATCACAGACCACAGTGCTGCATAAGACATTGTGTGTCCTCGCCGCCGCCGCCGCCGCCATTGCTGCCGTCGCCCGCTGTCCTGAAGAAGTTACGTGCATGTGTTCCTACTCCATCTGCTGTGATTCTTTTCTTACATCCCATCCATCACAGCAGATTCCCTTCCTGAGAATATTTGCAAGGTGCCTTCAACAACCGCCCTACAGTCCACAGAATTTAATCTATAAACATCCCCCCCTTTTATGTGTGGTTAGCATCGTTTTTTGCATGGCCCCGATTATCTACAACAAAATCCCTTTGTCAATACGCTCCGAGAGTAATTTGAATGCATTTAAAAACAAACTAAGCAAGCTATTGGAGGAAAAAGTTTACTATAACATTGATGAATTTCTGAATGATAAATTTTAATAGCCCTTACTTTAACATCGAATATTTACTTTTTTCTATTTTCAAATTTAAATTTTATATTTTGACATGACATCTATTGTAATTTTATTCTAAACTGACTCTGTATTGACATGCTTGGAACATGAGTGATGAAAATGTATTATTGTAATTTGATTAATACTAACTATTTTCTCAACAACAATGTTGTAAGGCGGAACATTGCAGACAATAGATACAAATATATTATGATATAAGACCAATGTAATGTTACCACCTAGTTATACAACAATAAATTAATTTATCATTTATCATTATCGAACCTGCTATAGAAATAACCACCATAAAATTTGGTGGAAACCATGAAAGTAAAATTCTTTAACTGCCCATGACTCTTCAGATTTCACCATAGGCTGGGCATTGAATGGATAAAAGCTACGTAAAGAATGATTGTTGAAGCATGATTGATTGACTACACCTGCGTTGTATAAGAAAGCTATTAACCTCGTCTTGACATCTGATGTTATTTTTGAAAAACAGACTCTTTGTGCAGACTCGGTGTTCTGTGTGCTGCCGGTTCTCCTTTTTTTTCGAATGGACTAAAATGCTGTTGACCGCAGATGGCCATGACAGCGTTACCGGGCTTTTAACGGGCACAGAAGGCGTGCAAAAATTCCATTCAAATCAAATCAAATCATTTACTCGCAGGAATGTCGATATACAAAAGTTCTTTATAATAATGGTAACTCCAATACATTCTGCCTCGTCGAGGCATGCAAAACTAAAATTTTAGGCTTTATTAAAGTAACATGTGATAGATTAATATTTATTTAACTAAAGCAAGCATTATACATTTCAAAATGTGTGTCAAAAAATATTGTCGTACGTCAAAAAAAGTTTTATAATAAAAATATTCCTTTAAGTCATAAAAACATCTCTCCATTAACCACATTTTTAATTTAATTTTGAATAGATTAAATGGCATTGCTTTCACTTCTTTGGGCAATTTGTTGTAAATTTTTATTGCCTGGTGATAAGCATTATTCGTTTCAGTAAAATATTTCAATGTTATTTTATAATCTAATTTGCGTTTACAAACCTACCTATCTTCACAAGATTACCATGTAAGTAAATAAAAATAAAATAAATAATGCTGGACAATTCACACAGCATTATTTAGCCCCAAGCTAAGCAGAGCTATGGGTATTAGATAACTGATATACATAATACGATAAACTACATAGATAGATATTTTTATTATACATAGAAAACATCCAGAACGCCCTGGACAAATGTCTGCAGATCGTACAAACATTTGTCCTGAGGCGGGAATCGAACTCGCAACCTCCTGCGTCGCAGGCAGACCTTCGTCCGCTGCGCCACAGAGGTCGATATCAATTAGTTAGCATCTTCCCGTACTTAGGGAATGATGCGTTTTTAGTGGTAATTTTTTTCTTTTCTGATTTTAATGAGTTTTTGTTTAGTTTTCATACATAACAATGTCATTGTTTACAAGTAACATCTTGGATTCTACAACTGACTTTACAACTCAGACGTCACCCACAATACAATACAATACAATACAATTCTTTATTAATAACGCCAAGTTACAAGTCACAAAGGAATAAGTTAAGCAATAGAGTTAATATATTGTCCTTAAGAAAATCTAATAATATAGAATCTAATATAATTTAAATAATATAATTCAGTTTACAGTATTTCAATATAATGTCATTTTAATCTAATTAAATAATAGGCAACGCGTAGAACTCGTCTACAGAGTAAAAAGAACTCTCTAAGAGCATTTCATTTTTCCATTTCTTCAGTCTATTTTTAAACAACATGGTGGAAGTAGCATCCTTTTTAATAGTTGAAATAGCTGCATTTTTCTTAAAAGTTCATGGATTTACCTTTCGTATTATTTCTACCACATTTGGCCGAGCCGAGAGCTAAATGTTTCCGGCTTCAGTCTGAATGGAAATTACATTTTTGAACTCTGCTTTGGAGTTTGTCTTTCTGTTTCATTACTCTCATAGCTTTCTTTGTTTCTGTGGGGACTTGACAGCATTATTTTACGTGCGGTTTATTTTAAATCCTTTTTAAGGCCTTTGTAAGGCTTCAAGACGAATTACCTACGTAGATTGGAACGAGTTTTGCTCCCAATTCGAAAACTTACAACCTAACAAGATAAAGGTTTCATGTTCGCTGGTTTACTTTACCTTAAAAAGTTTTAACTGAGATAAAATCAAAGCTACATTTTTTTTCTTTTTTAACATACTTACTTAAGTAGATAATAGCTTAATAAGCTTTGTACAGAACCAGAAAAAAAATTAACCTTTTGGATAGTGAAATTGACCTTGACCTCTAAAACGGCGGTATTCCTAGTTTAAAAAAAAAATCTCAATAATTCCTTCTTCATTAAATTTAAAATAGATGATAACAGTAACAGAATAAAACAATTACAACTAATATATACACTTATATCTATTTCTTAAAAATCTAAGCCGTCACCAGAAGGCAGAGTGCCCAGAATGCTGGCAGCATTGCCACGTTGAATGGCAATGCTAATTCGTTGACCGAAATAGAAGCCAGCATTACGATCACCTGTGGACTCTATAAGAAGTTTGGTAAGATCTTTATAAATTGCGGGTGCCCCAGGACCCCAAGGACCAAGGGTTTCTACCCCAAACGGCTCAAATAGGTAACCTCGGTCAAGGTTAGCGTATTTTCGCCGTTTAATCCCGCTGATGTTGCTGCAGAACCGGCCATTACCGATGTCCCTGCAAGATGTGAAGGCGCTAGGGTATCTACACACGTGGCATCCCAAACTAAAGGCCGACCCATCTTCCAGGGAATCAGAGTCATACCGTCAGGCCTTTTACCATCATCTCGCATAAGGCCACGTGGTTCAAGTGTAGCTGCGACACTGACGCTGGTAAAAGCCCGACGGATTATGTCATTAATTGAACCATGACGGGACACACGTCCTGCACTAGAGACACATGCCAATGCATGGTGACCAAACTTGTCGACGGTTTCACCACACTGACAACGGTGTGCAACTAGGCAAGGAGAACCTAAACGCAAAGAAGTGGCCACCCGAAATGAGTTATTATCTAAGATTTTTCGAAGGCAGAATATGTAGCCAAAGTCCTGATTCCCACTCGGAAACGGCGAGTAGACGAGCACGTTCTGATGAGCTGGTTGACGTATAACTAAGATTTTTCCGTACCAGCTCACATATTGGCTCATCCCACAGTCTCTGAGAAGAAAGGACTTTGGGCAGATTCGTGTCAGGAAAAATAAATAAATAGATGATATAATGAGTAAACCACATCAGATATTATTATATTTTAACAACATATAGTATAAAAATATACCAGATATTATGTACCTACCTAGTTATAGTTTATGTATATTTATTTTGGTAACCGCGAATATTAGCCTGTTATTACTATTTTTGTGTATTTTGTTAAATTTTATAAGATTTCTATAAGTGGGAACTTGTTAATAGCCACCTGTCTCTTCAGATCCCCTAATATTAATAAATAAAATAAAAATAAAATAGATTTAAATTTTCTATATTTAATTAACCTCAACCTCAACAGCCTAGTACATATATTGGTCCACTGCTGGACGCAGGCCTCCCCCTGATAAGCGCCTTATTGGCTTTTATCTCATGGGGGTAGTGCCCATAATCCCCACGCTGGGCATGCGGGTTGGAGATTGCAGTTCGGTGGCAGAATTGTTCTGCAGGGGGCGCTGCTGATATCCCTTAGTCGCCTCTTACGACACCCGCGGGAAGAATTGGGGTGGTGCAAATTCTAATCCGGCACACAGCTATTTAATTAAACGATGGAGTAATTTACTTGACCCGGGCAAGGCTCACTCCCAGTTGCAGTGACACGGATAATGATGATCAAGACGACATTATTATTATTTATTTATTATTATTTAAAGTTTCTTAGTAAGTGGCTAGGTGGTTCCGGCTTAGAATTTACACCACTCCAACTCTTCTAGTGTCTAGAGAGGCGACTAAGGGATATCCACCGGGGGCGGGC
Source organism: Eupithecia subumbrata (assembly GCA_949316285.1). Lineage (NCBI taxonomy): Eukaryota > Metazoa > Arthropoda > Insecta > Lepidoptera > Geometridae > Eupithecia > Eupithecia subumbrata. The sequence continues at coordinate 2,603,308 of OX438638.1, forward strand.
AGCAGCGTCTCCCACAGAACAATTCTACCACCGAACTGCAATCCCAACCCGCATGCCCAGCATGAGGATTATGAGCATGTGATAAAATTTAAGCCAATGACGCGCTTATCAGGGGGGAGGCCTGCGTCCAGCAGTGGACTAATACAGGCTGCTGAGGTAAAGGAGTTAATTGCTTACAGTGTGAGTAAAACTCATAATCTGCTAACTAAATTACATGTCATGTAGAACTTATAGAAAATAGTAAAAACCCGATCTTTTTTCGATCGTCACTAATAATCTACACAGATTATTAAAAAAAAAGGGGTAAAGTTATCTAATGTTATCTGTATTTATTTATTTTTAGTAATGTAATTGACGGAGAAAGACCCTCCGTACGCTTTTTAAAAAGAGTGACGTCAGCAGTGCTGACGTCACTATCATCCTCGTCACGCTGGGATCCTTTGAAAGGAAAACACGAAGTTGTTGTGGCAGTAGATTTATTCCATAGCAGAGTTCCGTTCCGTCCGACGACTCGAGTAAGAATGGATTCTAGCGACTCGACTCGCTTGTCTTCTCACACGCCGGCGAAGCCGGCGTGGGGGAGGCAGTTTCAGGCTTTAGCCTATTACTGCGGAGCGCATCCGCCCTCGCCTAAAGACGAAGGGTCATTGGGTCGGTCCGTTCTGGACCTTCGAGTAGCCGTTCTCCTGTGGAGTCTGGCTGCCTGCGGCTTTGTGGATTCTTGGTTTTCTGTGCTTGCCCTCTCGGTTCGCTTCCGCTGTCCTCGTTAGCCGGGACTTGGCTAGTTGAGGTCTCTGGGCGGGCGGACTTGGCTTGTGCTACCTGCGCTTGTGTGTGGCCTAGCGGACCTGGAGTTGCACCAGCTTCGCTATTCCGCTTAGTATGAGCGGGGTCGGGTTCGTTCCCGCTTTTAGGGCCTTCAGAATTTCCTGTAGCACCTCCAGTGCTATCTCCAGGACTTCCAATGAGGACTGGTCCTGTACCGTAGCCGGGTAGTGCTGTGGTGGTGGTGCTTCTTGGGGTGGTGCTGGGCGCTGGTACGATGGGAAGTCCTGGGGGGGAAGGTAGGTCCCGCAGGTTGGTGCAGCCGGCACTGGTTGGCTTGCTGCAGGCGGGCCCCGCCGAGGGGCCGAGTTCTTCTTTCTCCTCTTGGGGAGACGGTCGGTTCTTGGTGTCGGAACGTTCGCCGGGGCCATCAGATTTGCGCTGTACTCTAGCTGAGGAGGTGGCAGTGGGGCAGCCTGCGCGGTTGTGGGTGCTGGTTGTGGTGCGGGTTTCAGTTTGCTAGGCACTGTGAAGGCTGTCGAGCCGGCTTTTCGGTTCCTCGCTTCCTTCTTCATTACTGGGCAGCTGGTACTGTTTGCCGTGTGAGGTCCTTTGCAGTTAGCGCACGTGGGGGGCTCCTCCCGGCTCCGCGTGCACTCTCCTGCGTGGTGCGAGCCACCGCAACGGACGCAGGCACGTGGGCGGTGGCAATTGTGGCTCGAGTGCCGGAAACCTTGGCAGCGGTGGCACTGTGCGGGGCCCTTCTTACCCCTCCAGCTCTCCACTTGGATTCCCGGCATACACAGGACTTCCGTGATGTTATAGATGGCCGGCAACAGGTTCGGCGAGGGCTTGAAGATGCCGAGGAAAATGCAGCCTGGCCGGCCCTTGCTGGCCCTGATTGGGCGGATGGTTTCAGGCTCGAAGCCCTGTGTGCGGAAGTCTTCCATGATGGCTTCCGGAGGGGTGTCGGCTGGGATGCCTCGGATAGCCACTTTCACCTGCCTCTCTTCCGGTAGGGAGTAGGAGAACCATACCATGTCCTTGTGATTGGACAGGTAGCCCTGTATGGTTCTGTACTCCTCTGGTGACTCGGGGGAGAAGCGGACTCCGTTGCCGTATGGTCTGGCATGTGGGGCATAGCCTAGAGCGGCCTTCAATGTTTTGAAGTGATGCGCCCAGTTCGGCATCACTTCCACTACCAGCGGTGGATATCTGGAGCGTCTCTTCTCGCCGGGGCGGGCGGGGTCTTCGGCTTGGGCGGGTTCCTCCGGAAGGACTGGTTCCGCTGGGCGGGTGGGCTTCGTTGGGCGGGCGGGTTCGCTACTGCCCGTAGGGCGTGGCGGCGTGGCTGCCAGTGACGCGTAGGACGTCGACTGTGTGGATGGGGAAATCTCTTTTTCCCGAGACCGGTCTTCTGTGGGTGGCTCGTGCTGGGGTGGTGACGCCCAGGTGTCCTCGGTCGCCCTGCGCTTTGGCTGTTCAGTGGGGGGGGAATTTTCCTCCCGTTTCTTTTTAGTCGGTCCTGCGTCGCCTCGAGGCGTCGGCGGCTGGGGGTTGGGTATCGCGGGAGCGTTAACTGTGGGCGGTGGCCCCAGTGCCCTCAGTTCGGCTTCCCTCTGGGTGAGAAAGTTCCTCACTTCTTTTACCAGGTGGCTATCTGGGCCTAGTTCTTTCACGAACTGGGCCATCTGGTAAAGGTCCCAGTTGTGTCCTGCCCATTTTTCCTCGAGCGTTTGCTCGGCGATGGGTTTGTTCGTGGGTCTCTGCGGGGCGAAGGGGTTGGCGGGGGGTGGCATCATGGCAGTAGCTGTCACTATGCGGGACTTCCTGGGGGGTCTCTTTTCCCTGCGCGGACCAAAGATTATCGCGCGGTTTTGGTCTTCGGTATCGGTGCTGGCCGATTCGTTGGAGGTCTCTCTTCGGGGTGGACGACCAGCATGGGCGGCCATACCTGAAGAGGGGCGCTGTGTCACTCCGTGACTGCGCTGGCGTTGGGCGGATTCGGGGGCGGTGTCCGGCGCGCGACCTTTCGGGTTTGGGGCAGGGTCCGGCGGGTCCCTTGCCCTTTTTCCGTCGACATCACTTCCTCGGGAACTCATCGCCCGCACTTGCACTTACGCGAAAGATACGGGGCCGAGCTCGGCAGACGTTTACACACAAACGCTGCCGAGATTCGTAGGTTGGAACGGTCCGTGCGCGCGTGTTACTCGAGCGGAACTCGTGGCCACTCCTGGATTGTGTGATTGTGTGATTTGTGTGGATTCTAGCCCGGCCGACGGCTTTATTTATAGCAAAGCTTAGCCCTGCGACGAACGATTACGAACGCGAGCGAAAATCGCCGTCGCAAAGCTAATTCTTTAACTTTTTACAATGTTTTTAAAACCTAAGTCAATTCTGTGATTAGATTTAGTGGTTTAACAATTAAATGACTCTCAAAACTAGATTTTCCTATTGAAATAACGTCTTCGCGCCGACACGGCCATTCTGACAGGCGGTGCGCGCTCTGCACCTGCCTGGCCTACGATTATCAGTTTCTCGAAGGTTCTTGTGGATTCTCGGAGGTTCTCGTGGATTTTCTGTAACAAGAAGAGTTCTCTTTTGAGTTTGGCATCTGTTTACAACTCAATCGAGTTGAAACAAAGTTTCGCGAAAATGGGTAAGGTCTCGGGGGGTATCATAGGTTCTCGTAGATTCTCGGAGGTTCTCGTGGATTCTCGGAGGTTCTCGTGGATTCTCGGAGGTTCTCGTAGATTCTCGGAGGTTCTCGTAGATAAGGAGGATAAGGATTACAGAAAGGATTTATTTTCGAAGGTTCTCGTAGATTCTCGGAGGTTCTCGTAGATAAGGAGGTTCTCGTAGATTCTCGTAGATAAGGAGGATAAGGATTACAGGAAGGATTGATTTTCGGAGGTTCTCGTAGATTCTCGGAGGTTCTCGTAGATAAGGAGGATAAGGATTACAGGAAGGATTGATTTTTGAAGGTTCTCGTAGATTCTCGGAGGTTCTCGTAGATAAGGAGGATAAGGATTACATGAAGGATTGATTTTTGAAGGTTCTCGTAGATTCTCGGAGGTTCTCGTAGATAAGGAGGATAAGGATTACAGGAAGGATTGATTTTCGGAGGTTCTCGTAGATTCTCGGAGGTTCTCGTAGATAAGGAGGATAAGGATTACAGGAAGGATTGATTTTTGAAGGTTCTCGTAGATTCTCGGAGGTTCTCGTAGATAAGGAGGATAAGGATTACAGGAAGGATTGATTTTTGAAGGTTCTCGTTGATTCTCGGAGGTTCTCGTAGATAAGGAGGATAAGGATTACAGGAAGGATTGCATGTTTGAAAGGTCTCGGAGTAAAATGAAGTTTTTGGTGTTTTATGTTAAGTGAGTAAGATGTTCAACTTATCTGTTTATCAGTCGGTGTGTAGCTCTGGCAGTCTAGCACGGATGGTATGGGCTCGCCTGCAGGTGTTTTGAGGACCTGGTGGATCGTTTTCTTCCGCCGACACGGTTTGTTGATCGCCTGGTTGTGGGGCACGACGTAGTTGAACATGGGCTAACTTCCGCGGTCGTCCATCGTTCTCCAGGATTCTGAAAATCTAACAACGTTTATGAAATTTAAGATCTCAAGGGGTTTGATTTCAAGGGATGCTTTTATAGGCTAACACGTAGTTTCCCCTTTGGGAGTGGTTGACTTTTCTTTCTTGATGAAAAAGTCTTATTTAGGTGTTAGCATCATCGTGTTGTTCTACGTGTAGAGTTCAGCGCAGTTGTCTGCGTTCAGGAGTTGAGGTAACACGCATTGTTTTAGCGTGAGCGGAGATACACCTGTAAATCTACAGAGGATCAAGAGACACGTGAACGCGCTGGCGCAGCGCGTGAAAACTGCCCTTGATGACCATGCTGCCGAAGGATCATGGTCGCCGATCATAAACGATTCCCTCAGCGCATTGGTTATGCCGTCAACTAGCTGGTGGGCAAAACTTGAAGTTCGAAGCAGTCGACAGAGCTGAAATTCTGGCGGACAGCCTGGAGAAGCCGTTCTCACCAAACTCAGTCACAGATGCAGACCACACACAGCTTGTTGCAAGCTGCATCAAAGACTAACTGACGTCATAAGTACCCCCAGAAGAAGACGCCATCCTTGTTGAACCGGAGAAGGTGAAGAGGATGATACAGCGGCTGTCGAGAAGGCAAGCTCCTGGGCTGGATAACATAACAATCGAGACCCTTAAACACCACTGCCGAAGCTCGTGATCTCTTGAACGGCTTTACAACGGCATATTCAGAAGGTGCCATTTCCCGACGAAATGGAAAGACGGAAAGGTGATGATACCCAAACCTGGAAAAGAAGCCAGGAAACCCGAAAGCTACCGACCGATCACACTGCTAAGCACAATGTCGAAGGTGTTCGAGAAGATCGTGCTCTAACATCTGACGCAACACATTAAACCAAGGGAGGAACAATTTCGGTTCCGAGCTGAACAATTCCACCACCTTGCGTATCACCAGAATAGTGAACGAAATGGCCACCAGCCATAACAAGAATGAATGTGTTGTTGTTGTCATGCTGGATATGGAGAAAACGTTCAACAGGTATGGCACGAGAATCTGCTATATCCAGTCCGGCGCCCCAAAGAAGCTCATCCTCATAAGCTCCCTACGTAAACGAAGCTTCATTGTTGCAGTCGAAAACGTGCTCTCGATGGAGAAGCCCATAAATTCTGGAGTCCCATACGTCTCACCTGTATGCCTGGTACACCGACGATATACCTGTTGGCGGGCAGGCATAGCTCGCACTCTACGCAGACGACGCAGCCTACTATGCTACATCTTACCGATCTGAATACGCCGAGAAACGACTGCAACCAACCCTCGACATCCACCCAGAATGACTGCAGAATTGGAGGCTCTCCGTGAACGTGGCGAAGACCCAGGCCATCATCACGGGGAACACGAGGCTGCCAACCCCCTTGAAGTTGATGGACAAAGACATCCCGTGGCAACTAGATATCAAATAAGGTCAGGGGAGCGCGAAGCAAGCTCCTACAGATCCTCTATTCACGCCTGCCGGACAAGGACTCTGGACAAGAATAATGATTTTCAAAACTTACCTCAGATTACGGCTCACCTACGCAGCATGGTACCCGTATCTGAGCGTAACAAACAGAAACCAACTCCAACCGCAGGAAAACATCACACTACGAAGGATCATAGGAGCACCGTTTGGAACGCCATCATCGCCGGTGCCACCTGTAGCCTCGGCGCGATCTGGCCCAGCCGGGTGAGACCCCTGGTTGTCCAGGAAAGGCTCAGCGAACCGATCAGCGACAAGTGCTAAGCAAAACCGCAATAACCAAATGGACCCGCCCATAGTAATGGGCGAAGAAAAGCCAGGGCCACGGGGTTCAGACCCGTTACCCTATCCCCATTCCCCACAAGAGTAGAGATGTAGAAAACGAGGACCTGTGACTTTACAATGTTTATGCCACAACGTTTGCGACAGTTCTTGAACTCTTAGCCTTCTTCAATGCTGCAAGTGTGCCGAGTTCATCATCATTATCATCATCAGCCTGTACAGTGTATAAGTCCACAACTGGACATAAGCAATAACTGAACGGCAGCCTTTAGTTGTTGTATGGCACCCGAAGTTCTTAAACCAATAGGTCTCTTTTTATTGTTTTCCATGGTGTAACCTTCCACTCGGTTATCTCTGATATCCATTAGTCATCTTCGCTGATCAACCGAAGATCAACCTTCAACCAAGATCTATCACGTTCACTGCCAGCTACTTTGGGTTTCTACCGACATAATCAGCATCATAGATTTGTAGGAACGCATTGGACCTCGAACTTGGTTTTGTAGGAACGCCCGTCAATGATTGTCGGCAAGAGGTCTATTTTGTGTGTAACGCCTTCAACACGCTGCAGTCCGTTATAACTCCAAACTTCCGTCCATTCCATGTAAGTACTGCTGGAAATCTAAGTTAGCACGTACCACCGCCAAAATCTGAGTTGTACAGCTGTGAGTGTCAGTAGTTTTTATGCTCCTGAAGGCGACGGCACGTAGTCTTCCATCGACCTGGGGATGCAGTACCGAGTTAATTTTTTATCGATGCTTTTCCATCAAACTCGAGCGCGCGATAGAAACTCAGCGATACCCTTATTATGAGTTGTGACCCGATAACCGCGCCACACCTACCCCGTATGAATGTTAAGAACCGTGACGAAACTACGGTTCTACTCGGCAACCATAACCATAGAGTAAAACTGAGTTGTGGGTAGTTTGCAATTATCTCGTAAACGGTAGGAGATATGTCAAAAATAACCAAATTTTCATCCCCCTATGAAACCCCACTCACAAAATAACCAATTTTTCTAAACCACTTTGGATGACGTCATCACCACTTGTTTATTTTTTTTGGTAGGAAATTTGTTTACGCTCAATACAATTTTGATGCCTACTTTAGTATCTGACGGTAAACTACAGAAACGGAGCATTTTTATGATAAAAATGTTGAAGTACACCGGCTATAGATAAGCTTGGTGTGTCTGTGGTTAATACACCCTGCCATGGTGGTTCCACTGGCGGGTACGTGGTTACAAACGCATTTGCCACTGGTATTGGCAATGATTACTCCGCTGGACATGGTGTGGCTGCCCGAAGTACGTGGTCTGGATCAGGAGCACTGGCAGGTCCCGATCCCACTTCTGATGACGGAGAAAGACCCTCCGTACGCTTTTTAAAAAGAGTGACGTCAGCAGTGCTGACGTCACTATCATCCTCGTCACGCTGGGATCCGTTGAAAGGAAAACACGAAGTTGTTGTGGCAGTAGATTTATTCCATAGCAGAGTTCCGTTCCGTCCGACGACTCGAGTAAGAATGGATTCTAGCCCGGCCGACGGCTTTATTTATAGCAAAGCTTAGCCCTGCGACGAACGATTACGAACGCGAGCGAAAATCGCCGTCGCAAAGCTAATTCTTTAACTTTTTACAATGTTTTTAAAACCTAAGTCAATTCTGTGATTAGATTTAGTGGTTTAACAATTAAATGACTCTCAAAACTAGATTTTCCTATTGAAATAACGTCTTCGCGCCGACATAATAAACCTTAATATATAGCATACCTAGCTACAGGGAGTCGATGAATGGAGGTGGCTCAGGACCAATATTCGTGGCTTCGCCGGGGGAGGCCTATGTCCAGCAGTGGACTTACGGGCTGAAGATGATCATGACCTAGCCGTAATCTCCTTGTGTAGAAGTTCGTGTGTGTTGGAGTAGGTGTTAGGTAATCCTTGAGATCGTCAGGGAGTGGGCGCTTGCCACCGGGCTGACCCTTCTTAATAGAGGGTCGGCCCACACGTGCGTGCGACAGCGAGGGGGGTCCGTGGTGGACATAACGTTCGCCACCCCCGCTGTTGCGGCACATGCCCGGGCCTGGAGGGTGATGTCGGAAGTGGAGACTCTCTCGGACCACAAATATATAAGGTTCGAGATATCCACTTCCGACGTCCAAGGGGGGGGGCCGTCGTGGGGCGCGGGGGGACTTTCCGCGCTGGACGGTCAGTCGCCTCGACCGCGATCTTGCGGTTGAGGCGGCGATCGTCCAGTCGTGGTTTGCCGCGCCCACGCACCCGGAGGTGGACGTAGAGGCGAGCCACTTCCGGGATGCGGTGACGGCGGTGTGCGACGCCGCCATGCCCAGGGCCCGGCGCCTCCCCGGTCGCCGAGAGGTGTACTGGTGGAGCTCGGAGATCGAGGATCTCCGAGACGCCTGCTCGGCGGCGCGGCGGCCCTACGCCCGCTGCCGGAGGCGGCGTCACGGCCGCACCGACGGAGCGCTGTCAGCGGAGGAGCTGGCAGCCGAGAACCAGCTGTACAACTCCTACCGCGAAGCGAAAAAGGAGCTGCAGCTGGCCGTCGGTCGGGCCAAGACGCGGGCCTGGGAGGAGGCTCTGGAGGGCCTCGATAGGGACCCGTGGGGACGTCCGTATAGGGCTGCCCGGAAAAAGTTCCGGGGCCAGACGTCCCCGATTGCGGAGTCCCTAGAGCCGGAGCTTCTGGGCAGGGTGATGGAGGGGCTCTTCCCCGACATCGACCCCCTCCACACCCCGCCCGCGATGGCGGCGCCGCCCCTCCTCCCCGAGGAGATTGACCCGGCCTCCATCCCACCTGTGTCAGAGGTGGAGATGAAGGTGGCCGTCGGACGCCTGCGTGGCAAAAGGACGGCCCCGGGTCCGGACGGGATCCCAAAGCGGGTCCTGCGGATCGCCTTGGGGGAGATGAGCGAGCGGCTTCGGGAACTGTTCGACGCTTGTCTCACGTCTGGACGGTTCCCGAAGCTTTGGAAGGACGGGCGGTTGTGCCTGTTGCGGAAGGAAGGTCGAGCCGCAGACTCGCCTTCCGCATACAGGCCAATCGTGCTGCTGGATGACACGGGGAAGCTGCTGGAGAGGGTAGTGGCTGCCCGTGTCATCCGGCACCTGGCGGGGACTGGGCCTGACCTGTCCCAGGCCCAGTATGGATTCAGAGCGGGGCGTTCGACGATAGACGCCCTACTCTGGCTCAAGGGCTGGACCCAAGATGTTGTAAGCCAGGGGGAGAAGGCGTTGGCTGTTTCGCTCGACATTGCCAACGCCTTCAACAGCCTGCCGCACGGAACCATACGGGAGGCGCTCCGTTATCACGGAGTGCCCCTGTACCTGCAGAGGCTGTTGGCGGACTACCTCCAGGACAGGGAGGTCCTGGTTGAGGGACGCGACGGCTTGAGACACCGTCGCGTCGTCCGCGGGGTTCCACAGGGGTCGGTGCTGGGACCGCTCCTGTGGAACATTGGCTACGTCTGGGTGCTCCGGGGCACGTTCCCCGCAAGTATGCGAGTGGCGTGCTACGCGGACGATACCCTGGTCGTGGTCAAGGGGAGGGACCTCGGGGAGGCGATGCGGTTGGCCACGATGGCCACTACCCTAGTGGTTGATCGCATCCGCTCCCTGGGATTGGAGGTGGCCCTCTCCAAGACCGAGGCCCTGTTGTTCCACGGGCCTCGGGGAGGGCCTCGTCCAGGAACCAGGGTGGTTCTGGACGGGGTTCAGGTCCGGGTTGGGACCCAGATGAAATATTTGGGTCTCATCCTGGATGGGAGGTGGACTTTTGGGGCCCATTTCGCCCAACTGGCCCCAAGAGTCCTGGGAGCCGCGGCCGCTTTAGGGAGGCTGCTGCCCAACGTGGGCGGCCCGAGCGCCACATGCCGCCGGCTGTACTCCGGGGTCATCCGGAGTATGGCCCTGTACGGGGCACCGGTCTGGGTGGACGCCCTCAGTCGCGCGAACCTGACCCTGCTGCGACGTCCGCAGCGGGTCATCGCGACGAGGGCGATACGCGGTTACCGGACGGTGTCCTGGACAGCAGCATGCGTGCTGGCCGGCGATCCCCCCTGGGCTCTTCAGGCGGAGATCCTCGCCGAAGTGTATCACTTCGTGGCGGCGAGTCGATCTGCCGGGGAGCGCCCGGTGTGGGAGGAGGTCACGCGCATGCGGCGGCTGGCGCGGGACGCCTTGTTGCGGCGGTGGGCGGAGGACCTGGCACCACCGGTCCCTGGTCAGTGGACGGTGGACGCCATCAGGCCGGTCCTCCGAAGGTGGGTGCGGCGGCGGTTCGGGTCGCTGACCTTCCGATTGGTGCAGGTACTTTCCGGGCATGGATGCTTTGGAAAGTATCTGCACCAGATCGCGAGACGGGAGGCGACCCCGGTCTGCCACGAATGTGGGGCGCCGGAGGATACGGCGCTCCACACGCTGGAGGCGTGTGCTGCGTGGGGTCCCATGCGGCACACGCTTTCAGCGTTCCTGGGCCGGGACCTTTCGCTGCCGAGCGTGGTGAGCGCCATGCTCGACGGCGAAAGGGAGTGGCAGGCCATGGTCTCCTTCTGCGAAGAGGTTATGTCGCAGAAGGAGGCCGCTGAGCGGGTCAGGGAGGATGACGCCCAATCTGACCCGCTCCGGCGCAGACGTCCAGGGAGACGAAGGGGGCGGTTCGCCCGCCTCCTTCGTCCCCCGTAGTGGGGCCACTGGTGGAGAGTCGGGGGACTCTCTGCCGGCTAGCACGGCTCCACGCGTCTGAGGGGTGACCTGTGTGAAAGGGTTGCTCGTCCTTGAGGCTGAGGCCCGGACCGGTTCCCGGGCCACCCGCCGGAGCGAGATGGTGAATGCCAACGCGACCCCATCTCGCCCCATGACGGCGGTGGACGTTTCACGGGGGGGTTTTAGTGGGTTCGAGTCCCACATACCCCCTTCCGTCACCCCCATGGCGGAAGGGAAGTGCGAGGGCATTTCCCCCCTCCAAAAAAAAAAAAAAAAGGTGTTAGGTAATCCTTAAACCGTGCTGCGATTCCCGACAAAGATGTCGATTCTGTTGTTTGAGAATTAGCTAAAATTAGGATTTATGAATGTCAAACAGACGAAAGCTATTCTGTGTTTGAACAAGACTAAAATTCGAAAATTGGACCTGGCAACCTAATTTTAAACCGTCAGGTCTAAAATAACTCAACTGAGGTAAAATAGTTATAACCCTATTCCTTGCACTGCATTTTAGCTATTATTAGAAACGTCTAAGTAAGTAGGCATCTAATTTGGTCATGATTAAAATTTATTCTAGTGAAAAACGGGCAGATACTGTTGAAAAAAGTGAAAATTTTTATATTGACGACCTCTTTGGCGCAGCGGGCGAAGGTCCGCCTACAACGCAGGAGGTTGCGGGTTCGATTCCCGCCTGGGGACGAATATTTGTACGATCTGCAGATATTTGTTCAGGGTGTTCTGGATGTTTTTTTATGTATAACAAAAAATATCTATCTATGTAGTGTATTGTATTATGTATATCCGTTATCTAGTACCCATAACACAAGCTCTGCTTAGCTTGGGGCTAGATAACGCTGTGTGAATTGTCCAGCATTATTTATTTATTTAGGATCTGTACCATAATTAAAGGTCAACCTAACTTAGAAAATTCAGAAATCGTAAAATTCAAGTTAGGAATCCTAACACAACAGAATCGACATAGTATTGTATTTTCCGAAAACAAAGCCAACTTTTAAACATTGCATCTTTCTGTTTCGTTTATCTTCTTCATTATAACATCGCACCCCCCTCCACCCGCAGTGCCCGAGTACCTAAATCCCCTCCCTGGAGCCCTGGTCTGTTGCCTGCCCCGATTTAAGCTCAACCTAAGATTAAACAGTGACCGCGCGAGGGTATTAGATAGATAGATAGAAAATGGCAGAAGCCTTTATTCACAAACAAAATTATAATATAATTAGTATGTACAATTGAAACAATTGAGCTAACTGCAGACTGTTGCAATCAATCTACAGGTAGCTCAACTAATCCATATCAATACCAGTCGGAAGCGTCCCCAAGACGCTGGCTGCATTGCCCCGCTGTATGGCAATGCTCATGCGCTGTGCCAGATACTGACCAGCTCTCGGGTCACGCGTCGCTTCGACCAGACGCTCAGATAATTTTGTGAAAACCCAAAGAGCCTCATACAAAATACACATACACATAGAAAATTCCTTATTGCACACTTATCAAGATAATTCACAAACAACAACAAAATTTTACAAAATATGTGGCAATTGGCGGTCTTATCGCTCAAGAGCGATCTCTACGCATACAAGAATTTAATTCGCACAAGCGATCCTACCCTATCGAGGTAGGTACCTAATGTCATCAAAAGATTACTTACTATTTTTATGACAACCTTAGTAGCGCAGCGTGCGAAGGTCCGCCTGCAACGCAGGAGGTTGCGGGTTCGATTCTCGCCTCGGGAAAAATATTTATACGATCTGCAGATATACTTAATGTTCCGGGTTTTCTGTGTATTCTTATATGTGATAAAAAATGTATATGTGTTGTTTTAAGTATAATTATCAGTTATCTGCTTAGCTTGGGGCTAGATAATCATCATCATCATCAGCCTATATTAGTCCACTGTTGGACATAGGCCTCCCCTAATGAGCGCCATAGCGCCCTGTCTTCAGCTTGCCGCATCCAGCATCTGCCTGCAGTCTTTCGCAGATCGTCATCCCACCTGGCCGGAGGGCGTCCTACACTACGTTTGCCGAGTCGTGGTTCCGTTCGTGGGGCTAGATAATGCTGTGTGAAATTGTCCAACATTATCTATTTATTATTATTTATTTATTTAGTTCCACTTAGCGTGAGGCAAGATGATGCTGTGTTATGTGCCCAGCATTATTTATTTATTTCAACAACTCAGAACCCCGGGATAATAAAATACACAAAACATAATGAGCTTCAACTGAAAACACGTACCTAATTGGACCGCGGTATTCTCACTAACTAAAAGCAAACCACAAATTACGCTGAACAAAACATTTACACTAGAATAACGTGGAATTTGAACATTTATGTGCGATAACAACATGCTTTTGATCATTCGAAGCCGCAGACGAAAGCGAGTTTACGTCGGTCGCTGATTGCATTGCGTGGTCGGTCAACAAGCATCGCGTAGGTATTGACAAAGACATAGACATAGACAATCATTTATTTGCTACTTACACAGTACATAACAGACATAAAAAAAGACGGGTTGCACTCCGGGAGTGCCGGCAGAAGTGAAAACTTGATTATTAACGTTGAGCATGTTTGATATTTTGGAATGGTTAGGGAATAATTTTGCACCAATTGCTTTATCAGTATAAAAGTACTATCATTTATGTGGTAGAATACAATATTCATTTATTGCGCTATCGTACACAAACATGACAACCTAAACGAAACAGTAGGCCCAGGCATACATTTTCGCCGCGCCGCCGCGCCGTAGAGAGGGGATAGCTGTCTACTCTCCATCCGTCTTACGCTTTTTCGATCAGGTCACGTGTCCTGACGCGAGTTTAAGATTTTATACCCATTACAGAAAAAGTGCTCAACGCCGCTAAAGAAGTTTTCACTTCAAAAATATTACATAATACTTATTATAACTTATATTAAATATACAAAAAAAACAATTACACAAAAAAAAAAAACAAAATACCAAAACAAGAGAGACTGTACTTACAGCACTACTACTTGTATTTACAGCAGCAAAAAGGTTTCGGCTCGTCTCAGTAGAAAATATTCTGCCAAAACCATTTTAGTCAAAAGACCCTGTGAGGCTTACGGTTTAGAGTAAGTAGTGTTGTGTGATTAATAAATAGTTTATTTCAATAAATAATACCTAGATAATTTGATATTATGTAGGTAACTGGTGCGTGTCTAAATGTGTCAAAATGGTATTGCACGACCTTACCGACCGACCACGGCTGAAAAACAGCGCTGAGCATAAAATTTCAGCACACGCTAAGCTAAGCCAACCCCTATTTCTGCGTAGGGACCGTATATTATGTGACGAATTTACTTTCAATGTATGGAGTTTCCAAAATTGTGACGAATTTACTGTGTGGCAAATTTACAACAACCCTTTTAAACTACCACTCTTTCGTGTCACTTACCTCCAGGTAATACCGTTTTTGTTTTCCGTTTGTTTATTTTTAAGTTTTTTTTTTCGTGTGTCAAAAAAAATGTTTTCAACACACGCTCATAAAGTGGCTCTATGGTCACCGCAATTAGGCACAGAATGACACCCATAATCAAAGTGTGACTTTTTCATTGCTATAACTCACTGGTGAGTTATAGATTTTTTTTTGTTGGTTGAGTTGCTTTGTTCTTAAAAAAGTTATTATAAAAAAAAATTGTGTTCAATAGAACAAATAAATTAATGTTCCTATTGCTTGCTCATTTCATGCAACTTCTTATTTAAATAGATAATTTTAACTCGTTTTTGTGTTGTTTTTTGTAAATATTAGCTTACAGAAAAAAACATAAAGAAAAATTATTTAGGAAGATGAAACCGTTTACAGAACTTAGGAGGCCTAGTTATGTTTTTAGGATCATTTCTCTGAAGCGTGACGCAATTTTGAAAGGCTCGGGGTGCGGGGGGTGTGATATTGATTCGTGCTAATTTTCGACATCTGATTTTCCGTTGGGTGAAGGGTTAATATATAAAACTTTCACTGATATATAACTTTTGTTTTCTCTGTAATAAATTGAGTTTTTATTGTTATTTTATTCACAAGTGTGTTGAAAAACGTCGTATGATACACGTGTGTATTGATGATTACCGTCCTCGGCTCTCTTAAGACCCTCGCCATGGCGCCTCGGCGGTAATCTCCAATGTTACACACTAGTACCATAATGTACCATGTACCAACTCCTCTCTTCCACCATAAGAACAGCAGACGTACAGAAAAATACCAACCGTACCTGTACCACAGTGTCGAACCCAATATTCTGCTCTACGTTTAAAGTAAGCACGTCCAAAGAGTTGAATGAGCTTCCTGCGTCTGTTTTCCATTAGAGTCTTGGAATCTTAAAATCCAGGGTAAATAAGTTCCTTCTGAGAAAGCGTTCTCCATCTTAGACCACATCTTCACTTACGTAAGTGACTTGGTAATCAAACACTTGACCATCACCAATAAAACAAGATCCGTTAAGTGCGAGTGTAACTCGCGCGCCGAGGGTTTCGAACGTTTTTCAACAAGTAGGTATGTACTAAAGGTACCGATTAGAGACTTCGCAATTTAATGAATACCTAAAAGTAGTAGATACCAACCTACATTTCAGATTGATATATCTCTGCATGCTTCGGTTAAAGTGGGCAATGGAAAAATTCTCGACTTTTGTTCAAAATATTTCAAAAACTATGAAACCTACAGAAATTTCAAGAACTGTTTTGAAATGTCCAAGCTTTCATTTGATACACCATTCGACTTTGTAGGTCTCTTTAAAAATTTCGGCATTACAATTTGTATGGAAAATTTTCATTTTCACTTTGCTTTATTTATTTTTTTCTTCAAATCTGTACAGGCGCCCGAAATATATTATTATTTTAAATTTCAAGTTGATAGCTATCAACTTGAAATTTTAAATAATAATATATTTCGGGCAGCAGCTGCTGTACATGCTGAGTTATTAAGAAGGGAAAAAAGGACAGACAAAGCGAGACCATAAGGGTTTCGAAACCGATCTTCGATCTTCGAAACCCTAAAAACAATCGATTCGAGAGCGGGATGTTGATGGGATCTTTAAAGGGTTCCGTAGTCATGGGAAATGTGAAAAAATCACAGTAGTAGCACAGCCTACATATTCATACAGTCGTTTGACGATGGCGTTTTGATAGGGCAATCTTGCGGGGGGCAAGGGACGAGACGGGGGAAGGGTGGTCCCGAGCTACATACATCCACCGCCTTAGTAACTCGGGAATTATTCATAAATTATTTTATTTATTTGGGAAACTTACAGTTTCTTTTATAAATTTTACAAAACAAAACGTAACTAGCACATAAACCAGCAAAGTTTCCGCCATTAAATGAAACAATGACAAAAAACAGACAGTTCAAAGCTCAATTTGCAACTAAAAACAATTATAAAAAAAATAAAATAAAAATATATTATTTCGGACAACAAAGAGACAAAAAATATATAAAATAAAGAGTAATAAACCTAAGACAACATAAGGGGCAAAAAAACAAAAAATACATTTAAACATAATGATAAAGGGCAAAACAAATAAAAGTAACATTAACGGTTTTTAAGAGCTAAAGCATAGTTGATTTCATATTGGTGCATATACGACGCAGTGTATGTTTTTTAGCTCAAGCATTGTTTGGGGAAGATGATTACGAACGCCCTCGAGTTAGTCGAAAACGAGTACCTATGAGTAACAATTAAAATAAAAAATATTCGCCATATTGGTTTAAAAAAAACACCGCATATTTGCTATATTGACGACTAGCATTCTTACTACCCGTTGTCCTATTACTCGTTTTCCGTAGGAATGAAGCATTTTCCCGCGGTAAAGAGTAGCCTATGTTCAAACTTTTAAATCCATCATGGTTATTAACACTAAAGTCATTTATAACGGGATATCTACCATGATTTCAGTTTTGAGCTTTCAAAATATTTCGGCACAGTTTTATTCCGTGATCATGGCGCATGAAACTGAAATCATGGCAAATATCCCGATATAAATGACTTTAGTAGCCTATGTGTATGTACGGAACAAATTTGTGTACGATCTGCAGAAATTTGTTCCGTTGGTCTGGGTGTTTTCTATGTATAATAAAAAAATATCTATCTATGTAGTGTATTGTATTAAGTACATCAGTTATCTAGTACCCATAACACAAGCTCTGCTTAGCTTGGGGCTAGATAATGCTGTGTGAATTGTCCAGCATTATTTATTTATTTTCTTTATGTTCATCAGGAACAATGTGGGCTTCTAATGCTAAAATAATTTTTCAAATAGGTCCAGTAGTTTCGGAGCCGATTCAATACAAACAAACAAACAATCAAATCTTTCCTCTTTATAATATTAGTGTAGATGACTCTTAACATGTGACAACCCTAGCCAACATACGCTGTGACGTCATTTGTCGGCATTTACCGCGAGATCAAAGACGTCGGCCTACTGTATGTTTTATTTATGTTATGAAAAGGCTAGCTGGATCAAAGTCGAGCTATGATTGCTAGGTGAGGAGTACTCTCGACGACCTCTGTGGCGCGGCGGGGGAAGGTCCGCCTGCGATGCAGGAGCTTGCGTGTTCGATTCCCGCCTCAGGACAAATGTTAGTACGAACTGCAGGTATTTTTCCGGGTGTTCTGGATGTTTCTATGCATAATAAAAAATATCTATCTAACCCACAACACAAGCTCTACTTAGCTTGGGCCTAGATAACGCAACAGGCTAAAGGTTTCTTCGTCGCTTCTTTACATTTGTCTACATACCGAAGCGACAAAAATCAAAAATATCATATTATTTCCGTGTCAGTGTTTAGTTTTACCTTATCTAAATGTACATTTATTGTACCTATAAAAGAGTTTTTGATTTGATGTGAATGTGAATTGTCCAGCATTATTTATCATTATTATTATTCTGTCTTTTCAGCTTGAAATTCATTGATATAAAATAGGTACCTATGTAATACATACATACCAAGATCAAAAAATATGATTGGGCTTTTAAAATCGTATTGAATCTTGTAAAAAATCCTTGTACACTGCATCAAATTTTATCACCTCCAGTAAGAAACAACAAAAATCAGCAAAAATTTGTTTACGAAGATGTCTTATTATTCCGTACTCAAGCCCTAATTCACGTTACAATACTGTTGGCCGTAGATGGCCATGACAGAGTTACCGGACTTAGTCTAGGTTAGATAACTGAACTATTCAATTCAATTCAATTTATTCATTTCGGTTATTCACCATAAATGTTAGTACAACTACCTACATATATACTATGTTAGTTACCATAAAACAGATTTCAGTTATTCATGTCACATAATATTAAAGACTAATATTGTATTATAATTGGATTAGGTATAATAGTTATGATGCTTCAAGACTTCTTTTGCACTCATCTTGTCGAACAACCTGATGTACGGTACCTAGATATACATGGAAGTTATAATTTATTTGTCAGAACCGAACTGGTTGAAAAAATGCTTGCAGTCAACTGATTTGAACTCCCGACGCAAAAAGATAGGGGTGTTATAAGTTTAACAAAAATATCTATCTATATACATAATGTACTAAATATATCATATCTAGTACCCATAACACAAGCTTTGAGTAGCTTACTTTGGGGCTAGATGGTGCTGTGTGGATTGTCCAGCATTATACATATATTTATTTATTTAACGTATCATAACTCCTAAACGGATTTACAGATTTTCGTTTAGTTTTTCTATGTCATAGATAATTTTATCCCGAGTGTTCTTAGCTACGTTTCATGAAAATCTGTCGGGGAGTTTTTAAATTTTTTATTTTCGTTCTTTGTGATAACAGTAAACAATTTTGGCGTCCAACATGGGGCAAATATATATAATATATAGTGCAAACTGATTTTTATTCGAGTAGGTAGTCCTGTTTACGTTCGTTTTCATTAAAACGGAAAACATCAGATAGATCTAAGAGTTCGTTATCTGTGCCGATTCATTACGCTGCCAAATAAAGTGTAAATGAAACTCGGAATGAACAGCGCCTTCGTAATCGATTCGATAAAGAAGACAAACGGAAAAACTTTACCTACTGGTCCCTGATAGGGATGCTGGGTGGGAGATTATTTTCTACTCTCCGATCGTGGCGGTGGAGTGGAGCATGCTGGTCGGGGGTTTGATAAATAAATAAAATAAAATAAATAAATAATGCTGGACAATTCACACAGCATTATCTAGCCCCAAGCTAAGCAGAGCTTGTGTTATGGGTACTAGATAACTGATATACTTAATACAATATACTATATTTGTAGACTGCTTCGTTGGTCTAGCGGTTAGCTTGTTCAACCGCTGATTATGAGGTCCTCGGTTCGAATCCCGAGTCGGGTAAATAGTTGTTACTGGGGTTTTTCTAGCAAGTAAAATTCACAGTAGCAGCCCGGAGTCAGGAAGTTGGTGGTGTTACACCCCCGTGCCTCGGAAAGCACGTTAAGCCGTTAGACCTGCGCCTGACTTCTCCCCGGTCGTGTCGATCTGTCGTCCCATCGGATTATGGGATTATGGGAGTGATAGAGAGTGCACCTGTGTTTGCGCACACACTTGTGCACTATAATATTTCCTGCGCATCTGGCTAGTCTCCGATGAGACTGGCCGTCGCGGTCGAAATTCGGCTAGGAGGACATTATCATTATTTATATCTTAAACTGACTCGTGTGAGTGAGTTATAAGTATAAGTAGTTAATTCATCGGGGTGAATTAGCATTTAGATTCAATATGGTTTTTGTATTCCATACTATTATCCATAGCTATTTTTCTTACATTGTTTTACTAATTTGTTATGTATGTGTTATCTTATAATATTTTATATGTTTAAAGGATATGATTAATTATATAATAACATATCACATAGGTTAAATAAGTAGTATAAATAAGTTATATACTTATAGTAATATAGTAGTATAAGTATCATATCACATAGGTTAAGTAGTTAGGAATAATTAGTATAAATAAGTTGCAATATTATTGCAAACTCATAAGCTCTGTTTTTTAGAAGGTTCCTTTAATGTTGTTTTCTTAATGCACTGAGTTAGAACACTGTGAACGATACATGTGAACGTTTAAGCTTAATTTACAATTTAAACAAAAATTTAATTATGATAACTTAATTACGTCAAAGGCGCATTGTATACTTAGGTTAACTTTGCTTTTAGGCTATATTTTAGATTTAGTGATGGTCAACTGGTGACAAACTAATAAAATGTAAATCCTTTATTGGCTGTAGGTTAGATAATTATAAGTTTTGTTAAGTTTTTCTCTAAGAGCTGTGGATTTTGTTATTGAATAAATAAATAAATAAATAAATATAGGGCATAATTTATTGGTTGTTTTGAGAAAACTAAAAACCGGCATCAAATTCTTTGAGTTAACAATGTTTTTTTAAAATTTTGTGGGACTAATTCTGGGGAATAAATTGTTATGAGACCATCTCGAAATCATCATTCTATACTTTACTATCCTACTAATATTAAAAAGCCGAAAGTTTGTGAAATCGAATATTTGTTACTTAGGATCTCTAAAACTACCTAACAGATCAAGATGAAATTTAGCGAACATTTAGAATATAGCTTAACTTAGATAATAGGCTACTTATTATACCGAAAATACGCGTGTGAAGCTGCGGGCAGAAGCTAGTAATATTATAAAGCCGAAAGCTTGTGAAATCTGAATTTTTATTACCTAGGATCTCCAAAACTACTGAGCAGATCAAGATGAAATTTGGCGTACGTTCAGAGCAAAGCCTAACTTTGATAATAGGCTACTTATTATACCGAAAATACGCGTGTGAAGCCGTGGGCAGAAGCTAGTAATATTATAAAGCCGAAAGTTTGTGAAATCTGAATTTTTGTTACTCAGGATCTCCAAAACTACTGAGCAGATCAAGATGAAATTTGGCGTAGGTTTAGAGCAAAGCATAACTTCGATAATAGGCTACTTATTATACCGAAAATACGCATACAAAGCCGCGGGTGGAAGCTAGTCTTCCACCCGCGGCAAAAAAAAAACATGGAAATCAGCTCGTAGTTGACGGAGAGATCGGTGAAAATGTGCGACTTCAGATCTGTTTCTAACTTATTTCGTCACAAACGGGACAAACCTCATCCTTTTTACGAAGTCGATTAAGAAGAAAAGTCGTGAGTAAAAATTGTTTGTAAAATTAACTTAACTTAACCCTTGGTCCGTGGGGTACCGAGGCTCTTCGGGTTTTCAAAAAATTATCTGAGCGTCTGGTCGAAGCGACGCGTGACCCAAGAGCTGGTCAGTATCTGGCACAGCGCATCAGCATTGCCATACAGCGGGGCAATGCAGCCAGCGTCTTGGGGACGCGACGACTGGTATTGATATGGATCAGTTGAGCTACCTGTAGATTGTTTGCAACAGTCTGCAGTTAGCTCAATTGTTTCAATTGTAAATACTAATTATATTATAATTTTCTTTGTGAATAAAGGTTTCTGCCCTATTCTACTTCACTTAAAACTATTTATAGCTGAAAACTCTGTTCTTGTTCAAGAATCATGCCATTAATACGTTGCGATAAGATGGCTCGGAATTTGAGAGTTTACCTCTCAAATTCCAAGCTAACCTATCACAAGTCTCACCCAAAGCCGATAGCGTCTAGACATCAATAGTTTAGTGGACAATAGGCACTTCAGAATCAAATTAACAGTTCATTAAACTGGAATGATTTATCATTAATTCTCAAGTTCAGACGATAATTCGTCGAAATCAACCACTTGTGTACGAATGTGTACGAAACGCAAACGAACGACTTCGAGTGCTTCCCCGTTCGACCCAAGATTTTTCTACCCAATAGGTATTTTGCTCCGTTCAACCCAAAACATTTAATTGTAGTTCCCCTTTCTACCCACACCTACTTATTCCAAATTTCTATTGTTTAAATTAAAATAATTGACACAGTGTAACACCGAAGTAGAAGGGTCAGTACACAAAAAAATGTAGATAGGGACACTTCGTATTTTTGGAGTGGCTAAGTTATATGATGTTGGCAAATGCAACAGTATGTTATCCAACCCATTGTCTGAAGAAGCCCGCACAGTTTACAACCTTGCGTTATGTTAGTTTTGTACAGATTTGTTTTAGTTTTAATTTGTAAAAGATTGTAAATATGTATAAATTAGGCGATGTTGTCGCTCAGCGACAAAGCCTTTTGTGTGGTGTGAAAAAAAATGATTTTTTTTTAATAATAATAATAATAAATTTTATTTCGATAACTTATAAAAATTAAACATACAGGGATTGGGGTCCTCCTTTAAGCAAAATTTGCTTGTATTAGAAGACACCGCTGTTACCAGAAGTATTTTATTTTATTAATATTGATTGTACTCCAATTCGCAAAATTATAAATAAATAAAGAAATAAATAATGCTGGACCATTCACTCAGCATTATCTAGCCCCAAGCTAAGCAGAGCTTGTGTTATGGGTACTAGATAACTGATATACTTAATACAATACACTACATTATATAGATAATATATTTTTATACATAGAAAACACCCAGACAAACGGAAAAAAACTCTGCAGATCGTACACAAATTTGTTCCGAGACGGGAATCGAACCCGCAACCTCCTGCGTCGCAGGCGTTATACGTGTAATTATACGTGAGTTCCGAAGGAGTGTTTTATTTTACATTTGTTTTTTTCTTTAGCGCCGTTATTTTGAACGGCGGACACTTAAGCGAGAGTCCATTTTAAACCGGAATCTAAAAGTATATCCGTTATCAGACTTACAATTTACCTTTTCCGATTTGAAATATTCCATTTTATTCAAATGGCTCGAACTTATTGAGAATCAGGCTTCGTCTCTCAGCTTTAACAGCGTTTTTAGTTTTTCGGTATAAAAGTTGTACATGTCCGTTCATATGTGTCTCCGGGTTATCATCTATCTGCTTGTCGAATTTCATTTATAAGATAAAGATATTTATTTACAGAAAACATGTGTATAAAAAGATGACAAAAATATATAATAGGTGAAACAACATGCTTGACCGATTATGGTATGCAAATTAGGTAGAGAGATGGCATGCATTTAATCTAACCATGCACAAATTTAACTTTTATTTCATTAAAATCTCTTCAGCCGTTTTATCGTGTTGTTTTATAGTGTTTGTATAGTTTATATAAGTCTAAATTGAAATGCTACAAATCAAGATTTCTTTTTTCTTATTTGAAAAGGTTCCAGAAAGACACAGTCGGGTTTTCGCATTTATTGTATTAGATGAATAGATAACTGTTTATTGTAACACACAAAAACAAAGTACAGAAAGAAATGGAGAGACACAGAAATCGCGGAAGAACAAAAAGCGATTTTACAGCGATAAGGCCGCCCTTTGAGCTTCCTCGATTCTCTGCTCATAGCAATGACCGATCCCTTCTAGGCAAAAACTTTTATTAAGTATTAAAAATACTTAGGGATTAAAGAAATCAGCTATAGCTCCACTGTTCTGAGGGGTTCCAATGACGACCATTGGTAAAATATAGATTTCATAAAACACACAAATAAAAATAATTTGCATGCTACCAAAAATTCAGCTTCCTAGCTCAAAATAAAAATAAAATCTACAAGACTCTTTGCTTATCTATAAAAACAAACTTATCTCGCACTTTTCTGATATTTCGCAGTCCCACAGACAACTGTGGGTGACTTTGTGTAGTTTATACATAGTTTATTGTACATATTTAGTTTTAACTTACCTACTTATTTGTATTTCGTTAGTTAATTTTTGAAGTGAAAACTTCTTTAGCGGCGTTGAGCACTTTTTCTGTAATGGGTATAAAATCTTAAACTCGCGTCAGGACACGTGACCTGATCGAAAAAGCGTAAGACGGATGGAGCAACGACGACATTATGCCGAAGGAATAAAGCTCAAAATTGTGCAGGATCTTCATTATAGCTAGGAAATTTCTTGAAGTTTTGTTTTGAGATAGAGTTCAAAATCGAACATTATTTTTAGGTAAACAGAATAGATAATAGTACCTACTAGTTTCCGACAACAACAATAGGCCCTAGCTTACGTAATAGTTGCTAGCGTCCGGTTCGCTTATACCTACCTACTTATGTATCTATAGATAATTAATTTCTCGAACGAATCGAAAAGAAAGACAAGGACAAAAATTTTCATTTATTCATTAATATAATTTTATAATTAAGGTTAGGTTTCGATCGAGTCTATCGTACTGCGGGTCGTATCGGGTGTAAACAGACCCTTCACGAAGCCGTCAACCAAGCATTCTGTACATGAAACTAAGTAACACTGCGCAAAAATAATTGCTGGGAAACGGAATTTATTTTTGGACTTTAAAAATAATCAGATTTTTGTAGCGGGTAATGGTTTGCGCGCAACCGGCTGTAAATAATTGTAATATTATTTAATATTGTAAAATAATTGTAATAGTTTTAAAGTGTTAAATTTTTAATGTAATATAAATTGTCATGTTTGTGTACGATAGCGCAATAAATGAATATTGTATTCTACCACATAAATGATAGTACTTTTATACTGATAAAGCAATTGGTGCAAAATTATTCCCTAACCATTCCAAAATATCAAACATGCTCAACGTTAATAATCAAGTTTTCACTTCTGCCGGCACTCCCGGAGTGCAACCCGTCTTTTTTTTTTTTATTTCTTTTTTGACTGTATTTCTTTATTTTAGCTGTTGTTTGTGCACCATAAGCAAATGTTGTGCAAGCCTGTTCTGAACACACATTGTATAGTATAATCTTTGCACTCTGTTTATATAAAAATGTTTAACTATGTTTTGTTGGCATTTCCTTAATAAAAAAAAAGACTACCGAATAAGAATCATAATAAACTTGTAATACCTGACTCAAAACTAAATATTCATAATACAGGCCCAAATAAAATGGCGGCAAAAATTTATAATAAGATACCTGACGATTTAAAAGATACATCCGACATTAATTTTAATAGACAACTAAAGAATATGCTACTAAAAAAATGTTATTATACACTTATTGAATTTTTTAATGATAATCTTTAATAATGTGACATTAATAATTGAATGTTAACTTTAGTACCCATCTTCTCAATTTGCTACACGCTGACTGGGTACATAATTATAAGATCTACCAACTAAGAGTGTTAGAATAGTGAAATATTCATGTACCTACCTATAATTATGGACGCAATAAATGAAATATGAAATATGAAATAAGATTACGAACAGCTAAACATTATTTAGGTTATATTGGGGTCGGAAAATTTTCCGTGAAAAATACCTCAAGCCGTGACCCCAGGGCCACGGGGGCGGGCCAGGAGCCGGCAACGGGGGGTTATCGTTTAATAAAGCGTCTGGCTTCTAGCCTAGGCTTTGGCCGATAATACTTTTTATATTCCTCCTGATGAAAAATTATGATCGTTGCCCAGTGGAGCGCGGCGGGGGTCGCCCATCATCTTAGTAAAATAAAGAAATAATATTTTGGTGGATCATGTTTTCTTTGTAACTAGCTTCTACTTGCGGTTTTGTAACCGATTTTTCGAGATAATAGTACATTATAAGTAAAAATTAGCCTATGTTCATCAGGAATAATGTGGGCTAAGTACATTATGGTACTAGTGTGAAACATTGGTGATTACCGCCGAGGCGCCATTGAGGGTCTTAAGAGAGCCGAGGACGGTAATCATCAATACACACGTGTATCATACGACGTTTTTCAACACACTTGTGAATAAAATAACAATAAAAACTCATTTTATCACAGAGAAAACAAAAGTTAAATTTGAGTGAAAGTTTTATTTATTAAACACGTACGAGTTAAAATTATCTATTTAAATAAGAAGATGCATGAAATGAGCAAGCAATAGGAACATTAATTTATTTGTGTAATGAATCATGTTCTCGCGGTAAAAAGTAGCCTATGTTCATCAGGAATAATGTGGGCTTCTAATGGTAAAAGAATTTTTCAAATCGGTCCAGTAGTTTCGGAGCCTACTCAATACAAACAAACTAACAATCAAATCTTTCCTCTTTGTAATTTTAGCATAGATCACGCAGATAGACAGAGTTAGGTACCTTTTTTGTAATAAATTTTGTAGGTTATGGATTTAGTTTTATTTTGGGATTACTATTGAACACTGAAACTTTGACCTTAAAAAAACAATTCTTGACATATTCAATATTCTGGAACAATTTCTGTTAAAAACTATTGAATACTGTACGTACAAAATAATCTATTTCTTTGACTGAACATTCGATAGTCATCCATAAAGAGAGACTTTATGAATATCGTACTGTTCTGGAAAAGACTCGTCGCATGACGTCACAGTTCAGTGCCGCCATATTCGATACTTGGAATGAAATTCAGCACAAAAAAATATAGTTTTAGGAACAAAATTAAACTAAAATTGCCCAATGCACGTACGAACTACGGAAAAAAGACGATTCTTTCAGAAGGAGCATGTATTTTTTAATAATTTACCAAATATAATAAAAGTTCAAAAATATGTTGAAAGCACATGTCTACCTACTCGATAGAATAATATAACTACATAAATAGAACACTATTAGATAACATAATTAGTTATGATTAGTAATTTAAGTTAAGTCTAAAATCCCAGGAGCTGTTTACCTACTTAAAGTTAGTTTTAGTACACAGTTACTGTATAAATTTATCTCATTTTAAGTGAACTGTAATGTTTTTATGAGAAATAAAGTTCTTTAGTTCTTTAGTTTGAGTGGAGACCACGACACGGCAAACGTAGTGTAGGACGCCCTCCGGCCAGGTGGGATGACGATCTGCGAAAGACTGCAGGCAGATGCTGGATGCGGCAAGCTGAAGACAGGGCGCTATGGCGCTCATTAGGGGAGGCCTATGTGCAGCTGTGGACTAATTTAGGTTGTTGATGATGATGATGATGATGAAAGTTCTTTAAACCTAAATTCGCAAATTTTTGAGCTCCGTGTGAAGCGCTATTGAATTCAAAGGTATTGGGGCTGTCGGGCGAGTTTGGTTCAGATCGCAATCAGTTTGCAGGGGACGAGACTAGCGTATTGCCTTGCGAAAATAGAAATTGAATCGGAACTTGATCGGATTTGATGGTGAGGTTCTGGGTTTTACTTACAGAGAGCTTTGTCGATTAAAACATATGTGTTGAGTTTATCTAGAAATGTTTTATGACTACAATGTTTCAGTAAATTAATTTAACAAACGATAAAAAAAATACAAAACTAAAATTATACATTAAATGATTTCATGACATTATACATTAAATGATTTCATTTCATGACGGACAATTTTTTTTTAGATATAAATGATAAATAATGTAAATGACAAATCTCTAGTTTTTTTATTCAAATTTTCAATTAATATAATTTTTTACAAGAGCAGAAGCCTTTATTCACAAAGAAAATTATAGGTAATATAATTGGTATTTACAATTGAAACAATTGAGCTAACTGCAGACCGTTGCAAACAATCTACAGGTAGCTCAACTGATCCATATCAATACCAGTCGGAAGCGTCCCCAAGACGCTGGCTGCATTGCCCCATTAATATAGTATTCAATTAATATAATGATTCTATAATAATGAAATAGGCATTATTGTATCCAGATTTCGCACGCCGCAACGGTATAAATACATTGTGTCATATTTAAACATATACCACCTATGTACCTTATTTACGTGTATTTGATGCAATAAATTTTACTTTACTTTACTTTACTTTAAAAAATGTAAATGGTGTCTTTGAACCAGTCAGAGGAGTAATCTATTGATGGCTCTGTTAGGTACCTACCATTTTTATAGTCATTTATGGTTGCTTAGAATTTGTACCACCCCAACTCTTCCCGCGTCGTAAGAGGCGACTAAGGGATTTCCACCCGGGGCGGGTAGCAGCGCTCCCTGCAGACTCTACCAGCAAACTGCGATCTTCAACCTGCATGCCCGGCGTGGGGATTATGGGCATTACCCCCCAACAAGATAAAAGCCAATAAGGCGCTTATCTGGGGGAGGCCTGCGTCCAGCAGTGGACCAATACAGGCTGTTGAGGTTGAGGTTGAGACCTTCGTTTGACCACAATCTCAGCTGATGGAAAGTGAGAATGTAGCCGACGGTCTATTACTAAGGTCTAGAAGACCTATTCACCCTTGTCTTGAAGAGACAAGGATTTTAATTGACCGGGAAAACGGCAGCAGGCGGCGTGTACCTATTGATTGTCCTATGACTATCGCTTATGGGTTTTATGTTTAAAAAGTACCGCAAGTCCTCAGGTTTTTTTTTATATTTTATTTTATTTCTTCAGGAAAAGCTAACGGCTACAAAATGTGTAGTTATTTATCTAGAATTAGGTTTACATAATAATATGAAATACTTAAATAGTAATGCAGGCCACGACGCAATTCACAGATTGCTGTATGAGGCATTACCTACTATAAAGTTCCGCTAAAGTTTAAGATTCAAGATTTAAGATTCAAGAATTTATTGGTAAACATAAATTTACACGTCAAAATAAAATTATAAATAACACATGATCATTACAATTACATTAATATAAACTTATTTTCAAAATTATATTTTATCACTTATTAATTAATTAATCTTATCAGCTATAAACTTGGGTAACTATAAATATTCTTCGCTTCCTATAGATTAATTTTATTACTTATTATTATTATTTTCTTTGCATCTTGGCACGGGGGACTGTATTCTACAGTTCCGGTGACTTGGGTTGGTTGGTTTATAATTTATAAACAACAACAAACGTTGGAATATTAGGATGTTAGATAATATTATAATATTTGAAAAATAAATTACTTGGTCGAAAATAAGAAAAAGAAAAAGATTTTAGTACAAATACCGTAAATTAAAACAAATTTATACTAATATATATTAGTTTAAATTTGTTTTAATTTATATAGCTATAATATATACAATATATGTTTTGTAGGTATTTTCATCTTAATTTTTTTTATTGTTCTGTTCATTTAGCTTTATATGTTTACTTAATGGAGGAAATTATTTTGGTTTATGTTTATTTAAGTTCTGTATTTTTATGTATAATGTACTGTTTATTTCCCAAATAAAACAAAATAAAATATATAAATAGCACTGTACACACACATATACCTCACACACAGAATACCTCCAATTAATTTATCTGAAAGATAATGCTATTAAACCTGTTTGTGGAAGTTTCTCAGAAGACCTTTAGATAGTAATAGACACCCACCCTATTCACCCGGTGGCGTCTCTAACAGAATTACTATCGAGTAACACGAGTAAGTGAGTTAACAACCGCAGAATAATCTACATCAAGTAACTAGGTAATAGGTAAATTACTGAAATCTGGCGAGATCGTATTTTGTTTTTCGTATATGGAGACCAGTTTTATTACGAAATATGGTGACGTAAACTTAATTCACCTGAGCTCACCTAGGTGCATTAAATACACTTTTAGTTAACTTTAAACACCTATACCGCAGCTCATAAAACAAAAGACGTATATTTACATATAAAAGTAAACTTTATTCACCTAGGTAAAGACGTGGTTCTAACGGACCATTTCTATGAAATGGCCAACAGAAATATATTCATCTTGCATGCTTAATTGGGTCTCACTTATAAATTCATCTTTGTTCGATCGGTACTCTAATCTAATGAAAACTTGTACGAAGTAGGTTCTGCCTTTTTATTTTGGAATCATAAAATCATATTCTTCATTGTATTTGAAACGAAAAATTAAAGTGATATGAGAAATTTAAAGCCATGCAATTTGTCCGTACTAAACACGTAAGCGAGAGTTGCTATTATTGATACGTCAAGTTTTGTGGCCGTACCTCTGAAGAACGATGGCCGTACAGGCCGTATTGACAGATTTATGACATCAGCTTGGTTATTTGAATGAAAAACAAGAACAAAATAAAAAAAAAACTCCCGACAGGCTAAGAACTCTCGAAATAAAATTATTTATGACACAAAAAAAAACTAAACGAAAATCGATTAATCCGTTTGGGAGCTACGATACCACAGACAGATAACAGATGCACAGACAGACAAGTTAAACTTATAACCCCCTCTCTTTTTGCGTTGAAGGTTAAAAAATAAGACACTCGCGCCATAGTTCAGTAATATAGGTAGGTAAGGTATTACCATCGAAGTATATTATTATACCACGCTACCATCTACCAGCTATTCACGTTAATAACATCTAACCAAAAATCTACAACAAAATTCCAAAAGTAGTTCGCGATTTGTCCAGCAACCAATTTTGTGCAAAATTTAATGATGTTTTAATTGGAAAAGCTTATTACACAGTAAATGATTTTTTAAATGACCGTATTGACGACCTCCGTGGCGCAGCGGGCGAAGGTCCGCCTGCGACGCAGGAGGTTGCGGGTTCGAATCCCGCCTCGGAACAAATTTGTGTACGATCTGCAGAAATTTGTTCCGTTGGTCTGGGTGTTTTCTATGTAAATAAAAATATCTATCTGTGTTGCATTAAGTATATCAGTTATCTAGTACCCATAACACAAGCTCTGCTTAGCTTGGGGCTAGATAATGCTGTGTGAATTGTCCAGCATTATAAATATTAAAAAAAAAAACTACGACACAAAAAAACTAAACGAAAATCGGTTCATCCGTTTGGGAGCTACGATACCACAGACAGATACACGGACATACACGTTAAATTTATAACACCCCTCTCTTTTTGCGTCGGGGGTTAAAAAATAAGACACTCGCGCCAAAGTTCAATAATATAGGTAGGTAAGGTATTACCATCGAAGTATATTATTATACCATACTACCATCTACCAGCTATTCACGTTAATAACATCTCTAGACAAATCTAACCCGATTCGCGGCGTTCTTGGGCAAAATCGAATTTAACCTCATTTCCAAATATAAATCTACTAATATTTCTTGTACATAAAGGTTAGGCATAAACTTATTATTTTAATCATGATTAAAAGCCTTAGTGATTTATCTATGACTAGCGACCCGCCCAGGCTTCGCACGGGTGCAATGCTGATACTAAATAGACTACAGAATCGCCCCCCGGCCGACACCGCCGCAACCGCTATGTCCCTGCATTTTAGTTCTGTGATATCTTCGAAAATATTCATTTAAATTACATGCTGTAAAGGGCCATATTGATCTATATTAAATGCACATTGTATTTAAGGTACTTAATTGGATATGGATTAATGCTGTATTGCTTATAATCGCTTCGTAAATAAGACATTGTTTCTCGTAAAAAGTAAAGGATAAAAAATGGTTATTGTGGGTTATCCCTAAGAGATAGACGTATGCTTTTGCGGATTTTTTTGTAGACCTTTTTAAGGTGTACAATACTGTAGTACATTATTTTAATCTATCTCGTAGGGTTTAGCCAGCGTTTGCAATATAAGCACAAAAAATGTGTTTATTTACGACATCACATTCGACACCTTTAAAATTATCAGTGTTTATCTACTATATTATGCATGTATAAACCTTTTTCTTGAATCATTCTATCTATTAAAAAAATCTATTGCGTAGTTTTAAAGATTTAAGCATACATAGGGACAGACAGACAGACAGACAGCGGGAGCGGTTTGGTTTTATACTATGTAAAGATTACTATAATGGAGCTTTTATTTCTAAAAGTTCAATTATTTCCCAAGACTCTGGAGGGTCACAAAGATAATTATTTTAGTAAAAATTTTGCGATT
Source organism: Eupithecia subumbrata (assembly GCA_949316285.1). Lineage (NCBI taxonomy): Eukaryota > Metazoa > Arthropoda > Insecta > Lepidoptera > Geometridae > Eupithecia > Eupithecia subumbrata. The sequence continues at coordinate 2,634,875 of OX438638.1, forward strand.
AAATGATAATTGCTTGCCCATTGACATTATCGCTAGCTTGTAGAGAGAGAGAGAGACAGAGCGTTTCTTTAGATACATACTACAATTTAACGACCCTCTCGGTCCATCAAAAAACTCTTAACTAATTAATCTAAGTAGTGTTTTTTCGGCTCTTTAGTAAACTGAGGCCGCTCCAACTTCGATTATGTTATTATTCATTCTGACTTATGTAAATAGAAGAAAACAAGCGAATTTTAGTTAAGCTGAGAGAGTTTCATAATAATAAAAATAATAATAATAATAATAATGCTGGACAATCCACAAAGCACCATCTAGCCCCAAAGTAAGCTACTCAAAGCTTGTGTTATATGGGTACTAGATAACTGATATATTTAATAGATTATATACATAGATAGATATTTTTTTATTAGACATAGAAAACACCCAGACCAACGGAACACATTTCTGCAGATCGTCCACAAATTTGTTCCGAGGCGGGAATCGAACCCGCAACCTCTTGCGTCGCAGGCGGACTCTCCCCCGCTGCGCCACTGAGCTGGTCGTAATAATGAAACGGATAATTATTTCACATCAATCTGCCTACGTGGTGATTATAGCCAGGCATATAGATACTTGTTTTGGGTAGGAACGTCCAGCAGTGGACATATGTCTATACCTACCTATGTACGTCCACTGCTGTACGTTCGCCTCATTAATCCAATACCGCATCCACACAGCACAAGCGTGGCGTATTCAAATATGGGCTTAATCTCGTTGGCTTTAGATACATTATTACATGTGCTCCGTGATCTGTCAATCAATATAAAATTCATCTGATTGTTATAGGTTTAAAGATATTTATTCTCAACAAAGAGACAGTCACTTACATGAGAATACTTAATTAGTTGTAAAACAGTTTATAAAATGTGAATAGAGAAGTTATTGTTCGGTCTCAGTGTAAGTTGTAATTACAGCTGTTTAGCATTATTGAAAAGATAAGTAAGTACAAGGTAGGTAAAAGGACGATACACATTACATTACAGATTAAATCAAATCAAATCAAATCAAATCAAAAACTCTTTATTTCCATAAATACAATAAATGTACACTTAGAAAAGGACAAATCATAAAACTAAACACTGACACGGAAATAAAGTGATATTTTTGATTTCTGTCGCTTCGTAGTAGTTAAACTAAACTTTCAATAATTTAGCAAATTTATAAAATATGTCAACTGTCAAGTTCAGTTTTAACTGTTATGAGGTTATAATCTCATTATGAATGTAAGCGGGTTTACTACGAACCTAGTTTGTGTTGGAAGAATACACACTACGAAAGTTTTTATAGTAAAATCTTCAATGTTAAACTCAAGATTTGAATCCACATTTTTGTGTTGTGCTGTAGCGGTGTTTTTCAGGTGTGCGACAAGCTATAAGTGTGTTGACGTGCTGAGGATTATTTACTCGTTACTTTACTGTCCCATTGCTGGAAAAAGGCCTCCCTTTTCGCAGGGCAATAGTTGAATCAAAGGTTTTTCTCCTGGAATCACCAGGTAGGTTAGGTTACTTGATAAGCGACGGGTATAATTTATTCATACTTATTGAAAATTACAGTAACAGAATTAAACAATTACAACTAATATATACACTTATATCTATTTCTTAAAAATCTAAGCCGGCCCAGAATGCTGGCAGCATTGCCACGTTGAATGCCAATGCTAATTCGTTGACCGAAATAGAAGCCAGCAGTCCGATCACCTGTGGACTCTATAAGAAGTTTGGTAAGATAAATTGCGTGTGCCCCAGGACCCCAAGGACCAAGGGTTTCTACCCCAAATGGCTCAAATAGGTAACCTCGGTCAAGGTTAGCGTATTTTCACCGTTTAAGGGACTCCGCTGATGTTGCTGCACAACCGGCCCTTACCGATGTCCCTGCAAGATGTGAAGGCGCTAGGGTATCTACACACGTGGCATCCCAAACTAAAGGCCGACCCATCTTCCAGGGAATCAGAGTCATACCGTCAGGCTTTTTACCATCATCTCGCATAAGGCCACGTGGTTCGAGTGTAGCTGCGACACTGACGCTGGTAAAAGCCCGACGGATTATGTCATTAATTGAACCATGACGGGACACATGACACAGCGAAGGGTATGTAAGTTCAAACTTGGTATCTATAAATGCGAGCAAAGCCGGGATTACACGTAATGTGTGGGAGGGGTGCGCTCCCCTGCGGTCTGTAAGAGCCCTGCGGTTGGAAGGGCGCAAGGACTCAGTTAACTACCTGTGGTCAGATACAGCTGTCGGTATTGGAATTCAATGAAAGTTCGAATCACTACGAATACTGGGAAATTTAGTGTCTGGTGAGTTTACAGCTCTGTAATTTGATAAACTTAAGAGACCGGTGTACTCAGGGGCTCCACAGACACACACACACACGCGCGCGCGCACAAATATATATTCAACCAGTAAATATATTTATATTATAGTTATAGTTATTACTTTGTAGTTATTACTTCTAAGATAATTTACTTTGTTCAACATTTCTGACTTACCTTGCTGTTCCATTTGTTTATTTGATATCGGTGTAATTCTTTTTGGCCTTAGTGTTATTATACATATATTTTATCTACACTAATGTTATAACATTCTACTTATGTTTCCAATACTTGACTTATAATTACTACTGTTATAGCGCAGATAACAAAACACTCAATTTAAGCAATTTCACATGATGGTATAATATCCACATCGATATCGTAAAATCTCATTATAACATCAATAAAACGCGACCAATTAACCTGGCGAGCCTTATGTCAAAATCCTCATACAAGTTGTATAAAATTTTGATATTAGGCTGGCTTTTGAAAACAGTTGGGTTATACGTGAAAACTTCGTCGAAACTACTAAACTTACATACACAAAACTCTTTGGTAAGATCTTATTCAAGTCTCAAATACGATCTTAAACAGTATAGAAAACAAGACGAATGAAGTAATTATAAATATTCCGACTCCGTCTACGAGCTCTACTGCTTGCCCCGCGGCCGCTACAGCTGCTGGATCAATAATTAACATTAACTTTCAAAATTGTACCATCCAAAATTTGAACAATTATTATAAATAAACTATTGTCAGCTTTTACTCTTGTTGTTTGATTAATTGCAGTAGTGAAGGTAAAGTAGTGTATGCAACTGCATATAACACGGGTATTAAAACACTCGTTACTATTATGAAACTCGCTGCGCTCGTTTCATAAACTCACACTCGTGTTTTAATACCCTTCATTATATGACAGTTGCATAAACTACTATTAAGTATTTATATGGAAATTGTAACCCTGTGGTTTACCTCAATAAATATAAAATAAAAATAATAATAATGTGTTCTTATCGACGACCTCCGACGACCTCTGTGGCGCAGCGGGCGAAGGTCTGCCTGCGTCGCAGGAGGTTGCGGGTTCGATTCCCGTCTCGGGAGAAATGTTCGTACGGTCTGAAGAAATTTGTCCAGGGCGTTCTGGATGTTTTCTATGTATAGTAAAAACATATCTATGTAGTGTATTGTATTAATATATCAGTTATCTGGTACCCATAACACAAGCTCTGCTTAGCTTGGGGCTATATAATGCTGTGAGAATTGTCCAGCATTATTTCCGTACACGGCGTGAATACATTGACAAGTCGACTTATATCAAATTTTAAGTTATAGCAAAATTGTCGTCGGGATTACTTGCTTTATATGGGGAATAAATGAGTAACTCGATTCTCTCACTTATTTTTGGGACATCGCACTTGTGAGTTATTAAACAACTCTGTTTCCAACGAGAACATTATGACATTTAGAGATATCTGATTACATTAATGTTATTTATTTAAATAACTCAACACGTTAATTTATTTACGCCACAAATTCAAATGAACTAACAGAATAACTTTAGATGGTCAATTATTCACATTACCCATAATTGCGTTCCCGTCTATACATATCCAGTTGTCAAGTTATATCCGGCGCGAAAGTGCAGTGTATTAAGTGACAAGTAAATGTATCAATAAGTCACCGTTGCGTGTCTAATGAGACAAAGCGATACGTAACACAAGGATAACAGCTATCCTTGGAGGCCAAAACAAAAATAATAGCTATCAACTTGAAATTTAAAATAATAATACATTTCGTGCGCCTGTACCGTTTTAGAGAAAAATAAATAAAAATAAATGAAAAATTAAAATTAATATTTTCCATACAAATTGTGATGCCGAAATTTAAAAAGATACAGAGTTATACAGAGTTATATGGGGTATCGAATGAAAGGTATCATTTCGTACATTTCAAAATATTTTTAGAAAATTTTGTAGGTTTCATACTTTTTAAAATATTTCGAAAAAAGTCGAAGAAATACCCATTCCCCCCCCCCCCCCCCCCTATCTCCGAAGATTGCAGAGCGATCCATGTTAAATGTATGGAGCGTTTATAGACATAGGTCTATATTTTACAGGAAAAATATAGAGAAGTTTGAAAAAAGAACACTTTTTGAAAACTGGTTAAAATGGGGGGGAATAATTTTGTAAAGGGGGGGCTACCTCACCGAGTGGAGTATCAAATAAAAGGTATCGGTTTGTACGTTTCAAAACAGTTTTTCAAGTTTCTGTAGGATTCATACTTTTTGAAATATTTTGAAAATAGTCAAAAAAATACCCATCCACCCCTCCTATCTCCGAAGTTTGCAGAGCGATCCGTTTAAAATGTATGGAGCGTTTGTTGATATTAATCTATATTTTGCACGAAAAATATAGAGAAGTTTGAAAAAAGAACACATTTTGAAAAACGGTCAAAAAGGGGGGGGATTATTTTCAAAAGGGGGAGCTACCTCACCGAGTGGGGTATCAAATAAAAGGTATCTGTTTGTACGTTTCAAAACAGTTTTACAAATTTCTGTAGGTATCATAGTTTTTGAAATATTTTGAAAAAAGTCGAAAAAAAACACATTCCCCCCCCTATCTCCGAAGTTTGCCGAGCGATCCATTTAAAATGTATGAAGCGTTTGTAGATATGGATCTATATTTTACAGGAAAAATATAGAGAAGTCTGTAAAAAGAACACAATTTGAAAAATGGTCAAAAAGGAATAATTTTCAAAAGGGGGGCTACCCCACCGAATGGGATATCAAATGAAAGGTACCGGTTTGGACATTTCAAACCAGTTTATCAAATTTCTGTAGCTTTCATACTTTTTGAAATATTTCGAAAAAAGTCGAAAAATTTACCATTACCCACCTTAACCGAACCACCCATTTAACCAAAGCATGCAGAGAGATCTATCTGAAATGTAGGTTGGTACATACTATTCTTAGGTATTCGTTAAATTGCGAAGTCTCTAACCGGTACTTTTAGTACATATTTGTTGACAAACGTTCAAAACCCTCGGCGCGCGAGTTACACTCGCACTTGATGGATCTTGTTTAATTAATAAAAATATAATTAAGTACAAGTTTTGTGTTTTATTTTGACATCGATCAATTCAAATAATTATGAAAAACTAGCTATTACAAATTTATGCAATATTTTTATATTTTTAAGTTAACAATCTAACTATCAATCTAATTTGTTTTCTGGAATTTCAATAAATTGCTTAGGTGAATATATTGACAAGTCGTCGGTGAACAACTTGATATGTCATTTTTTTTATTGATTAAAACGTTAATTTATCATTATACTTACATTATCTGAAAATTTCCATTAAATTACATAGATATACGTATAAAAGAAAAAAAAGTATAAAAAAGAAGATTTACCAAAAATATGTAAACTTTAAAATGGGTGCCCTGAAAAGTATGCATTTTTGATTTGTCAATGTATTCACGCCGAGTACGGATTTATTTATTTACTTATGAACGGACAACCGTCGAGGTCAATTTGTTCTAGAGTTGAGACCGCGACTAGTGAACGGGGTGTAGGATGCCTTTGTGCCCAGTTGGATGATGTTCTACGGAATACTGCCGGCAGATGCTGGATGCGGCAGGCTGAAGACATATGAAGGCACATAATAAAGGGCCTTCATAATTTAAATACAATACAAAAAAAATGAATACAATATGTGGACTAGCAAGTATTGACCTAATCTTCGAAGTATGCAGAGCGATCCATCTAAAATGTAGTTTGGTACCTACTATTTTTAGGAATCTTACGAGACTAGTGACCTCAGGAGAGACCTACCATATATATACATTTATCAACAAATTGTCTCACATCATACTTGTTGTATTATATTCTAGTGTTTGTTCCAACTTGATTTTTTTGCACGAAAGAGGCTACCCTCGGCACGCGAATTAAACTCGCACTTGACGGATCTTGATTCTAGTCTTGTGCGTCTCAATCAAGACTGAGTATCGTATCTCAAAAAAAAATGGAGAAGAACAAGTAATATTTCATGTGACTGTTGTCTAAGACTCGACACAAGTCTGTTTATGAAGATGATTAATGAACCCACAAAATACATTGTTTGTCTTAACTTGTGCTCGGTTTTGGTCGTTATACCTCTCTTTATTAATATGTTTAAACTTTTATATGAGCACATTATTATTAATATAATTTAAGGCTTGGTAGGCCAGCAGAGGCCGCATTTTTGTGATTTTTAAAATCATCTGAGACTTAAAAAATTAGTGTTTAAAATTCTGAAAAAAAGATATATATTACTTAAGGATCTAGAATAGTCAAAGTCGTATTCAGTTACAAGATCTAATGAACTTTACTCGATAGAAAAAAAAACCAAAGTTACCCCTTTTTTCAATACTATGACTAGCGAACTACTGACATCACACTTTTTTTTGTACTCAATTAAGGACACTTAATATTTTTAAACAAATTCGCTGAGTTTGACTGAATAAAATGATTTTCTTAACATGGTGATTTAAATAACTACAAAAAACACGAGCGCGGCAGCTTGGCAGGCGCGCATTTTCCCTTACGCCTACTGCTGCAGGACTACCTGGCCTTAACGGGTATTTATCGCGTTTATTTGCCTATTTTTCCAAATGTTTCAACAGGCTTAAACACTGTCGTGGTCACGGGATGACTGGAGTACTGAAGCTAACGCGTCTCTGCGAAGTGGGGGTAGCATTATTTTTCTTATTAATGTGACTTCTTCTTATCTTTCTCCCTCACACCAGCACAAGTCTTTTTCTTCCACTCTTCTCTATCAGCCCTCACCTTACAGATATCTCGTTGGTTCTACCTTATTATATTTATTTACAACTAGTTTCTGCCCGCGGCTTTGCACGGGTTGTTTCTATGGAAAAGTTTTAAAGTTATTTCCCATGAGAACTGATTTATGGGATAAAAAGTAGCCTATGTTTGATTCCAGGATTGGACTTACTTGTATTCAAAATTTCAGCCTGATCCGTTCAGTAGTTTTGGCGTGAAGAGGTAACAAACATCCATCCGTTCATACATCCAAACTTTCGCACTTACATTATTAGTGTGATATATAATACTTTCTTGGACACCAACAAAAATACTTTACTTTTGACACAAGTAGGTATAATGGGTGGTATTTTATCTTTGTTTAATATTACGTGTAATAAATAGTTGAAAAGCTAAACCATTTTCGATGGCTATCTATCGAATAACAATCAAAATTTGCTTTTAGTCAAAACACTTGAGAGCATCAAATTGAATTCTAATTCTAACCATCCGAGAACTCCTAGACAAGTTTATTAATACATTTACTCAGAAATATTGAAAACCGATACCTAAAAGCTATTGGCGTAAATTAATTTATCAATTTTTCCAGGTACCATATTTCTAGTAATTGAATAGGACGCGATATAAAATGTATAAAAGTTATTGCCCGAGTGGTTCCACTCTAAGTTATCGAATAATAATATCGAAGCGTATTCCAATATCGAGCATCGGTAATAAAATATCGAATTTGATTTTGCAAAAATTTGCGTCGCAACTCGCGAGTGATCTCTTACGACTTTGTAGATAAATATATGAAGTTTTACCTTTTAGAAAGTATAGAGATAATAAATATATCAGTTTGCAATCAAATTTGTCTGCATAGCATTGGATGCATCTAAAAACCCAACTGCCCTTTCAGTATGTATCGAGAAGTTTAAAATTTTCATAAAACCACACAGACCGTAACATCATATTTTTCAGACTTACAATCTTAGAATAGAATAGTACATTGTACACCTAGGTGAGAAAGTGCCCAGTTTCTATCGAGTATGTCATTTGAGCCTTAAAACACACGAGGTAGGAATCGCACTTTCTCCCGAGTGATACATAGTGCATAGTAGTATAAAACTGCACCTTCGAGGAAAATCATCGTTTTAGAATCTTAAAATCACCAGTAAATTCAAATTGTAAACACAAATGTAGCAATAAATAAGCGCACCTGTTATTTTCACATTGGTCTTTTTTTCAATTATTATTCCCACCTTCGAGGAAAATCATCGTTTTAGAATCTTACAAATCAGTCGAGCAAATTCTAATTGTAAACTCAAATGTAGCATGTAGCAAATTATTGTTCCGAATACGGAAGAGGCCGATATCATAATGCCGGATTCGGTGTAAAAACTTTTTGTCGTTTGAACTAGGTATTATGAAAATAACCATAGCTACCGCCTGATATTTCAGAAAATTAAAAAAAAATAACACTTTAGAAACGGATTTCCATACACTTTTCTCTCCCGCTAAACGCGTGAGATGAATGAAATTCCATAGAGTTTTCGATCCCGCATTTCAGTGCGCCTGCAATGATGTACCTTCTACCATATGTTTAGAAAAGAAATAAGCAATTTTCTGAGCAGGTGTAGTATAAAGATAGATTAAACTTTTACTTTATGACTCTTAAACAGTTTGGGCTAAGGCAAGCTGACTGAGGTTTAGTATTTTGAGCTGTTTGAGATGGAGACCCTTGTTCCTTGAGGTCCTGGGGTACATGCAATATATAAAATAAAATCTTACCAAACTTCTCAGTGACCACAGGTGATCGGAATGCTGGCTTTTATTGAGTTTTATTACCGAACAATATGGCAATGTTGCTAGAATTCAGGGTCTTTTGGTGATTTATGTGTTTTAATAAAAAATCATTTGCAGATCAAGAGGGCAGAAACCCTTTATTCACAAAGAAAATTATAATATAATTGTTATTTACAATTGAAACAATTGAGCTAACTGCAGACCGTTGCAAACAATCTACAGGTAGCTCAACTGATCCATATCAATACCAGTCGGAAGCTTCCCCAAGACGCTGGCTGCAAGAGGTAAACATCAGTTATTTTGACGACCTCAATGGCGAAGCGGGCGAGAGTCCGCCTGCGACGCAGGAGGTTGCGGGTTCAATTCCCGCCTCGGAACAAATTTGTGTACGATCTGCAGAAATTTGTTCCGTTGGTCTGGGTGTTTTCTATGTATAATAAAAAAAATTCTATCTATGTATATAATGTATTAAATATCAGTTATCTAGTACCCATAACACAAGCTTTGAGTAGCTTACTTTGGGGCTAGATGGTGCTGTGTGGATTGTCCAGCATTATTTATTTATATTTATTTATTATTTATTAGTTATGTCCCTAGGTATGTTTTACCACCAATATGAAAAAATAACAATTTCGATAGTTATTTTTCTATCTTTCATAACTAATTCATTAAAGAAATTACAATCAATTAATAGAAATAAATTAGAACTAGTATTTATTTACAATTGAATTAAGACTGCTGCAAATAATCTGTAGGTAGCTCAACAGATCCTTAAAGTTCGAGATACTTCTTTAATTAAGGTACACATAAAATTATGTACATAGGCTATGTAATCAAATTAATTCTAATGTTATAAACCCTCAGTTTTTCGACTGAAATCAAGCAAGGCTATAGAATACTGACCGAGACAGCCAAAATCATTAAAAAATGACGCTATCGTATTTAAAAAATGACAGTTTTTCCAGGCCATTCTGAATATAATCCATTTAAATGATGTCTCTGTCACTCCCAGAGTAAGAAGTCGTAAATGAATAAGCTAATGAATGCCTCAAAAGACGGAGAGCCGCCTCACTCCTGTCTGCGACATAATTAGGCAGCCTAATTAACGACTTGGCGGAACATGACCTTGCCAGGCTCAACGTTGTGTTATGTAGACTATGAGCATAAACTCAAAAATAAGTAAACGAAGAAAAAAATAAAAAAAAGTAGTTCGCGTCGTGCCAGCTTTATCGTTCTACCGGAAACTCGAAATAACTATGGAAAAAAACTATACTATGTGAAGGCAGCTTTACAATAAATTACCATCCCAAATTAAAAGTGTAAGCTCATTTAATGCGTTCAAACTGAAATTAGCTCAACATATCATAAATGATGATTCAATCCTTATTAAGTGAACACATTATATGAGTCAGTTATTGAAAAACCACAACCTATGTATCTATACTTAACATAAGAATCCTGTTCTCATGTAAGTGTCATTATATAATTTGTCTTTTTGAGAATAAATGAATATTAAAACCTAAAATAACACAATACTACTTAATAATACTAGTGTATTATTATGTAGTATTGTGTTATTTTTGATGTGTTTCACAAAGTCAAGTTCAATAAATATGTATACCTACTCCTAGAATTTATTTATGTTGTGCCAAGAAGGCGGGCGATGAGGCAGCTCCACAGTTTTAGGGTGTCAAATCAACATCGAGCTATGCTGCGCTATGCTGCGCTGTACTGCGCTGTGCTATGTTTGGTCAACTCGCTCTAATATTTTAATGAGGATACAAACAAACCATGCTGTGCTGCGCTGTGTGAGGATACGCTCTGTTTAAAAACGCAGTAATGTCGAGCGAGGCGCGCTACCCGCCGTGCTGAGCCGAACTGTGCTATGTTTTTATGGAGCTCTATATTTAAAAAATCGTCTTCAATGGCTTCTTTAGAAAATTAAATTCTCCGCTTTTAATACTGAGCTAAGCAAAGCGCAGCACAGCATGATGTTGATTGTTGAAAAAACGTAGCTTAAGAAACACAGCACAGCACAGCGCAGTACAGCGCAGCATAGCTCGATGTTGATTTGTCACCCTAAACTTTTGCTGTCTATCGTTCATTCGTAAATTATCGATTATGTGCATTATTCAAAATAAATTATTTTGTATTATATTGTATTTTGTGTTATGTAGACACAACACAACCCACTCTACATTAGTAGAGTATGCTTGGTGGGGGTTTAACTATAGAGACCTGCTCTTACTATTTTCACTAATTGATTATTTTTTTATCACATTAAATGTATTATAATGTGTTACTTTGGATGGATGTATGTTTGTTACCTCTTCACGCCAAAACTACTAAGCGGATTGGGCTGAAATGTCGCATACAGGTAATTCTAATCCTGGAATCAAACATTGGCTACTTTTTATCCCATAAATCAGTGGCCATTGGATATAAATCACCTTTATACGTTTATAGAAACAACGCATGCGAAGTCGCGGCCATAAATTAGTTTGATAATAAAGGGACTGCATTTGCATGAGCGGAAAAAAGGGAATTAAGTGTTTTATGAACAGATCCCGAACAAATCTGAATTGCTGAGGCTTGTTTAACCTTTAATAAGACGTGGAGCGTTCATAAACTGCTTAGAAGTAGGCATTTCTATATTAGTGATATCAAAGATAACTTGCGGCTAAAGATAGCGGATGCATAAATAAATAAATAAATAAATAATGCTGGACAATTCACACAGCATTATCTAGCCCCAAGCTAAGCAGAGCTTGTGTTATGGGTACTAGATAACTGATATACTTAATACAATATACAACATAGATAGATATTTTTATTATATATAGAAAACACCCAGACCAACGGAACAAATTTCTGCATAGAAATATGATTGGTTTCTCTGGCACCAGCATTTTTCGTATTTATAAATAGGTTTACAAAGAAGCAACCACATTTCAAAAAACACTATAATAAGTAGTAGGTATTCTAAAAGGTACTCGAAATTTCAATATCTTATCTACAATACTTTTTGTATCTGTTCAGTAGCGGAGAAATCACAAAATCAATCATAAAAATACCATTGCAATCCGAACTAGGGTTGCCACCCGTACTATATAATAAAGTATTGTACTTTATTTCGGGCTTACGTCCTTTATACTTTATGACCACAGTAAAGTACGCCAAAATACTTTTTTTTGCTTTTCAAGTTTTTATTTTAATGTTCACTGTACTAAACGTTAAAGTTGAAGTTTTTGAGTGTAACAGATCGCATCGTGTTATTCTACAATACACATTGCGTTTGAACGCAAGATAAAACATCAAATGGCAATAATCAACTTAATTTATTTTCGATGCGACCAGTGTTGCTGATCTTTTTGCTCCGTTTCAGAATTTTTTTTATATCTGCGGACATATTACGGACCATAACGCTATCCGAATCTTTTCGGACCAAAACGCCTATCGAAACGGCTCATACATATGAGTTTGTTCCTGAAAGAAAGAGACATTGAAAAAGTCTATAGTATGGAAACGAAATTTACTGTAGTAAACGAAATTTTCGCGGCTCGCATCGCTCGACGTAATATCTTTTAGGTTTATTTGTTCGCCGTTTTAGTAAACTGCTCTTAATTCTAAAATAGGTACATGAAAATAAATTAGTATGTAGGTACTCTATTTTTACATGGCGTACTTTTTTTTAACCTCCGTACCAGGTAAATAATACTCTATTTGCTCGAAAAAAAGGTGGTAACCCTAATCCGAACTCAAATTTCATTGTTTATGAAATATTTCAATTCGCAGATCGCATCTGCGTTGAATTGCTATCTGTCTGCACATCTAACCCTCTCAGTGACGAGACGGGCCTCTTTTCTTGAGATTTTGGCCAGAACTTGGTCCATAATTACCTAGCGAGTGTTATAAGAAATTAACTTAACCTATTATTATTTAAGAAACATTTACATATATGGTTACTTTCAAATTGTTTCTATAGTGTAAACGAATACTTAAATTTTAAATAGTAAGAGAATTAGTTAATGATATTTTAATGTATAATTAATACCTAATAATAATAATGACATTTTAACATTTGCACACCTGCTTGCGGGTCGAATACATTGTCTTCACATAACTTTAAGATCTTGTAATTATTGTATTCTGCAAATAAATGATTGATTCTGATTCTGATTCTTAATCTCACTAGATTTGACCTTTTATACTAATATTATAAAAGAGAAAAGATTTGATTGTTTGTTTGTTTGTATTGAATAGGCTCCGAAACTACTGGACCGATTTGAAAAAAAAATTACCATTAGAAGCCCACATTATTCCTGATAAATAAATAAAATTAATAATGCTGGAAAATGTACACAGCACCATCGAGCCCCAAAGTAAGCTACTCTAAGATTGTGTACCCATAGGTACTAGATAACTGATATATTTAATACATTACATAGATAGATTTTTTTTACTATGCATAGAAAACACCTAGACCAACGGGACAAATTTCTGCAGATCGTACACAAATTTGTTCCGGGAATCGAACCCACAACCTCTTGCGTCGCAGGCGAACTCTCGCCCGCTGCGCCATTGAGGTCGTTAAATGAATGAACATAGGCTACTTTTTACCGCAGGAAAACGCTTCTTTCCTACGGAACGGGTAATAGGACAACGGGTAGTAAGAATGCAGCTAATTACTAATAAACTTTGTAGGTACAGTCAGCCATTTAGTGCACGCTAGGATTGCCCGTCTGTGAGTATAATAAAGTTATTTAGTATTGAAATATCACTGGCCTGACTGTACAAATGCACAAAAATAGTAGTAAAACATTTGGTACTATTCTTCGGGCCGAGTCTAAGCGGGCCGAGTGGGCACGGACCCGTCTGAGTCTACCAATTCAACCGAGGATGATGGTTTCTTTTGTTTTCCAACAAAAGTTTTCAACAATTCTAAAAAAGTTCTTATAGCCTTATCACACTAGCGATTTGCGAGCGGCTGCGGGGCGGAGCGGGCGCGCAGCGAATACGCCGCGGAGACGCAGCGAATTCATTTCGGACAGCAGCGTGGACGCCATTTTGTACTGTCTCGTACAAAAGTTTTAGTACGTACATATTTTTTATTCGTTTGCAAAACAACATTAAGTAGTCGCGCTCTTCCATTTGATTAATTGATAATGGATCTTCCCAAATTCGTCAATGCTTTCATTTTCGTCTCCGGCGTCTTCGAAGTAACACAGCCAACAGCAGTGTCTCCTCTTCGGTATCCATTTTCTTACTGAGTGTATTGTACGAACGTCAAACGTTGTGAATTCGCCGCGCGTCCGCGACGTGTTCGCGACGCATTCGCTGCGCGACCGCTCCGCCCCGCAACCGCTCGCAAACCGCTAGTGTGTGATAAGGCTCTCAACAAAGCGTTCACGTTGATGGATACAGGATTGGCTGATACTGTCAGAATTTACTCATTTAATCAATTGATTATTTGTGATTTCCGTAAAGCATAAAGGAATTTTTACACAGGCTTCTACCTGCAACTTCGCAATCGTCCTAATATTCTGAAATCCAAATTGTATATAGAATAGAATAAAATAGAATAGAATAGAATAATTTTATTGTGAAATTGTGTTACATCAAGGTCTTAATTCTTCCGATTCGAACGTACAATAATATTTTTTTAACTATATAAGTAGGTAATTGTAAAGATACAAATCAAAATATTTACATTTCTTACTATACCTTATTATGAAGATAAAATTAAAACCTTACTTAAGCCATATTTTAAAGATAGAATTAAAACCGATAACCTTAAATATAACTCGTTTAACTTTCATCAAAAAATTCTTTTTATAGTGCACGCAATTAACAAGCCATTTTTTCTACTTACCTACATTTGAACATATTTCCAGTTAGTTGTTTTATTTCTAATGGTAATTTATTGTATACTTTTATAGCTGTAATGTAAGTGCTTTTTTGGAACTTAAAATTCAAGATCAATATGCTGTGACCTAGACTGTGGAATTCAAAATTGACTTTGGATTGTGGAAAATCTATTATTCTATCGATGTAACAAATCGACCGAGCTAAACTCAGGTTCGTTGACCGCAGTTACTCAGAATGGTTCAACACTAATTTTCTGGTTTTACGAGGGGCGCATCAACCCCTTCATGGCTCCATAACCAGTTGATAACTCCATAAATAGTTCAGCACTTTATTACTGCTCCATCATTTGTCGGACCAAGTGCCGGATTAGGTAGGTGGCTCATAAATTACAACGGGAATACTGTATTCCCTTTAAAAAAATTTTTCTATACGTGCGTCCAGATTATGTTACATGTTAATTCAATTATTTAAAATAATGTAAGTAAATTAATGTAACAAACTATACCAAATTATTTAACTACTTACCTACCCAACATACTATACTAAACCATATATAACATACAAATTATTTAAATACTTGTTTAACATTTCATAAAACTAGACCTACATCATCATCATCGTCATCATCAGCCTAAATTAGTCCACTGCTGGACATAGGCCTCCCCTAATGAGCGCCATAGCGCCCTGTCTTCAGCTTGCCGCATCCAGCATCTGCCTGCAGTCTTTCGCAGATCGTCAGATTATGTGACCAAAATTCAAAATTTACAGATTATTTACAAATTACAATTTATTTATTTAAAAAACAAGACTACACAATTACAGAATTTCTCTAAAGCGTTATGTCTATTACATAGAATAAATAAACAATATTAATATTAGAAAATATGTAATTCACATAAACAAACAATAAAATATGTTACATGTTAATTAAATTATTTAAAATAATGTAGGTAAGTAAATTAATGTAACTATACCAAATTATTTAACTACTTACCCTACTATAATAAACCAAATATATAACATACTATACCAAATTATTTAAATACTTGTTTAACATTTCATAAAACTAGACCTACGTGTCATCATCATCATCAGCCTAAATTAGTCCACTGCTGGACATAGGCCTCCCCTAATGAGCGCCATAGCGCCCTGTCTTCAGCTTGCCGCATCCAGCATCTGCCTGCAGTCTTTCGCAGATCGTCATCCCACCTGGCCGGAGGGCGTCTTACACTACGTTTGCCGAGTCGTGGTCTCCACCTACGTGACCTACGTGTACGTTCCCATTATTAAGACGATCAATACTTATAAAACATAACATGTGAAATAACTATGGTTTATAACTTTTTTTGTTTTATAAAGAAAAAAACTTAGAAGAAGAAGGCTTAGAATGATAGTAAACACAAACAAGCTAAAGCCAAAATGTCCACAAATTTGCAACAAATATGTCTCAACTACACAATACAAAAAGTCTTGTCTGTACAAAAATCTAGTAAAGAAAGAAAGAAAGAAAGAAAGAAAATCAATTTATTTGCTCACACAGAAATAATAATAATAACTAAAAAAATCCTTAAAATATAAAAAAAAGAGTATTATTCCGGTGTGAACCAAAAAGGTCCTGCCTCATCTTCATGTTGCTCAACATATAGTAAGCAGACATTTAGGTACTTACATTGTGATAAATTGTGACTAAAACAATAAAATAAAATAATTTCAATGGTGAATAGCACAAATTTCTCATACAGAACAAACAGTAGAAAGCACTCATCCTAATATCTCTGTGTTATTACGAAATGAGTGCAACGCAGCGTGAGGCTCGCTCGCAGGCAGTCGCCAGGGCGGCGGGGATAGGGCGGGCGGGAAGCACGGAAACGGAAGCTTTAGAAATGTGCTGGCAATTACTATCGGCTAAATCTTGGTCACCAGTCATCACCATCACTATTTTACGACCTCTGTGGCGTACCAGGCGAAGGTTCGCCTGCGACGCAGGAGGTTGCGGGTTTGTTTCCCGCCTCGGGACAAATGTTTGTATGATCTGCAGATTGTGTTCTGGGTGTTTTCTATGTAACTAAATAAATAAATAAATAATGCTGGCCAATCCACACAGCACCATCTAGCCCCACAGTAAGCTACTCAAAGCTTGTGTTATGGGTACTAGATAACTGATATATTTAATACAATACATATATAGATAGATGTTTTTTTTTTATATACATAGAAAACATCCAGACCGACAGAAAAAAATTTCTGCAGATCGTACACAAATTTGTTCCGAGGCGGGAATCGAACCCGCGACCTCCTGCGTCGCAGGCGGACTCTCGCCCGCTACACCACTGAGGTTGTCGTAATTCAACCTCAACAGCCTGTATTGGTCCACTACTGGACGCAGGCCTCCCCCTCATAAGCGCCCTATTGCCTTTTATCGCATGGGGCCCTTAATCCCGACGCTGGGCATGCGGATTGGGTATCGCAGTTCGGTGGTAAAATTGTTCAGCAGGGGGCACTGCTGCCCGCCCCCTGTGGATATCCCTTAGTCGCCTCTTACGAAACCCGCGGGAAGAGTTGGGGTGGTGCAAACTCTAAGCCACACAGCTGTTCTATGTACCAATAATAAAGCAAAAAAAAATTTTTTTTTAAATAATGCTGGACAGTTCACACAGCATTATCTAGCCCCAAGTTAAGCAGAGCTTGTGTTATGGGTACTAGATAACTGATATATTTAATACAATACACTACATAGATAGATATTTTTTATTATACATAGAAAACACCCAGACCAACGGAACAAATTTCTGCAGATCGTACACAAATTTGTTCCGAGGCGGGATTCGAACCCGCAACCTCCTGCGTCGCAGGCGGGCCTTCGCCCGCTGCGCCACGGAGGTCGTAAAAAAAAGTCTAAATATTTTTAGTTAATTAGTACCCATAACACAAGCTCTGCTTAACTTGTGGTTAGTTGTTGCTGTGTGAATTGTCTTACCGAAATAGTCTGACTTATTAATTAGACAGCCCTGATATCAGCAGTGTGTTGTGTATGATGTTATGTTATGTTACAGCATCCCTGATGCGCCGGGTGAGGGGCTCGTAGCTCAAATCTCAAATTAAATCAATAGCAAGAGTTTTTATTTCTATTTTTTTATTTTGTTTAGTTTGTTTTTATTTTTATTTTTTTATACAATAAATGTACACTTTGTCAAATTGAAAATTAAACACTGACACGGAAATAAAATTTGATCTCTGTCGTGTGCATCCGGTGTGCCCAGCGACTTTGATTAAGTCGTCAACCCAACATACAACAACCGATAGCGATTCCATGTAACTTCATAGTCTATCGAGCTCTCGAAAATGTGCAACGAATGTTTTTTGTGTTGCACTCGTACTAAGGGTACTGATTATTATTGGTTGAATCCGCACGCTGTCGAAATAGGATGGGACCGTGTGAAAATAAAAATAAAAAAATTTGATACACTTCTAGCACAATCCGTGTGTTGTCAAATTGGTATAGAACTTGAACTGAAGGAAATGTCCGACCGTGTTTTTTTTCAGTTTAAAAATGTCCCACCCCATAAAATACTAGTGTTAAATACCTCTCCGTTCCATTCTGACCGTGGGCGGAATTATTATGTGATTTTGGGTCTATTTTTTGTTACCAACTAATTACAACTTAGTTACATCCTATGAATTTTAAGTGAAACCAGTAACAGCAATATGCAACTTAGCTACTAAAACCACAAGTAACAGCTGCTTAATAATAAAAGCTGAGGAAGGACTCATCTCGTTATTAAGTAACGTTAGTAGAGGTCGCGCCCGAGCGGCTAAAAGCCTGCGTTTCAGAATTACTTCCGACACGGAACATATTTACAACGTCGTAATAAACTTACAGTGCTACGTTGCTATGGCGTAACTTGCTACACTTTAGAAACAAATTCGATTGCTTTCATGATGATTATTAGTTATTAGGTTAGTAAAAGTAAGTAATTATTTAATAAGTAAGACATTTTACAATTTGCATGAATTTTTTGACGCAGTCTAGTATTAAGTAGATGTAGAATTCAGAGTGGTTGATACTCGTTGCAATTTAGTAAACGCATTATTTTTTAATTCCTTAAACTTTTCCTTGTAAGCTTCACTATTATAAATATTATTTTTGGTATTGATGAATTATTAATATGTAAAATTTGTACGCCAAATAGCAGATCACAGTGCTCTTAATTATATGTCTGAACATCTCTGTAATACCTGTGTATCACAAATGAATAAATGAATTTGAATTTGAATTTGAATTTGAATTTGAATTTGAATTTGAATTTGAAAAGTCCACAGACGTATTTTTTTATTTTTCGGGGTAACATTTATTCATTATTATCTATGGTTAGCAGGTAATTCGGATCCTACAACCGATCCGTTCTTTCGATGACCCCTCTCTATAAACGATTTTGACATTTTCATAAACATCCGAATTGAAAGTCATGACGATTCCCAAAAAAAATGGTGGTTAATGGTTCAATGGTTCATTTATTGGTAAAATATAGCATTAGACGTCAATTAAAATATCTAAAGTACACTTTAAAATATTATACTAAAGTATATAGATGGTACCTTCAATTATAAAATTTCAATAATACATTTCGATTAAAACAATAAATTAGTAAATTATAAAATAAATCAATTAAAATAATAAATTAATCATATATAATTATGTCATTAGAATAATATCATTTTCGATAACAATACAATTTTATTTGACGTATTCGTCAATCCTGTAGAAGGATTTTTCGATCAGCCAGTTCTTTAATTTATGTTTAAAGGATTGCGTTGACTTAGCACTCGTGATCGTGGTTGGGAGATGATTGTAGACCGCCGGCCGGTCCCATAACATGAATCAGTTTGGAGGTTTTAGTAAGGTTAAGTTTCTTTGTCTGTTTCCTGCAATTAGCAGGGGTATTTTAAATCATTCGATTAGTTTCCGCATCGAAAACGTCGGATTCGAATTCGATTCCGACGGATCTATAAAACGCTATTTTGATTTCGCCTCGGGTTGATTTTGTTGGAATGGTAAACATTAACCATAAGTCAATGTCAAAGTCTGTTTGAGAACTGTCACATCTCAGTGACATTAGCCTAGTCTATTTCTGTCTCGCTATAGATAGGCTCTCTCTCTTGCTCTGTAATGGCCGTTCCGTGTGCAACAAATGACAATAAACTTTATCCGATATCATCAAATAAACTCTTTGATTTCGTTCATAACCCATCAGATTTCGATCGAAAATCCGATCGAAATACCCCTGCAATTATCTGAAATTTCGTATTTACTTATTTAATCTAGGCCTCCAGAATACTACTAAATACCAGCTCATTCTCACTATAGTGTGGTACATCACATCTGGTCGTATATCTCGGCTAATTACTCCGCGCCTCACCCAGTCGGCTCGGTGCCCGCGACACTTATGGCGCTCCATCCATTGAGCCCTTTTATACCGTATCCGTAATAGCTGACTGATTGTTAAGTTGACGGTGGAAATGAGCAACCGAAATCGTTTAATGAGATTTAGTTGTTTGTGAGATCCTATTGCTTCACACTCGATGGACCAACGAGCATTGTAGCGGTCGCAAGGTGTTAACACGTTCCGGCGCGGTACTAGATGGCACGGTGGTAGGGAAAGACAGTAGATTTTTTCATACAAAATCACAGTACTTCTACCACCGTACTGACATGGAAAATAAATCGTTTATATAGGGCGGTACACGGCTATGACCGTAACCGTATACAGGTAACCCGGTTGTGGCCGTACTAGCGTTTTCAATAAATAGTCTATGTGTGTCTATGGCACACATTGAGAACTCATTATACAACTTATTTTCGGTAATACCGCAACGTCATCTCTGTCTTATTGCCTAGGCAATAAGGTCTAACATAGATTCAAATATATTTAAGCTGCGGTAGCCGTACTTGATGTAAACTAATTTGAAAAATAGACGGCGCTCACTGTACTGTCATTTTATGATCTTTCAAAAAAGCCGTCACAGCCGTACCGCGCCGGATCGTGTTAATGGAGGCGGCTCAAAACCGGTATTTGTGGCGTCGTTTGGGCTCCCCCAAATTCAAATTCAAATTCATCTGATACCCCACATGACCCTGTAGGTATCTTTTAAAATTTCGGCATCACAATTTGTATGGAAAATATTCATTATATCATTCATTATCATTTATTGTTCTTTAAATCTGTACAGGCGCACGAAATGTATTAATATTTTAAATTTCAAGTTGATAGCTGCAGTAGTTGCCGAGTTATTAAGGAGGGCAAAAAGGACAGACAAAGCGAGACCATAAAGGGTTTCGAAACCGATCTTCGAAACCCTAAAAACGATAAAAAATGGCGCATGTATCTAATTACAATTTTGTATTTGCGTTTTCTTTTTAATTTCTTCCAAATTTGGTCAGTTTATATTTAAGCTTGAAACTCATGAAACCAATAACACCACTGTCCTCGACGACTCCTCGACGACCTCAGTGGCGCAGCGGGGGAGAGTCCGCCTGCGACGCAAGAGGTTGCGGGTTCGATTCCCGCCTCGGAACAAATTTGAGTACGATCTGCAGAAATTTGTTCCGTTGGTCTGGGTGTTTTCTATGTATAGTAAAAAAAATATCTATCTATATATTATAATGTATCAAATATATCAGTTATCTAGTACGCATAACACAAGCTTTGAGTAGCTTACTTTGGGGCTAGATGGTGCTGTGTGGATTGTCCAGCATTATTTATTTCATTTATTATTTACTGTCACTGTCAAAAGTTGACACTCTTTACCCTAATTTCGACGAAATTAAAGAAGACGAAAATCGGCCATATTATGATTCCTTGCCAGGCAACAGATAATTTCAATCGGCCACATTATGGCCTCTTCCCACGTTGGAAGAGTACCCACTTCACACTTTAAAAAAACCTGTAAACCTGGTGAAACGTCGGCAATATCTATCCTCCATACTTATCATACTTTCTAGGTATATTAAAATGCGGAAGTCATTCTGTATGTCTCTCTATAACTTCGTTATAAATGAAATGAAATGAAATAGTATTTATTTGCTTAAATCTAGGTTAACAATGATGGTTTTAGAATAGGGTAGGTATCACTATATTTGACTTATTAGTCGTGCAAATGTTTAATTTGGTCATTTATGTTAGAGTAGAAAATTAACTTGACTTATTTGATCAATAAATTTGCTCTCACAATTAAAAAAAAAATATATATACTTGTAGATCATATACATAAAACCGTCAAAAAAATAAACTTTATTAAAGAATGATTTATCAATATTAAGGTACGTATCAAAAATAATTTATTTAAAATTTATATATTCATGTATACCATAAAAACAGTTTTGACAAAGCCAATTATATAATTTCCGATTAAATTCATTATTTGATAATTTTCTCATGTCATTTGGAAGTTTATTGTATATCAGTATTATTTATATGTGTTGATACGAGCTGATGATGATGAAAATCTTATTGAGTGGAAGATCCGACATCGGTCAAAAGTTTACGATGTCTCGGACAGAGCGATGGACTTCAAATGGACAGCTCACCTGGCCAGACCTGCCTACCAATTACAGTAGCAAATGGCAACGGGGAATGCAACAATGGGGATCATTTTGGCAGCCTTAATGGTATCTAAATCTTATAAAACTTGAATAGGAGAAACTTTTTGGCTTAAATATTTCTCCTTTCAAGTTTCAAAAGATTTGGACAGCGCTAAGGCTGCCAAAATGATCCCCATTGTTGCGTTCCCCATTGTCATTTGCTACTGTAATTGGTAGGCTGATGATGGCCGGTGGACAAAAGCTACGCTTAGCTATAACTATGTGTCTTTATTATGTTTCATTGTAGCTCTCAATCAGAAGAACCGATATTGATTTAATCCTAATTTTGTTAAAAACCTCTCCGCTGCAGTGACTCACCAATTGTGTAGGTACAATACCGAACCCGCGCGGGCCGTACGCGTATCAAGTTATTAACTTTTTTTTTAAAGGGCAGAAGCCTTTATTTACAAAGAAAATTATAATACAATTAGTATTTACAATTGAAACAATTGAGCTAACTGCAGACTGTTACAAACAATCTACAGGTAGCTCAACTGATCCAAATCAATACCAGTCGGAAGAGTCCCCAAGACGCTGGCTGCATTGCCCCGCTGTATGGCAATGCTAATGCGCTGTGCCAGATACTGACCAGCTCTCGGGTCACGCGTTGCTTCGACCAGACGCTCAGATAATTTTTTGAAAACCCGAAGAGCCTCGGTACCCCACGGACCTAGTTATTAGTTATTAACTAGTTTTTTGCTTGAAAGGCGACTCCTTCGCGAGTATTTTTAGCTAGGCATGATTGAGTAAAATCGACGTTACCGTTGTAATCTATATTTATAAAAGAGAAGGGAAAACTTACTCATCAAGGTCTCTGAAACTACAAGAGCTACGAAGCTGAAATTTTGCATGGAGTTTCCTTTCAGGACGTAGGCACTCGCTAACAACGGATTTTTGGAAATTCGTATTTTAAGGGGGGTCAAAAGTCACTTTTATAAAACGTTTAGAAAGTAGGCAATAGCTAAGAACGGATTTTGGAAATTCATATTCTATGGTAGGTAAAATAAGGCCGTAAACGAATAAGTAATTTTTTAAACAAACATTCTTAGAAGGATGAGATGGGGTTTATAGGTTTTCTCATACCTACTAACCTTTAAAAGGGATTGGTTTTAAAACTTTAGCGTTTATAGTTTACATGGAAACCAGCATTACTTGGGGTATTAGTATTACTAAAGTCCACGCGAATGAAATGGCGGTGGGTCAGCTAGTGTTTAATAAGTTGAATACTTTTAACTAGTGTTTCTTTTTGTGATTTTTTTGGTGTTTCGGGTGTTATTCAAGATAAGTACTGTGTAATAAATAACTGTGTATTGTGATTTTCAATGTTTTTACTATGAGAATATTGCTAAAAGCAGAAAGAGTTGTCTAAAATATGAGGTGAAAATGAGATCTCGAATTTCAAGAATTTGATCAAAATAGAAGCCATATTAGGCATATTAGGCATATTATTATCAATCAAAACTAGATGATTATCGATAATAGTTATTCTAAATTATGGAGCTGTTTACCGAATCAAAATTAACGCAGTAGTTTTAGAGATATCAGAATTTATATACAAACTAGTATTTTATAAGTGCGCGAGCTGCAAGCAGCTCGCGGCGGTGGCTGTCACAGGGAGGGGTGGGCTCTGGGGGGGCAAATCTCAAAAAGTCGGGATTTTCCCCAAGTCACCCCCGACCCCTCTATTCCGCAAAAAAAAAACATACCTTCCCAGCCACCATCAGGGAGAACAATCGTGTCAGGCAGTCAGTGAGTCAGTCAGTTAGTCAGTGGTAATCGAGCTTTATATATTATTAATTAAAACGGGAGCGCGGCGTTGCGCGCAAATACGCGAGAGTCTTGAGGGATAAGGAGCAATTTTCAAAAAGAATACTTAAGGGTTAATAGTTCATCCTAACTCACAGACAAAACATAGTTGAGCGAAGTGTGCTGCTATGACGGATGTCTTTCATGTCAGTTCTCGGAAGCATCGCAGTAATAAAGCAACTCATTGCTGGTGACGGGTATTGCCGCCATTGTTTTATCCTGCCTCACTCCATTGAAATAATGAGAAAGCCGAGATTTGCGCTTCTTGCTTTACTAAAGCGTGAATTGGTAAACAAATCCCGTTTATTCATGAGGGGCTTTGGAGTCTTCATAGCTTTCAAATTGTTTGTACCATTGGCTATATCAAAATTATCCAATATCTTATTCTATTCAAATTCTCGGAAAATAGAACCATAGGAACCATCTCGGAGAGGATTCAGAGGTGCTCTCTCCACAATGGTTCTAAATATTTCCTACGCTTCTTTATTTGATTAAAACTTATTAATAAATTAAGGTTATAAATGTAGCCATTATAGTATGTAGTGTAATTAATAATAATAATAATAATGCTGGACAATTCACACAGCATTATCTAGCCCCAAGCTAAGCAGAGCTTGTGTTATGGGTGATAACTGATATAATTAATATAATTATATAATTGAATATTATAAAATATCTATTTAGGTAATGTTATATTGTAAGCACACATTTGTAGTTTATTAATTAAAAAAATACATAGAATATATAAATATACAATCTTAAAATAAGACTAATTTATACAATTATATCTATTTATTAAAAATCTAAACCGTCACCAGAAGGCAGAGTGCCCAGAATGCTGGCAGCATTGCCACGTTGATTATTAGCATTAATCATATAAGCATTACACGTAGTGTAATTATTATTTTATTTATATTTATTCCAGTGCCACCATCTATTTTGTTCTTACATGTCCAGTCCATCCCAAGGTTGCCTGGAAGAGATCGGTCATAGCGATAAGGCCGCCTTTGTACTTCGTCTACTCTTAGCATTTATTTCTGTATTGTTATCTGTCTTTGTGTGGTACAATAAAGTATTATCTATCTATCTAATCTGAGCGTCTGGTCGAAGCGATACGTGACCCGAGAGCTGGTCAGTCTGGCACAGCACATCAGCATTGCCATACAGCGGGGAAATGCAGCCAGCGTCTTGGGGACGCTTCCGACTGGTATTGATATGGATCAGTTGAGCTTTTTTTTATAATAATACTGGACAATCCACACAGCACCATCTAGCCCCAAAGTAAGCTACTCAAAGCTTGTGTTATGGGTACTAGATGACTGATATATTTAATACATTATATACATAGATAGATGTTTTTTTTTTAATATACATAGAAAACACCCAGACCAACGGAACAAATTCCTGCAGATCGTACACAAATTTGTTCCGAGGCGGGAATCGAAACCGCAACCTCTTCCGTCGCAGGCGGACTCTCTCCCGCTGCGCCTCAGACCTCAGGGTCGTCAAAGCTATCTGTAGATTGTTTGCAACAGTCTGCAGTTAGCTCAATTGTTTCGTACTATTTCTAATTTATTTCTATTATTTGATTGTAATTTTCTTTGTGAATAAAGAAGTTATTATAAATAGGTTTAAAGAATATAAAAAGTGCTCGTTATATATGCAGGAAGATACAGAATAGAAGGAAGCGACTATGTACGCTTTGAAACGTAGAAACCAACGGCACATTAATCTCTTTTTTTGGACGTAACTTCCTTCAGTAATATATATAAATCCATAAAAATCCGCATCGGAAATAAGAACACATTCGGAGATTTCTAGGTGAAGAAGAAATAAATCAATTTTGAAAGTTTAACTTAAGGCCAGGTAGTCCTGCAGCAGTAGGCGTAAGGGAAAATGCGCACCTGCCAAGCTGCCGCGCTTTTATCAAGTCAAACTCTGCGAATTTGTTTAGATATATTAAGTGTCCTTAGTTGAGTACAAAAAAGTGTGATATCAGTAGTTCGCTAATCATCGTATTGAAAAAACGTTAGAAAAAGGGGTAAGTTTGGGATTATTTTCTATCGAGTGAAGTTCATTAGATCTTTTTTCAGAATTTGAAACACTATTTTCTGAGTCTCATATGGTTTTAAAATCACAAAAATGAGGCCTCTGCTGGCCTACCAAGCCTTAACGAGTATACATATATTCCTAAAGTTAAAATGAGATCATTTTAAAATAACTATTTTGTTTTTATGAGAAACTAGCTGCATTCTGACTACCCGTTATCCTATTACCCGTTTTCCCGTAGAAATGATGCATTTTCCCAAGGTAAAAAGTAGCTTATGTTCATCAGGAGTAATGTGGGCTTCTAATAGTAAAATAATATTTCAAATCGGTCCGGTAGTTTCGGAGCCTATTCAATACAAACAAACAAACAATCAAACCTTTCCTCATTATAATATTAGTATAGATAAAAATCCTTAACCGAAAGTTACGGTTGCATTGGTGTGTAAAGAAAAATATGTTGCCTTGTACAGCTTGCAATGGATCGGTATATCTGCCGATACCGATGCCAAAGACCGGCATTTCTAAACAAACCAAACAACAATAAACTCAATTGCTTTGCATTGCTCACTTACTCAATTGGCAAACTCGATTGCTTTGAAAACTCCTATTATGCCGATTCAAAATCCGAAAGCAGTAGACGCACCCTATCGGCATATTTTAAATACCGACGCTGGGTACGCTCTGATTCCTATGCAGTCTACGCGAAACTTAATGCTGCTTTTTCAGTGGACAGCGACAGCGTGGGCGTATTTTTGCCTTTTTGGATAAATGAACAGTTTTGGTGCGCAGAAACTCGCTCGTAGGCCAGTTTTTGAGCGAGCGACTTATAGAGATATAGATAAAATGGAAGGAAATATCCTATTAAAAACTGCTTGCGTTCTTTACGTCTGCTATCCACACTGAAAAAAATAGCTTACATTGATTAAGATCTTGTCTAATGTGATCAGCATCATGAATCCATATGAGCCTGATAAGATCTTGTCTTCTGTGACTATGAGAACTTAGTTAAATCGTAATAGCTCCTTCTACCAAGTAAAGAATTGGCCTTATAAAGTGTAGTTATTTAATTTAATTCAGAGATTAAATGCAACAAAATTGTTTGCTAAGCCCGTGCAAATAAATGTTTAATATGACAAAGTGAATATTTATTTTGACTTAGAGAAATAAGTCAATGATGAGCCTATTTTTTGTTTCAAACAAATTCGATATGTTGCAGCTACCATGCATTCTTGTTTATATTGAATGAGATATTTATCATTCCAACTATTTAGACGTCAACTAAGATAAAATGCGTCTTAGTTGTACTATTTTTTTTCTCAGTACACCAATGAAAGACTCGGACCGCGAGGAACTTATTATTGCAGACACAAACCACACATGAGACGTCACCCATAGACCGCTGATGGATGCGACAGATGTGGCTTGCAGTCGCACGCTACCGGGGCTTTGCAGATGTGCTTTGTTATCTTTAATTAAAAAAACATTTATTTCCATTAATTTCAATTTCCGTTTATTCAATTCTATAGGCATACATAATATATTGCACTTAGAATAGTCATATAACAATAATAATGTAATAAACACTCCTTAAATTAATTGATATTTTTCCAGGCATCTTTATCTGAAAGGAAGTCTTTTACAGAGTAGTGTTTTTTTTCTTGTAGTGTCTTTTTAATGATGTTTTTGAACATTCTTTCGTTCAGTTTAGTTACATTCTCAGGTAAAGTATTATAACATTTAACACAATTCACAACAAACGATTTGTTAACCTTCGCCAACCGTGTAAAAGGTTGGACAAAACTATTTTTTGATCTCGTAATATACCTACTGGTGGATGTCTGACTGTTTAAAGTATCGTAAAATATGTTTTCTTGTATGCATAATGTTAAGATATATATAAAGAGATGGCATCGTTATATATATTAGCTTCAGAAGACCCGACGACCGCTGCGGTTGTGTGAAGAGCGCGACCCGGCTTACGTAATGGAGACGCCCTGTGATGACGATCTGCGAAAGACTGCTGTTGATGCTGGATGCGACTGAAGATGCTATACGTCTTTGTCCAGCAATGGACTGGAATTAGGCTAGGGTGATTTATTTTCTAGTGAAATTATTATAATAATAATAATTCTTTATTGCAGACACAAGATCCATTTTTTGAGGTCATGAAATTTTCAATGGCATTCCAGGTGGGACCAAACGAGAAGGCTTTAAAATTTTGTCAACTAAAGAACTAGTGCTGTAGACAGAAGACAAGAACGCTGGCAGGGCTACTCTTGAAACTTATTATGTGAGTGTGAGTCTTTAACTTTTCTTCTTTCACTCTCTTTTAACAGCATTCGTCTCCTTACTGAAACCATCAACACAAACAGTTACTGAAGACACATTTGATTTCTTTACTTATCAAGGTTTCTATTTGTTTTCGAAGAGAAATAGCTATTGACTGCAGGTAGGCATGACAGCGATAACGAACTACGGTATTTTTTTTATCGGGACTTTTGTTGGGACGGTATAGTACTTTTGCTTGACCACAATCTTACCGTAAGGTGAGCAAAAGTGCCGATGTGGTTGACGGTGCATAACGAAAATCTAGTAAACATCTATTCACTCTGAAGAAACCCATGTAATAGTTGTTCGGAAAAATGGAAACAGGCAGCGAGTTCCAAACCTAACCGCTCCGAATGATAAAAGTAAAGGAAAATCACTTAGTACGAGTGGAAGAAATATTTACGATAAGGATGGTAAAGCGCCATACTTAAATAAATATAGCTGTAATCAAGCTTTAATATGAAACACTACAGGTACCTATTTAAATTAAGCTGCATTAGCATGCTTTTCACGCTCCAAACAGCTATTATTGCTAATGGCAATAAGCTCATTACACCAAACAATGGACTGAAGCGTTAATTTGTACATTAACAAAACTAGCTTGCTTTCTCGTTTAGTGAATAAAGTTGCCGTTTCCCGCCCACGCCGGGGCGGGCGGACTGGCCACGGTAATATTATATACAGTATTCCAACTTCATACAAACGGACGAAGCGCGAGCTATACCTACGCGCCTCGATCTCGGCATGCGCTAGGCATGCAGACAGTCGCGACTGTGCCGCAGTGACGAACGGACGGTGTGTTGGTTTTTTAATAATAACCGCGCGATTTTTTCACTAAAAATAAGTTCAAGTATATATTTAATATGACGAGTAGGATATATTGTGCTGTTTTTGGTTTTAGGTAGTAACATAATGTGTGTCTTTTTAATGAATAAGTATTTCATTTTGTTTTCCGAAAAAAAAGATGTCTGGATTAATAAATAGAGTGAATAGAGTAAAGGAAAGTGATTGACACGAGTGAAATAGGTAGTTATAGGCGGTTCATGAATCATGACATGATACGGTAGGTGTTAAAACCTCGGGGCATGTGTGTTTTGTTTTGTTAGTTTGTATAATTCAAAGTAAAGACGTGGTATTTTATTATTAATAATCTTTGTTTAAACACAAAGTAGGTAAATGTAATTAAAAACCTGGGGGCGGGTAGCCCTATCGCATGATTACGTACCGCGCGGCTGTAGGCATTTATTTCAAAGAAACGGCCGAGTTACAATACTGTATATAATATTACCGTGCTCTGGCTTATCTTTGAGCAAGATTCGTCCCGTGGCTTCACGTTTATCGTACCCGTATAAAGATCTTTTCAGATCTACGCATTTGCCTTATTAAAGCGGTAGTGAAAACTGAATGTGTATGAGGTACTACAAAATATCCGGCGGAATGACGCTCGAAACGAAGCCAACTGTTTCGCTACCGCTCTGGTTACCTTAACAGCCTGTATTGGTCCACTACTGGACGCAGGTCTACCCCTGATTAGCGCCTTATTGACTTTTATGACATGGGGGTTAATGCCCATAATCCCCACGCTAGGCATGCGGGTTGGGGATCGCAGTTCGGTGGTAGAATTGTTCTGCAGGGGGCGTTGCTGCCCGCCCCCGGTGGATATCCCTTAGTCGCGTCTTACGACACCCGCGGGAAGAGTTGGGGTGGTGCAAATTCTAAGCCGGCACCACATAGCTACACATTGGGCTATAACGGCTTTGAATGTTACCTATGACACTTAGAGATAATACAACTATCTGATCGTAAAATAATTTTTGAAAATCAGACCATGTCAATATATTTATGAAAACTTGTTGTAGGTACACTCATAGAAAAATAAATCAGTTCCCTAAAAATAGTGATAAACATAATATAATACCAGAAATAAACATAAACTCGCTGTGTCCACAACTAGGCTACACAAAATTAATGTATCTTTTAAAGAGCAATGTATACGCTTCTACAACAAAACTCCTAGTGAGTTGCAAAAATTATCAGTAAAAATTCATACAAATTGTCAAAACCTTGCTGTGCAAAAAGGCTTTCTATAAAATATCAGATTATCTAGAAGATAAAAAAGCTTGGGACGGTTTTGATCCAACTCGAAAAATAACAACTAAAAGGCTAAAGGTTTCTTCGTCGCTTCTTTACTTTAGTCTACATACCGAAGCGACATAAATCAAAAATATCACTTTATTTACGTATCAGTGTTTAGTTTTATAATATGACCTTTTCTAAGTGCACATTTATTGTATTTATGGAAATAAAGAGTTTTTGATTTGATTTTGATTTTTAGACCGGCAGTTCCGGTGATTACTCCTCACATACAAACATCCAAACATTACCTCTTATTGAAATGAAATGAAATAGTTTATCATACAAAGAACCACGCAACATGTCAATACAATGTAAATATACGTGCCGCTGCCTTGCCTCTGGTCTCAAAGTTATCGCAAAGCCTCCGACTAGCAAGCTCCCGCGGCTTCGCTCACCTTTGAACGAAGCACGGCGGCTTCAGTTAATCTTTTCGTATTTGTGGTCGAATTCAACTTTGTTGAAGAGTTGTCGACTGGAATTTGATCAACTTGTTTCCACTTCAAATAATTATTTTAACGTATTTGCGACAATGCTCGAATAATGAAAGGTTCAATTAACTTTGTTGTTCAAAATAATAATTCGTTTAAATGGATTTTCATTCCGAGCGAATGTGTGATTAAATTGTTTCAGTGGAAAATACAAAATATTGAAAGCAATTCGTCTAAAACCCAGAATCAAAATGAAAGACTTAAAAAAAGCGGTTCGGTTAAAACGGGCGCATTCTGTAGTTAATGGAGTACATTTCGCAGTTGCACAAGTTCAAATAAACATTAAGTAGGTAGTAAGTATCGATTAAGTACTGCAAAGTAAGTAGCTGAGGGCAGCACACATGTGCTTGACCGGGCGAACTTTTGTTAGCTACGTGCTGGCCTCGGACGTACTTTAAAGGAAATACAATTTGCTTTAAGTTCTGTTTTATATTAAAGGATAGAAAGTCATCAATAACTTAATTTTTTTTATTCATTGCTATTACTGATGCGAAGGGCGAAGGTCCGCCTGCGACGCAAGAGGTTGCGGGTTCGATTCCCGCCTCGGAACAAATTTGTGTACGATTTGCAGAAATTTGTTCCGTTGGTCTGGGTGTTTTCTATGTATAATAAAAAATATCTATCTATGTATACAATGTATTAAATATATCAGTTATCTAGTACCCATAACACAAGCTTTGAGTAGCTTACTTTTGGGCTAGATGGTGCTGTGTGGATTGTCCAGCATTATTTATTTATTTATGTATTACTCCGCCTCAGTTTGGATGGGTTGATGGATAGATGGATGGATGTTGAAGCCGTTGAAGGTTCCTTCACGCCAAAACTACTAAATGGACCGGGCTCAGGTTTTGCACAGTGTAGTTCGAGGCCTGGATTAACACCACTGCGGACCCACGATACCCCTGGCGATACCCCTGGTGGTATCGTGGGTCTTTTAAAATCAAACGATACCCCTGTTCGAAATGACCGTAGTGTTGCACTTAGGCTTTTATGCCTTAAATCAGTTCCCATTAAATATAAATACTTAACCTTGAAAAGTTTCCATAGAAACAAAACGTGAAAAGCAGCGGGTAGAAATAAGTAAAAGATAACTTGACTCGCGTACGGCCCGCGCGGGCTCGCTATTGTTTTCTTTTGTTGAATCACTGCAGCGGAGTGGCCGTCCTAAACAGAATCTGTAGTTGTCGGAATATAGAAGAAATATTGAATTTTAATTTTTGCATAGCAAAATTATTGGACACAGTGCCACAAATATCTGAATAATTTGAGTTTAGGCACAGAATAACTATAGGGCTGCGTTTAGGTTCGATTCGACCTAATATTTGCCTGAGTTATGGTATCCCAGCGAACAAGCAACCGATGATGCGCGACATCCCTGTTCAGAGCCGACATTTAATTTACAGTCTCGACTAAATTATGAAATGTTTTGAATAAAGTTACGACGAACACGAAAGTGGATAAATGAACACATTTACAGCATATAATTCTTGGTTACGGGCAAATATGAGGCGGTAGAAATCTTATGTTGTGGATTCATCAAACTAACTCTAACTTAGAATGTTGCAACGCCCTTAAAGGGTTCATGTAGATTCTACCAAAAAATGTTAACACCTTATAATGGACATGAATGCAATAAATATATAAATAAATAATTATAATAAATGCGAAAATTTTGATGTTTGGTGGATGAATGGACGGATGTTTGTTACCTCTTCACGCCAAAACTGATTAACAGAGAGGGCTGAAATTTTGCATACTTAACCTTTTGAACGCCTTACCGCCGGATACTCAAACGCATCTCAGATTTAAGCACGTCTCAAATGACGATTTTTTGACAGTTTTCAATCAAAATGTGTCAAAAATTCGTCACTTGAGACGTGCTTATATCTGAGATGCGTTTGAGTATTCGGGGGACAGTCACTCATAAATGACCAGAACTTGCGGGTCCTCAGCGCATAGTATACTATTATTATTATGTTTTGACTAATACCGACTTGAATGAAAAGGTATAAGTACAACACTTATTAATCTTTCGTATAAACTAATATGTTAAAGACAGACCAGTAAAGTTAACTATGTACGCCATCACTTTTTTTTTTATCCCAAAACATTGACTTGTTATCTTAAAGAAAACAATGCAACATAAACAGGTCTATGTATTTATTTTAAAAATAAACATGTTATTTACACAAATTTTTATTTTTATTAAATCCCTCAATTATAGAACAAATGTTTAATAGGTACTTCTAATAATTAAAATGAGACTTCTAATAGTTTTGCAGCTCTATGGTTAAAAGTTACATAATTATAATGTACTCGACGCAAGAAATACAACAAAAGGTTCAGCTATTTTTTTGTCAGGTAGCAGAACGCACGAAATGCGACTTACTTGGTTGTGTACTCCGAAATGTCGACGCACGAAATGCAACTAATTCATTTTTGTTCACTTTGTGCCTTGGCGTAGAAGAGACGGGAATACGTGGCGCTCAAAAGGTTAAATGTAGGGCTCAAATAAAACAAAGGCTACTTTTTATGTAGTATTTAGTATACGCGTGCGAAACCGCAGCCATAGTATAATATACACACTAATATTATAAATGCGAAAGTTTGGATGAATGGATGGATAGATGGACGGGTGGATGGATGGACGGATGTTTGTTACCTCTTCACGCCAAAACTACTGAACGGATCGGGCTGAAATTGCACACAGGTAATTCTATTCCGAGAATCAAACATAGGCTACTTTTTATCCCATAAATCAGTTCCCATGAGATAGAAATCACCTTTAAACGTTTCCATAGGAACAACGCGTGCGAAGCCGCGGGCATAAACTAGTATAATATACTTTATCAGTTTTTACGATTTTTATGGTATTAGTACCCCATTGCCACAGCAGGCTCCGGCATTGTAAAGGAGGCGAAGGAATAAACCTTCATCTACCTATAATACTGGTTTACTGCTGGTCGCAAGCCTCTCTCTGATAAACGCCTTATTGGCTCTTATCATATGGAGAGTAATGCCCATAATCCCCACGCTGGATATGCGGGTTGGCGATGGCAGTTTGGTGGCAGAATAATTCTCCTTCCCTTAACCTCATGCGAAACCCGCGGGAAGAGTTGGAATAAACCCTATCAAAACGCTTTCTAGGCTCTCTAGTTACCTAAGAATAAAATCTCTTTCTTCGATCATGGAGTCTGTTTAGGGTGATTTCCTTAGTCCGTGATCTCTATGGAATCAAAATACAACTGTTATATACGTATCTTATATCCTAAATTCCTACTCTCCTGGAACTTTGAGCGAGACGTTGTTCAATTTAATCTATACATACTACATATATACATACTACATATCTATACATACTACATACATACATACTAGGGTTAAGTACCTTAATATCCTATGCAATTCTACTTTTCTGGTACTTTGCGTGAGATAAACGTAGTTAGAAAAATCAGACAGAAACAATATGACTGAAGTGTGTGGATGACACACACTTCAGTTATATTATTCATATTCATATTCATATTCATATTCATATCATTTATTGTGATTTTATGCATACAGGTATTGTTCTTAAGGGTCCGGCAACGGATGAATTTCCCATACAAACGTAATACCAAAATGATTTTTAATTTGAGCATATTTTCACTATGGTCTGCTATTATTTGTATTAAAATAGTATTTATCTAGGTTCCTGCCACAATTTTTTTTCAAAATACCTTTCTGAAATGAAATTAAACCTAATCGCATTTTTACATCAAAACATGAATGTTGTCTTAGTAATTGTGTAGATTAGTATTTTGAAAAAAAAATATGGCAGGAACCTGTATAAACACTATTCTAACACAAATAATAGCAAACCACGATGAAAACATTCTCAAATTACAAATCATTTTTGTAGGTACTACGTTTATATGGGAAATTCATCCGTCGCCGGACCCTTAAGTGTAGGTAGTCTTGGTGGGTACACAATGCATAAAAACCCTGTCAGGGCGCTACAATTATTTTGGGTTCGCTCATGTTAGATTGAAAACTTTGATACTTCATATTTTTTTTTCACTATTTATGGAATAAGATAGTTTGGGAATTATATATATTATTTCTGTATACCTACCTACGCACTTCATTTATCATTTTATGTTTTATGTCCACACACTTCAGTTAAATTTTTTCTGTCTGATTTTTCTACAGACAAGTAAGTAAGACAACAGTCTAAGTAAGACAACAGAAAAGTAAGCTTTTCTGTTAGAAATCTTAAAGTCGAACGAATCAGGAACGATTTATGCATAAAATTTGATTTTCCGGGACTACTTTGGTTCGAACAGAGTGGGACGAATGCGGAATGACTCAGAAAGTCTGCGAAAACTACAGATCTAAGACAAGTGTGTCAGCTTTGTTTTTCTTAATAGGAAAACAAGAGAATGCTAAGAAACAGGAAGGTGTGACCACAGAGCGTGGATCCGGTTGCTCGCTACGGCCAGCGGGGTATAGGATGGATTGCTGACATAATGGTAAGGTGCACGACAATTGTACCACAAATGTGCGCTGCTTAAAAATTCTAAAACCAAACAGCAGTAGGCATAACTTTAAAGCTAGGTGACCACTGATAAACCTAAAGTTTTTATAGTGCGTAAGCCTCACACTCTGGCTAATTTCTAAGAAATCAAATAATATACCATTATAAAAAATATAATTACTGATAGGCCATTTAAAATCTACGCGTTTGGAGTTAAATTTGTTAGTTTGAGTAAAGTAAAAATGCTTTATTACCCTGAGAGTATGGTATCTAATTAAGTTATCTAAATAAATAAATAAATATTTATATATTTATTTATAAATACTACTTAATATAAATACTAGAAATAAGAATAAACTCGCTGTGCCCACAACTAGGTTACACAAGATAAATATATCTTTTAAATGGTAAGTATACGCTTCTACAACAAAACTCCAAGTGAGTTGCAAAAATTATCAATAAATAAATTCAAACAAATTGCCAAACATATCCTTTGTACAAAATATCAGATTATCTAGAGCATAAAAAAGCTTGGGACGAGTTTTGCGCCAGCTCGAAAAATAACAACTAGCAGGCTAAAGGTTTCTTCGTCGCTTCTTATTTTAGTCTAAATACCGAAGCGACAGAAATCATAAATAACTCTTTATTTCAGTGTCAGTGTTTAGTTTTACCATTGGACATTTTCTAAGTGTACATTTATTGTATTTATGGAAGTAAAGAGTTTTTGATTTTGATTATGATCTATTTCAGCTTCGAGCACGATAGTCGACCCATCTAATGCAAACATGGCGGTGGCCCTCGGTTGTCCATTATCTGTGGGCGACGTAATCTGCGGGTCAAGGGCGTGATCAGTCGCATGCCCTCCATTGTCGGGGTCTATTGCGTCTTGTGAACAAAGGCCGAGAAACTGGTGATTTATTTGATGGATTCTAGAGTTGGGAGGTTTCTATTGAAGACGAGGCGATATGGCGTTCATTAAGGCCTATAAAAAAGAGCTTATTCATCAGAACTAACACTTTTCACATTTTTTAGACTATGTCCGTCCCCAGGATATACCGTTAACCTTCCTGCCAAATTTCATTAAGTCCCGTTTAGCCGTTTCTGGCGTAAAAAGGTAACAGAGAGACAGAATTACATTCGCCATAGCGAATTCAAACATCCATCCATCCATGTATCTATCCATAGATAGATACATGGATGGATGGATGTTTGTTACCTATTCACGCCAAAACTACTGAACGGATCGGGCTGAAATTTTGCATAGATGTAGCTCTAATCCTGGAATCAATCATAGGCTACTTTTTATCCCATAAAGTCATGTATTATAAAAAAAAATATCCGTTCATCATCATCATCATCAGCCTAAATTAGTCCACTGCTGGACATAGGCCTCCCCTAATGTATATAATGTATTAAATATATCAGTTATCTAGTACCCATAACACAAGCTTTGAGTCTTTGAGTACTTTGGGGCTAGATGGTGCTGTGTGGATTGTCCAGCATTATTTATTTATTTATGTTTATGATGCAGATGAAGGTTATAAAGGAACGGAGAGTTTTTTCCTCCACGGCTGTAATAGCACTCAATGTATCTACATAAAACTCTGACAGCGCTACACAAAAATTATAGCAATATTTCATGCAAATAGGAATAACGTACATTTTTTATGCCGTCCTTGCAAACTGGGTAAGTACCCACTGCTCCATTTTATAAATGACGCTGCAAAAGCTAACTAGATATTTTATGAATGCATGCGATCCATTCTTCGCTAAATTGCACAAAGCATCAATATGTATTCCAGTTTGCGCATGGAACGTGAAACATTTATCCAGTATTTTAATGGAACATGGAATCGGAACTGACTTATTCCAATAAGGTCGGCATGTGACGCGACGATCACAATACACTATGACATTCAGTAAAACAAATTTCTGGTGATTACAACCATAAGTAGATCAAGATTTTCGTTTCTTGTCAGTTCCACAGAGCTGCAGAGTACTTATATATTTTATTAAAGGTATTTATTAGGTTTATTTAGTCATTTCTATTTTAATTTATGTATGTTTATTATAAGTATATGTATAGTAGATTCATTTATTTGTACACTTCCTCTACCTATTGCATCACCTCTCCTATAACTCTAAGGTTTACTGGAAGAAAACTCTTTTTCAGGGTTAAGCTCGCCTATGTACATATCCTATTAGTTATATAAGTTCATGCTATGTATTATTTGTGTACTATAAAGAATTACAATAATACCTGACATTTACATACAACATCATTTATTGTATTTATTGACTTAGTACAGAATTACTATTCTAATCACACTTGTCATACACAAATAATTAAATGTCATCTGGTTCCAAAGTAGTTTTTAGTTTTTTTTTTATTCGGGGTAACAAACAATTACACTCTTAGCATGATTAAATATATACTTATTCTAAGTGTTATTCTATAAGTGCAATCAACACCGTTACCCTCTTATAGGTATATAAATTAAACAGGGCAAAAATTAGTACCTACAAATAAGTAAGGAACACAGACAATAGATGTATTCTTCCACTACAATCTACGCGCGCGGGATAACTACGTTGGAAATAACAAGCATAAATATGTTATGTTACACACAAGTTTTATTACCTACCTACTTGTAGCCTAATAATTGTAGCCTGTAGTAGTAAGCAGAGATTGTGTTACATAATTACTATAATTATACATCCAGAACGGAGCACACACAAACGGATCATACAAACATTTGGCCCACGGCGGGACGAGATCCCAATATGGCGCTAATCTGGGGGAGGCCTGGGTCCAGCAGTGGACCAATACAGGCTGTTGAGGTTGGGGGAAGAGATCCTGAAAACTTCTACGTGGAAAGCGGACCTTTGCTTATTGAGTCACTGGAGTCGTAAAATTTTCGAATAATGTCTTTTTACAAACGGACATAAGGAAAGTATTCTTGTGTGTGTAAAATAATGAAAGACGCGATAAAACAAAAGAAAAATACGAAAAAAAGGAAGAAATTTAAAAGATCATAACCTAAGTATATATAACTATATAAGAAAACAACACGACACGACCAGACGCGAAGTTGCACTGATCGCTAATGCATTAAATTAAACAGCTGGTTTAAGCAAAATGTTAGCCTAAAAATGTCCCCGATCCATGTTGGAGGGAAAGAAAAGGCGCAACAAATAATAAAAAAAAAATAAGAATGACAGAGCTGAAATTTTTCTATTGTGAGCGAGCGCAGCGTGCCGCGCGATTCTCTGTTTGCACCCTAATGAAATAGATATCCTACACTTCTTTCGACTAGCAGCTAATGTTAAAGGTATTTTGGCAGATATTTTTGTCCTGTCGGCCTGGATGACTCATCAATGTCATATAGTAGCGGGCCGTACCTACGTGATAAAGTTTTTAAGTAAAATATGAAAGAGTATAAGTTCTCTTACTGGTAGCGAGCACAGTGTGCCGCGAGATTCGCCTTTCGCACCCGATTGATTCAGTTATTGAACTCTATCTCGACTTGCAAGTACATTACCAGCTTGTGGTACTAGCAGATGTTATGTATAGTTATGTATCTCACTTAGCTACTTTATATACAATATTTGCAAGTCGAAAGCATACGTAACAGTTTCAAATTAATTTAATTATTCTAGAAATCTCAAATTTTGCTTTAATTATCGAAAGAAAAAACACGTCCTTGAATTAAAAAGCTAACTAAAACAAGGCAAGAAAAGATAAAGCGTTTTCGCCATTTCGAAGGAATATTTTAGAATTAAAATTCAGCCAGTAAACAATTTTGGCTGGGAATAAATAAATAATGCTGGACAATTCTTACAGCATTATCTAGCCCCAAGCTAAGCAGAGCTTGTGTTATGGGTACTAGATAACTGATATACTTAATACAATACACTACATACATAGATATTTTTTATTATAGATAGAAAACACCCAGACCTACGGAACAAATTTCTGCAGATCGTTCACAAATTTGTTCCGAGCCGGGAATCGAACCCGCAACCTCCTAATAATAATTATTAATAGGAATAACACCGTTCATTAAATATTGCAATTGTATACTCCGATTCTTTTCGGCAATGCTATCGATTATTTCTAGCTGAGAGCTCTCTTTCCGATCCTGAGATCACGTACCGACAATTGTCCCGATTGGCTGCCATTTTTGCATTTTATCGAAGGGCTCTTGAGACCATTGAGGGCCTTTTCAGGGTCTAATCCAATCAGCTGGCTTACAGCGGCCAGATTAATCAGCTCCTGCGATGTATGGGCTCAGTCGGCGAGTGCCTTTATTTGTTCGGATTTGAGTGGAGTCATTACGATGGTCGGGTAACGGGGGTCGATTTCCAGTTCCATCGGTTGATTATTCTGACGTTGAGCGATGGTGTCAGCAGTGGTTGAGAACGTGGCTGGATTTATTTGTTGGTTTAAGCTGCACTGGTTTGTGAAACCAACTGAAATTTAAAACGATATTTCAAATTTTGACTACCTCCGTGGCGCAGCGGGCGAAGGTCCGCCTGCGACGCAGGAGGTTGCGGGTTCGATTCCCGCCTCGGAACAAATCTGTGTACGATCTGCAGAATTTTTTTCCGTTGGTCTGTTTGTTTCCTATGTATAAAAAAAAATCTATCTATGTAGTGTATTGTATTAAGTATATCAGTTATCTTTATCTAGTACCCATAACACAAGCTCTGCTTAGCTTGGGGTTAGATAATGCTGTGTGAATTGTTCAGCATTATTTTATTTATTTTTATTTTTTATTTCCAGGAGAGATACTACGCCGTAGAACTAATAGTAAGGTATAATCCGCGCGCTATCAGCATGAGATGAAGAATTTATTTATCACATTACACTAATATTATAAATTCGAAAGTTTGGATGGATGGATGGATGGATGGATGTTTGTTACCTCTTCACGCTAAAACTAAAACTAAGAAATTTTGCATACAAGTAATTATAATCCTGGAATCAAGCATAGGCACCCATGGGATAGAAATCACCTTTAAATGTTTCCATAGAAACAACGTGTGCGAAGCCGCATAAACTAGTTAATTTATAACCTTACCCTATTCTCTGAAATGACATGGAATGAATGAAATGAATTTGAAATGGTCCCATCCCATTCTGATCTCGCACGGGTTTTTCCCTCCCCATCTCTTTAGATACTACACTACATTAATATATTATACTAAACTGTGGAATGCCAGTGGTATCCAGCAAATTACCACATTCTGTGTAATTCGGCGAGCGCGGGAAACACGGAGCGAGTATTATAATCTAAATAGCTTTTATTTGCATAAAGTTTTGTATGCAACGTGCAATGTTGCCAGCTAATGGCGACGATCTACCACAGATTAGAAAAATGGGAAACAAAGTAGGTTACATATCTCCACCGAGTTGTTAACATAATTGTGTTTCAACATGAAACTGTATAATCAAAATGTTTGAAACATTCTGCATGAATGTTACCAGCGTTGGATTAGGAATACGTTGAATTTCCACATTGCAGATTTTCCATGTTACGGTGTAGGTAGTAAGAATATACCAGATTAATTATTTTCAATTTATGCAGTATTCGCATAACTTTTCGTCACTTACGGTGCATCTTTGTAATTTTTGAATAACCTTTATAAATAATTAAATAAATAATGCTGGACAATTCACACAGCATTATCTAGCCCCAAGCTAAGCAGAGCTTGTGTTATGGGTACTAGATAACTGATATACTTAATACAATACACTACATAGATAGATATTTTTTATTATACATAGATAGAAAACTCCCAGACCAACGGAACAAATTTCTGCAGATCGTACACAAATTTGTTCCGAGGCGGGAATTGAACCCGCAACCTCCTGCGTTGCAGGCGGACCTTCGCCCGCTGCGGCACGGAGGTCGTTTATCTATTAACAAAGAAAATTTCAATCAAATAGTAGAAACATATTAGAACTAATATTTACCATTGAAACAATTGAGCGAACTGCAGACTGTTGCAAACAATCTCCAGCTCAACTGCTGTGGAAACTAAGGATTGCCGTGCCGAGTCTGTGTCCTCTTTGTTATATTCCGTATCTTGAACTGGCAACACACACACACACACACACACACTCAGCGAAACTCACAGGTAACAGCCCGATGCAATCACCCGTAGCTAAACCTATCCCTGGGATTAACCCCTGGTTATCAGTCGGTTTCACCGGCCCTAACTAGCGGGTGTAAACGGCCCTCGATCCGAGCGATAACCACATCCGGATGGACCGGAATGTGATAATAACTAGTGGATTTAGCGCTATCAAAATAAAGGGCAGCCGCGAGATGTTTTGGAAAAAATGTGGTGATAATGGGAGTTTGAAGTAGGCTCTATGGGGAATGGTTTTCTGGTAGAGTGTCCATGTCCTATCTCGATATATCTACTGATATTGAGCGCGAGTTTGAAGTAGGCTCTATGGGGAATGGTTTTCTGGTAGATTGTCCTATGTCCTATCTCGATATATCTACTGATATTGAGCGCGAGTTTGAAGTAGGCTCTACTTGGAATGGTTTTCTGGTAGATTGTCCTATGTCCTATCTCGATATATCTACTGATATTGAGCGCGAGTTTGAAGTAGTCTCTATGGGGAATGGTTTTCTGGTAGAGTGTCCTATGTCCTATCTCGATATATCTACTGATATTGAGCGCGCCAGACACGTGCCATGGTAGAAACCTTATAAAATAAGTGCGAGAAATCCGAGTTTGTATTTAACTATATACAGGGTTATTGGTTATTCACTGACACTATGTGAACTGCAGGTTCTGCCCACCATCATGAACACGTCCGTGAAAACGCCAGGTCTCAATTCCTTAAATTGGTGTACAGGGAATGATATTAGAAGGTAGACCCCTCCATTCAAAAATCGTTGATTAAAACCGGTTTTCTTTGAAACTAAAGCTAAAAACGGCTCTGCCCTGAAAAATCAGTGGATGTGTGTGTTTTCGGCTTACTCCCAGCCAGATTAATGCCACTTAAATCATCTTTCGTAGATGTAAAATATACGAATGACGATGATATGGATTTAAATAATTTTAAATAGGAGTGGGAGGGTCGACCTTAAGTAATTAATTGGGTTTCGGAATTATTCACAGACGGAACGCACGGGACGGACGCAGGAGGTTGCGGGTTTGATCCCCGCCTCGGAACAAATTTGTGTACGATCTGTAGAAATTTGTTCCGTTGTTAATGGTTTAATCGGGTATTTATCACGTACCTTTTGTTTTTATATCCCCTACGTTTCTACCGCGTTACAGCGATCGTGGTCACGGGGCGACTGGATGTACTCGGAGTTACAGCCGAGAATTGACGGCAGTATCCACGACTACCCTCAACTCGTCTTCAGAATCAGGAATGTCCAAGTTCACACTACGACACACTACACTGACCGTATCCGATTGCAGTACAGTCAGATTACGACGCACACACATATTAATCACAGGATTCCACGAGGAAGAGAGACGAAAACCATCTTCACATCCATTAACTATGTTTACAAATCGCGAAAGTTTAAAAAGTTTTGTTCCGTTGGTCTGGGTGTTTTCTATGTATAATAAAAATATCTATCTATGTAATGTATTGTATTAAGTATACCAGTTATCTAGTACCCATAACACAAGCTCTGCTTAGCTTGGGGCTAGATAATGCTGTGTGAATTGTCCAGCATTATTTATTATTATTATTTATTTGCTAAAGGAGGTGATTTGTATAAAATTAAGAATTAAGACTTGGCGTCTTCACAAACGTGTTTGTGATGATGGGCAGAACCTGCAGTTTACCCAGTGTCAGTGAATTCCCAATAACCCTGTATATGTATGTACGGCGCAGCACAGAAAGATAAAAGAAGTTCTCGGCAAAAATAATATTTTTTCTGCGCAGATCTGACACTTCAAACTTATCTCAAATTATTCTGTTCAAATTGAAAAACGTCTGAGATTTTTATTTCATCTATTCAAACGCTTGTTTGCTGAACATTCAAATTGCGCGTTCAAACGAAGTAAACTTCATTAATCAATTTCATTGCAAATGCTAACTTTACAACTCTCTGTAAACTTGCTTTACAGAGTTTACAGCCATGAACGAGGGCAGTAAACATCGCGCTACAAGGGAAACGGATTACGAACAGACAGAGCGATCATTAAACTCTTTATTGTAATGTTCCAGCGTTTTAATTATGCGTTGAAATTGACCGCGGGTGAGATAATGAAGAAAAATGTTAAGCTGGGTTTTGGGATTATGGCGTAGCGACCAGTAAAAGGCATGGCTTAGGGCGAACAACGCCGTGGCTTTAATCATGGTTATTTGTAAGCCTTAGTAGACCGTGGGAGGAAGATTAACTGACTAAAATAGTTTGGGTGCTTTGTTAGTTTTTAAATTGCTTAGCCGATAGGTACCTAGTTAAGAAGTCCTAGTGGGAGTCGTGA
Organism: Eupithecia subumbrata; assembly: GCA_949316285.1. Taxonomy (NCBI): domain Eukaryota; kingdom Metazoa; phylum Arthropoda; class Insecta; order Lepidoptera; family Geometridae; genus Eupithecia; species Eupithecia subumbrata. Next base: position 2,679,136 of record OX438638.1, read on the forward strand.
AGGCCTCTCTTCATTAAATTAAAACTAACAACATTGCCCAGTATGTTTATTCTAGAGGCTGCAAAATTTGTAAAAGAACACTCGAATTTATTTACTAAAGCTAAGGATATATACCCTAGATTTGTACGTAACCCAGAAAGAATTGTTCTGTCTAGGACTCCTAAGACAGAATTATATAGTAAGAATTGTCATGCCATGTGTGGCTCTATATATAATAAAATCCTTAATGACATCAAAAAATTACCTTTAAAATTATTTATAAAAAAATTAAAATTATGGCTCATAGAAAAATGTTTTTATATTGTTAAGGAACATATGGACCTAAAATTGAGAAATAAGTAGTAATCAACATTATTGATGTGTATTGTTCAATTAAGGTTTAAATCTTTTTATATTTTAAATTAATACAATTTTCGGATGTACCTACTTATAAGAAATTTTGCATGCTAATGTGTTTTGGTGAAGTATGTGACACTAATCTTATGTTCAAGATCCTGTATTATGAAAATATTTCCTGCAATAAATGAATTGAATTGAATTGAAGAAGATCAAATAGGTTGTTAAGAAGGTCTACAGATAGGAAGATAAGGACGTACATAGAAAGATATACCTTCGTGTGCCGAGACAGTAAAGTCTTACTGTCTCGGCACACGAAGAAGAATAACTAGGTATCCTACCTGGAATCGCTCTACCGATGAGCATATATTTTATCTTAAATTTTGTATCGAAGCTAAAATGTTGTATCTAATTTTAGTATCTAAGTTTTAGTTTTAGTTTTTATTTATTCGGGGTAACAAACAATTACACTCTTAGCATAATTAAATATATACTTATTCTAAGTGTTATTCTATATGTGCAATCAACACCGTTACCCTCTTAAAGGTATAAAAATAAAAACAGGGCAGAAATTATTATGGTTATATAGGTACCTACTAATAAGTAAGGAACACAGACAATAGATGTATTCTTCCACTACAATCCCCGCGCGCAGGATAACTGCGTTGCAAATACCAAGCATAAATATGTTATGTTACACACAAATTTAATTACCTACTTGTAGCCTAGTAATTGTAGCCTTTTCGGCTTTTTTTTAAATAAAAATAAAAGAAAACAAAAATTAAAAGAGAACAAAAATTAAAACTGTTAAAGACGATAAGACCGCGCGCGAGTACATAGTGGATTACGTATATATCTACTATGCCAGACTCCCACAACATTACCTTTTTTAATTTTGACGACCTCCGTGGCGCAGCGGGCGAAGGTCCGCCTGCGACGCTGGAGGTTGCGGGTTCGATTCCCGCCTCGGAACAAATTTGTGTACGTTCTGCAGAAATTTGTTCCGTTGGTCTGGGTGTTTTCTATCTATAATAAAAAATATCTATGTATGTAGTGTATTGTATTAAGTATATCAGTTATCTAGTACCCATAACACAAGCTCTGCTTAGCTTGGGGCTAGATAATGCTGTGTGAATTGTCCAGCATTATTTATTTTATTTATTTTATTTACCACGCATAGCAATACGAAATGAACAGGAGTGTAAATTGTGCTCTCTTGACCAGTGTAATATATAAAAATCTAAGTTGGATTAATATCTGACTTTTAGAATAAATGTTACCTTTTCACTCCATGTTTATAAAAGATTTTACTGAAGAATCGAAACTAGCTTGAAAACTATATTTATGATTTTGACTTGTCCAAGTGCTTATTAAGCCTAAAGAAATAAAGTTTTTGACATCTGACTTTCTGACAAATGAATCGATGGAAATAAAACATTACAAGAATACAAGAATTTATTCATAGCCACACACAAGTTATATAAAAAGGGAAACAAAAATATATGTAATAATGAAAAACATAAACCTTTGGATCTCAGTTTAAAACATATTGTAAGCAGCAGCGTTAAGATTTGAGTCCCAGGGGTAAAAATAATTGGTCTTTCCCTAACTATGTTGACATTATTAGATAATGCTGTGTGAATTAATCCAGCATTATTTATTTATTTATTTATTAAGACTTAACTCATTAGATGTGTCTCAACCTCAACCTCAACAGCCTGTATTGGTCCACTGCTGGACGCAGGCCTCCCTCTGATAAGCGCCTTGTTGACTTTTATCTCATGGGGGTAATGCCGATAATCCTCACGCTGGGCATGCGGGTTGAGGATCGCAGTTCGGTGGTAGAATTTTTCTGCAGGGGGCGCTGCTGCCCACCCCCGGTGGATATCCCTTAGTCGCCTCTTACGACACCCGCGGGAAGAGTTGGGGTGGTGCAAATTCTAAGCCGGCACCACACAGCTCGTTATAGACAACTTCACCTGAAACTGTAGCTCATTAGTTTTGACCAAGAGCTTTAAGCTGGAGTTTTTGTGGTACAATCACTGCACTAGGCAGGCATAACCTTGTAATTTAGAATTTCCGTTGTTTTCAACAAAAAGTTACACACAGCTATGATGACCTAATTAGATTTAGATGAGTCTCATCATCAGCCTATATTAGTCCACTGCTGGACGTAGGCCTCCCCTATTGAGCGCCATAGCACCCTGTCTTCAGCTTCCAGCATCCAACATCTGCCTGCAGTCTTTCGCAGATCGTCATCCCACCTGGCCGGAGGGCGTCCTACACTACGTTTGCCGAGCCGTGCTCTCCACTCAAGAACACGTTTACCCCAGCGGTTGTCGGTTCTTCGCGAGATATGGCCGGCCCACTGCCACTTCAGCTTGCTAATTCTTTGAGCTATGTCGATAACTTTGGTTCTCTGTCGGATGTATTCGTGATGAGTCGATGATGAGATAGATGAGTCTAGACGTAATTCTCAAATTACTACGTCCAATATATTTCACCCAGACGGCAGAAACGTTTCTCGATAGCAAATCGGTGTAAGCAATAACGTGAGAGAAACCGCCGCCCTCTATTAGTGCAACATAATTTACAGCAAGGGCCGTGTAGGGCTGACGTGTATATTAGCACAGGCGACGGGTATCACAGAACCAGAGTCGCTGTAAAAACGTTGACAAATGGAACCACCGAGTCGACAGCGACACGATCGAGGGGGAACTTGTACCTTCTTTTGTGTACTTTTTCAGTTTTTGTAAATGTTCCCAAATAAATACTTTTTACTTTACTTATGTGGACACAGTAACTACGGGATTAATTGTTGCTCATACTTCTGAATCTACTGTTTATTGCTTTTTAGGGTTCCGTACCTCAAAACGAAAAAAGGAACCCTTATAGGATCACTTGTTGTCCGTCTGTCTGTCTATCCGTCTGTCAGCTCTCTTTTCTCAGGAACGCGTGGAGGTATCGAGTTGAAATTAACATCATAAACTCAAGTCCGTAACCTCTTGGAGCCTCAATATAAATAAAACTTCTATGTCAACGCAATCAAAATTTACAGCTATTTGTGTCTGAATATTTTGAAATTTCCAATCACATGCTTTGTGCATAAACCCGTACTTCCCGTAGACCCAGTATTATGTAATATAGCAAGCAGCAAGGTCTTTTAGCACAAATAAACAGAAAAATCAGAAAACTCTAAATATGTAATTTATTCACTACAAACGTGCTTTTGATTCTCGCCATGGACCAAAAAAAACCTGTAGGGTTCGTACTTCCCGTTGACCTAGAATCATAATATATATTACAATTATACGGAACCCTAAGTGCGCGAGTCCAATTCGCACTTGACGTTTTATTTATCCCATAAATCAGTTCCCTTGGAATAGAAATAACCTTTAAACATTTAGAAGGTCAGAAACTTCCAAAATAAAGTCTCGGTCAAAATAACCCGTAAACACGTGTTTCACAAGCCACGGGGCCGCGGATGCAAACCACGCTCTAATTGAGTTGCACCTCACGAAATCGACAGCTTCGCACTGGAGGCAATGGACTCCACTCACCGAAATTGCCGACAAAGCACTGCAGAGGCAGTGAATACGATATCAGATCATAAAATCATTTGTCCCGCAATATTCTACGTCCCAAGTACCTTCTTCGTCCCCATGGCGCGTCACAGAAGTCGTCAAAAATCATCATTCTTGGAGTGTACAGATTACGTTATTAAAAAATTACAATCAAATAATGAAAATGGACGACCTCCGTGGCGCAGTGGGCGAAGGTCTGCCTGCGTCGCAGGAGGTTGCGGGTTCGATTCCCGCCTCGCAACAATTTTGTGTACGATCTACAGAAATTCGTTCTGTTGGTCTGGGTGTTTTCTACATATAATAAAAAATATATATCTATGAAGTGTATATCAGTTATCTAGTACCCATAACACAAGCTCTGCTTAGCTTGGGGCTAGATAATGCTGTGTGAATTGTCCAGCATATAAAAAAAAAGAAATAAATAGAAACAGTATTTACAATTGAAATAATTGAGCTAACTGCAGACTGTTGCTATTAGAAATATGACTGCTGAAAGCAGACACCGATTTATCAACTTTACGGTAGTCGGTTACTTTGGCGTGAGTAGTCTAAAATACAAAAGGAATCGTGTATCGTTCCGTTCCGTTCGACCGGTAGGTAGGCACGTCATTGGAACAAAAACTGAAATTTCGGTGCAAAGTTTGTAATTCAAACGGTATTTCTAAGTTGCCATTGTATTTTTAGAAGCTTTTTGAAACTAAATTTCGATAATCACAAAATCAGTTACACAGAAAGTTTTCAGTATTCAGTATTTTATTTATTGCATTCATACAATCAGGTCTTAGTGATTAGGTGATTTCATGTTAAAGTCACGGTATGTACCCATTTAGGGTGTTGCAATAGAAGACTGGCAGGTATCGTGCCTTTCTACTAAAGATGAATATAACTAATTTATAGAAGTCGTCAAGTTCGTACAAACATTTTTTTATGAGCATCTCTCTCAGTTTGCTTTCGAACATGTTATTTTTTTCGAGACTTTTTATATAATCTGGGAGTTTATTATAAATTTTTACCGCCATCGAGTTGGGGGAGGATTGGTGGATGTTTAATTTTGACTCAGGCTTCACCAGGTTGTGTTTATATCTAGTTTGGTATCGGCGGGGCTAGTAATTTATTTTTTGGAAAAAAATTAGGTAAATCCTTACGAATTTGCTTATTTCTAGAATGTATATACTAACTAGGGTTAGTATTTTCAGTTTAATAAAGTAAAAGTAAACGATAGAGCTAAACGTGGCGTTTTGCAGCCGTACTACGTTCTGATGCCAACCGATGAAAATAATAATAATAATGTCCTCTTAGCCGAATTTCGACCACGGCGGCCAGTCTCATCGGAGACTAGCCAGATGCACAGGACATATTATGGTGCACAAGTGTGTACGTAAACACAGGTGCACTCTCTATTCCCTCACTCTCATAATCCGATGGGACGGCAGACCAAAACCGATGAAAAACGCTACATATAATAGAGCTGTTCTGGTTCCCTCACCCCGGCGCCCAGTGACCATCAATCCCCATCCATCGTGCAGCGCTAATTAGCTAATTGCTCCATTCACAATCATCCTGTATACACGTGTGACGTCAGCTCCATCATGTAACATTCTTTTGAAGACCTCAGCGGCTCTGCGTGTTGGGAAGGGATGAGATTTGAGTATGACTTTATTCACTCTTTGAAGATTTTTTTAAAAATTAAAGCGTTTTACTTCTAAGATCCGTGTTAATTTTAAAGTCGCAATAAACATATTTGACGACCTCTGTGGCGCAGCGGGCGAAGGTCCTCCTGCGACGCAGGAGGTTGCGGGTTCGATTCCCGCCTCGGGACAAATGTTTGTACGATCTGCAGATATTTGTTCAGGGTGTTCTGGATGTTTTTTATGTATAATAAAAAAATATCTATCTATGTGTTCAGGGTGTTCTGGATGTTTTTTATGTATAATAAAAAAATATCTATCTATGTAGTGTTGTATTGTATTGTATTAAATATATCAGTTATCTAGTACCCATAACACAAGCTCTGCTTAGCTTGAGGCTAGATAATGCTGTGTGAATTGTTCAGCATTATTTATTTATATTTTCATTTTCAAATAAAATGGAAAAAAGAAAGTCCTTTGCCCAGAAACGAGACAAAATGAGCTAATAAAAAAAAGAAACGTTAACACTCCATCATCTGGTCCCAAAGCACTGCTGCTGGTCGATTTAAAAGATATTCGCGTGTAAAATGTCTATTTCGCCGTTCATCGGCCGCAATTTGATTACGATTCAAAGAGAGATACACCCACGAAGACGTCTGAATAGACCAGCTTATGTTATGGGTACGATCCAACTCTGCTGATGTTGAATGCTGATATAAAAGAGTTTATATTACAAAAGCTATCTATACTAATATTGTAAAGAGGAAAGATTTGATTGTTTGTTTGTATTGAATAGGCTCGGAAACTACCGGACCGATTTGAAAAATTCTTTTACCATTAGCAGCCCACATTATTCCTGATGAACATAGGCTACTTTTCACCGCGGGAAAATGCTTCATTCCTGCGGGAAAACGGGTAATAGGACAACGGGTAGTAAGAATGCAGCTTGTATTGCATAAAACTATGACTCTGCATGATTGCTGCTGATACACTGACCTCCGTAGGCGCCTGGTCCTCGCTCGTGGCACTAGTACTCTACTAAGGTTACTCGTGCCGCGACTACCTACTTAAAGCCAGGTATTCCTGCAGCAGTAGGCGTAAGGGAAAACGCGTGCCTGCCAAGCCGCCGCGCTCGTGTTTTTTGTATTTATTTGAACATGGTGATTAAGAAAATCATTTTATCAAGTCAAACTCTACGAATTTTTTTTGTTAGTTGAGTAAAAAAAAAAAGTGTGATATCAGTAGTTCGCTAGTCATACCTAGTATTGAAAAAACTTTAGAAAAAGGGGTCACTTTGGGATGTTTTTCTTACGAGTGAAGTTCATTAGATTTTGTAACTGAATGCGACTTTGACTAGACTAGATCATGAAGTATTACATCTTTTTTTCAGAATTTTAAACGCTATTTTTAAAAAAATAGCGTCTCAGATGGTTTTAAAAATCACAAAAATGCGGCCTCTGCTGGCCTACCAAGCCTTAAGTTACACAATGCTAAATACCTACCTAGCTGTGTGATACCGGCTTAGAATTTGCACCACCTTAACTCTTCCCGCGGGTGTCGTAAGAGGCGACTAAGGGATATCAACCGGGGGCGGGCAGCAGCGCCCCCTGCAGATCAATTCTACCACCGAACTGCGATCCCCAACCCACATGCCCAGAGTTGAGATTATGGGCATTACCCCCATGAGATAAAAGCCAACAAGGCGATTCTCAGGGGGAGGCCTGCGTCCAGCAGTGGACCAATACAGGCTGTTGAGGTTGAGGAAATACCTACGTGATCGATGTATGGAACTATGTCTTTGGTTCTAGCTACAGGTCACTTTCCGAATACTACAAGAACTTTTCGATTCGCTTTTCCGTAATGCAATAATGTTCGGGTTATTGCATAAATTGCACTTAAGGGAAATACAGTTTGGTAAGGTAGTTTTCCAGTCAATTTGCAATATTGAAATTCTACCAGATGCTTCCTCCAGTATACTGACAAGTTGCAGTAAGTAGCTGAGAGTGCGAAATTGATAGATAGATAGATAATTAATACTTTATTCATCACCATAGAAAACTAATTTTACATATAAACATGTAGAGAACAGCCATGGAACTGGCGGCCTTATCGCTTAAAGCGATTTCTTCCAAGCAACCAAAACGATGGGAGAAAAATACAGGATGGCGGTGCAACTTAACCTAAATGTAAACTATTAATACTAATACACATAATACCTACTAAACTAATACACTAATACATACAAAATTATAATTATACTTAGTAACTATATTGAACATGCTAACTAGTGTGACATGACATTCAAAAAGTAATTAAAAACTTTCCTTTTAAAAGTGTGATGTGATGTGGACTTCTTAATATCCAATGGCAAATTGACTCTTCATTTCGCATGTTCGAAAATACATAAATAAGTAAACAATATTTTAAATTTCAATTGCATTGCCCCTAAGTATTATTTCTAAGGTGGATGTTGTAGGTTTAGTTTTAATAACGGACTTAGTTGATAAATCATGTTTTTGTTCCATTCTAGGTTATTAATGAATCTATAGGAAGCGAAGAAATAATAATAATGTCCTCCTAGCCGAATTTCGACTAGCCAGATGCGCAGGACATATTATAGTGCACAAGTGTGTGCTCAAACACAGATGCACTCTCTATTCCCTCACTCTCATAATCCGATGGGACGACAGATCGACACGATCGGGGAGAGGTTCGGCGCAGGACCAACCGCTTAACGTGCATTCCGAGACACGGGGATGTAACACCGCCAACTTCCTGACTCCGGGCTGCTACTGTGAATTTTTCTTGCTAGAAAAACCCCAATAACAACTATTGGCCCGCCCAGGATTCGAACCCAGGACCTCATAATCAGCGGTTGAACAAGCTGACCGCTAGACCAACGAGGTAGTTAGCGAAGAATATAATGTAATAAAGGTACCTGGGTTTATAGCGGATAAGATTAACAATATTTAGTAACAATTCCGCGCAAAACCTTCTCGGATAAGTACAATTGTTACTAAATATTGTTGTATCTTAATATTGTGTTAATTTATATTTATCAATAAAATCATGAATCTTTAAAAATATGATAATGTATATAAGCGACGCGTGACCCGAGAGCTGGTCAGTATCTGGCACAGCGCATCAGCATTGATTGCCATACAGCGGGGCAATGCAGCCAGCGTAGCGGGCACGCGACGACTGGTATTGATATGGATCAGTTGAGCTACCTGTAGATTGTTTGCAACAGTCTGCAGTTAGCTCAATTGTTTAAATTGTAAATACTTATTATATTATAATTTGCTTTGTGAATAAAGGCTTCTGCCCAGAAAAGAAATAAAAAAGTATATTATTAAAAACATTAATAAAACTCAGAGAGTTGACCAGACAAGAAAAGTCTGCCTTCAACTTTTAATAACCTTTTAATAAACATGCCTAAGCCCTGATACTTTGAGCTTCGTAATAAACATCTCGCGGTTTACTAACTCTGTTAATATTAACATCAGTATCATGGCGAGATCGTTCACAGCTGCGAGTGGTAACAGCTTAACTTTTACGAGAACATTCGAGAACATTCCGGAACATTCGAATTCAGTGCTTCGCTAAGGCGACCACACACTCAGCACCGTCAGATTCTGAGAGCCGCAAGCTTTAAGGACACAGCACATACATTCAGCAACGCTACCGCTCAGCATAAATGTAAGTTTTCAAATATAGGCTAAAACTTGTGTACAGTCAAGTACATTATTTAGCAAACGCGGCGGTTCTCACGAGCCGCTCGCATCATGTACCTAGCATAGGTATCAATTAATAAATCAGTTCACGTTACGACACGGACTCGGGTGGTTCTTATTTTGCTCCCATCCTAACTATCACCTTATAAATAAATAAATAAATAATGCTGGACAATCCACACAGCACCATCTAGCCCCAAAGTAAGCTAATCAAAGCTTGTGTTATGGGTACTAGATAACTGATATATTTAATACATTCTATACATAGATAGATATTTTTATTATACATAGAAAACACCCAGACCAACGGAACAAATTTCTGCAGATCGTACACAAAGTTCCGAGGCGGGAATCGAACCCGCAACCTCTTGCGTCGCAGGCGGACCTTCGCCCGCCGCGCCACGGAGGTTGTCGAAGGAGGTTATCATCTTATCATTTATCACGAAATGTAGGGACCTTCACCCTACATTTTTTGGTCCTTCGAGCCGGATATAATAAAGCTTTTAAGTAAGTTTAACACTAGCTGCATTGTTACTATCCGTTGTCCTATTACCCGTTATCCCGTAGGAATGAAGCATTTTTCCGCGGTAAAAAGTAGCCTATGTTCATCAGGAGTAATGTGGGCTTCTAATGGTAAAATAATTTTTCAAATCGGTCGATAAGTTTCGGAGCCTAATTCAATACAAACAAAGAAACAATCAAATATTTCCTCTTTATAGTATTATTACTATATATTATACTTAACATTGACAGGCTTAACGCAAACTTCAAGCGATGCTGCAAGCTGTGTCTCTTTTATGATGCCCTCAACATAAAATGCATCTAAATTTCGAGTTAAAAGCCTAGGATGTTATTGTATGTTATTGACGACCTCCCTGGCGCAGCGGGCGAAGGTCTGCCTGCGATGCAGGAGGTTGCGGGTTCGATTCCCGCCTCGGAACAAATTTGTGTACGATCTGCAGAAATTTGTTCCGTTGGTCTGGGTGTTTTCTATGTATAATAAAAAATATCTATCTATGTAGTGTATTGTATTATGTATATCAGTTATCTAGTACCCATAACACAAGCTCTGCTTACCTTGGGGCTAGATAATGCTGTGTGAATGTGCTATGACCCTTAGGCTTGCTGCAAAAAGTTGCAGTGAAAACCAAAACTATCTTTGGTCGTCACGTACTCTGTGGCTTTTCGACGGACTTATTGCTTTAGGCTCGGTGAAAATACTTGCAGTTGAAAACCAAACCAGAAGTTTTTTCCGCGTTTCAGCTAGCATTTTCTCTCACAGCTGTTTTGCCTAAAGCTTGCACGGATCGTATTTCTGTCCATTACAATCCATTTTCCAGAATTCATGAAAAGCAGTATTCATTTCCATACTAAAATGTAAATTTCACCTACCTAAATATGATAGTAATAATAATAATAATAATGCTGGACAATTCACACAGCATTATCTAGCCCCAAGCTAAGCAGAGCTTGTGTTATGGGTACTAGATAACTGATATACTTAATACAGTACACTACATAGATAGATATTTTTTATTATACATAGAAAATACCCAGACCAACGGAACAAATTTCTGCAGATCGTACACAAATTTGTTCCGAGGCGGGAATCGAACCCGCAACCTCCGGCGTCGCAGGCGGACCTTCGCCCGCTGCGCCACGGAGGTCGTCAAATTGGATAGTGATTTACGTATATTTATTTTCACAATCAATTCCACAGTTTTACAAAAACGCGAAAAAAATGTGTTGGATCAAAGTGGAAACTGATCCATTAATGGATTTGCAAACTGGATCAGAGTGGAATAGGGCATTTTATAAAATCATAAAAGTGCTTCTATTTTTGATTTTCTCTAATTTTGTCTGTTTTCTCTAATCTGTGTTCCCTTTGTGTTCCATCATAGGAAGTTACATAAAAAAAGAAAAAATAATGCTGGACAATTCACACAGCATTATCTAGCCCCAAGCTAAGCAGAGCTTGTGTTATGGGTTCTAGATAACTGATAATATACTTATTAAACAATATATACAAAGATAGATATTTTTTATTTATACATAGAAAACATCCAGAGCGCCCTGGACAAATGTCTGCAGATCGTACAAAAATTTGTCGCGAGGCGGGAATCGAACCCGTAACCTCCTGCGTCACAGGCAGACCTTCGCCCGCTGCGCCACAGAGGCCGTACAAGTTCGTATAATGAAATAAATAAATAAAAAGTTTGTTTATTCAGACCAACATCACAAAAAGAACACAAAATTAGAGAAAATCAAAAATAGAAGCACAAACAATAAAATTATGGATCCATCCAAATTCTACGATGCTTTCGTTTTCGTCTCAGGCGTCTTCGAAGTAACAAACCCAACAGCAGTGTCTCCTCGTCGGAATCTATTTTGTTACTGAGTGTATTGTACGAACGTCAAACGTTGCGAATTCGCCGCGCGTCCGCGACGTCTTCGCAGCGCAGCCGCGGCGCGTTCGCGACGAATTCGCTGCGCGCCCGCTCGCGACGAATTCGCTCGCACACCGCTAGTGTGGTAAGGCTGTTAGTCGGTAACGGTAACCGAATGTAAACGAACTTTACGACGCGCTGCGACTTACACTCACTTCGATCATGCATGAGCTGCTAAACCAATGGATATAGGAGCTTACACTTTGCATTCGTATTTTGTATTACATGTTATGGCCGAGTATGGAGAACCAAAGTTGTCGACATAGCTCAAAGAATTAGCAAGCTGAAGTGGCAGTGGGCCGGCCATATCTCGCGAAGAACCGATTTATTTTTAAATAGGGTAGAAGCCTTTATTCACAAAGAAATTTATAATAAAATTAGTCAAGTCATTTCGAATGAAATCTCAGTCAAGAACAGAAATATTAGGCGAAGAAAGAAAATAATAATAAAGGAACAAAATGTATCACTATGTTTTTTTATGTTGGTTTATATCTAATAGAGAGCTTCTCGACTAATTCCAATACCTATAATCCTAGATAGATCTCAATTACGTTTGTTGGTTTTTGGATTCTGCCCCAGGCAGATTACATTATCTGAGCGAGATTATCCATTTAATAAGGGAATACCAGTACCAGGCTTTATTCAAAATGTATTTTGAAAAACAAAAATAAATCTGTCGTAAAATTTTGACGTTTTCCAGAATCCTGTAAGGTATAAAGGAAATGACATGTAAACCCCACTTTATTAAACTGAAAATTCTCACCCTAGTTAGTATATACATTCTAGAAATAAGCAAATTCGTAAGAATTTACCCAATTTTTTTCAAAAAATTAATGACCAGCCCCGCCGATACCAAACTAAATATAAACACAACCTGGTGAAACCTGAGTCAAAATTAAACATCCACCAATCCTCCCCCAACTCGATGGCGGTAAAAATTTACAATAAACTCCCAGAAAACATAAAATGTCTCGAAAAAAATAACATGTTCGTAAGCAAACTCAAAGAGATGCTCATAAAAAAATGTTTTTACGAACTTGACGACTTCTTCAACGATTCTTTTAGCGACTCGCAAATTAAATTATAAATTAGTTATATTCATCTTTAGTAGAAAGGCACGATACCTGCCAGTCTTCTATTGCAACACCCTAAATGGGTACATACATACTGTGATCTTAACATAAACTCACCTAATCACTAAGACCTGATTGTATGAATGCAACAAATAAAATACTGAATACTGGAAAAAAGCACTTGGAATTTTTGAGCTAGTGTTAGCAGCAAAAAGTCGCGATGTAGTGTATTTTACAACACATGTCGTCAGCACGCTGTTGCCTCTACCGATCGGTTTGACAACCGCTGAATGTCCGCTGCATGTCCGCTGCCGGTCAAGCGGCAGCGGACATGCAGCGGACATGACAGCCGCACAAACAATGTCTTTTTGTGGCTAACTGCAGGCCACGATACTAAATCAAAATACGAAAGTCGCAGCTTGCTCTGTATAGCACGCCATTTTGAAAAACGCCATTTGAGAAACCTCGTTAGTACCAGTTGGGATTTTGGATAGGTCCTGGTGTAACATCAAAATAATTGGTACAAGAACAAAATAAAAAATTTTAAAAACGACCTAACAGATTTTCATGAAACATGGCTAAGAACACTCGGGATAAAATTATCTATTACACAGAAAAAACTAAACGAAAATCGGATCATCCGTTAGTGAGCTACGATACCACAGACAGATACACAGACAGACATGTTAAACTTATAAAGACGACCTCCGTGGCGCAGCGGGCGAAGGTCCGCCAGCGACGCAGGAGGTTGCGGGTTCGATTCCCGCCTCGGAACAAATTCGTGTACGATCTGGAGAAATTTATTCCGTTGGTCTGGGTGTTTTCTATGTTTAATAAAAAATATCTATCTATGTAGTGTATTGTATTAAGTATATCAGTTATCTAGTTACCATAACACAAGCTCTGCTTAGCTTGGGGCAAGATAATGCTGTGTGAATTGTCCAGCATTATTTATTTATTTATTTATAACACCCCTCTATTTTTGCGTCGGGAGTTAAAATAGCCTCTAAAAGCGCTTAAATGTCTCGGTCAAGCTTGGTTATGCTTGAAACTATAGCAGTCATCACAAACGTAGCTTGTTTCGATTAATTGGACAGGCTGTGTAAGTCTACAGAGAATCATAAAAATCTATACCAGAACAAACACACAACTAAAACAACGTCTTATGTGTTTTATTATGTATGTCCCTATATAAGTAAAGTAAAGTAAAGTAAAATTTATTGCATCAAATACATGTTAATAAGGTACATAGGTGACATATGTTTTAATATGACACAATGTATTTGTACCGTTGCGGCGTGCAAAGTCACAATTATACCTATTTCATGATTATAGAATCATTATATTAATTGAATATTATATTAATTGAAAATTTTAATAAAAAATTAGAATACAAAAACGTATAGTTGAGTATTTATTTATGTTGTTCTTATTTTTCGGTATTTATAATATTTATTTAAGATTGCTTATAATTGGTACACCCCTGCCTTTCTTAAATTCACATAATTCTTTCCATCCAAAGGTTTCTGGAAGAGATCGCTTCTAAGCGATAAGGCCGCCCATTGTACATGTGTCTTATGTAATGTTTCTTGTATTGTGTTTTTGTTGGTGTACAATAAAGTATTTTTGTATTGTATTGTATTGTAATGTCGCCACAACGACTCTCTCACACCAACTTCTCGACTGCGTTGGCCATAAAGTCACATTAGGATCGCACCGCGACATATGACGGATATGCATCAGGTTTACTCCTATACCTTCACAGTGACACTCATATCGCTTGTCCACTTCAACATGAAAACATCTAACTGAGGTAGTTGGATAGGGAACATAAACGTCACTGTGTTTAGTTACCCGACTGTCTTTTGAGTACGGGGCATCTATTACAATTCTCAGTATGAGATCCGGCTGCAGAATCAGTGCACCCATCGAGTAAGAGCTAAGAATAAGAACCACATTTTTACGAATATTTGTGTTATGGAGAATATATATCTACTAGGTTGCCTATCAAAATGTGGCCGCAAGTTTAAATTAAATAAAAAAATATTGGTCCTTTGCCGCCACGGAGGTCGTCAAGATTACATATCACAATACAAGATTACATATAGATATTAAAAATAATATCACAAAAATTTTCGACTTCGGCGGGACTTGAACCCGCATCCTTCCGTCAGTACCCGAATGTGCTAACCAACTACACCACGAGGTCAAGTGACGCTGGAGTCGAAAATCTTTGCGACTCTCTACGGACTATGGCGCCGTTAGCTCCACCTACAGGGGAAACATTAAAGTTTATCCATTCCTGTTCAAAGACTAAAGTTACGTTTAGTTCGTTTGACGAGAGGTGGCGCGTTGCTCAAAATCTAAAGTTTTTGTTTTTATAGTGCGTAAAAGCCTCACACTCTGGCAAATTTCTAAGAAACTAAATAATATCACAAAACTTTGGAATTTAATTTCTTAGAAATTTGCCAGAGTGTGAGGCTTACGCAGTATAAAAACAAAAACTTTACATATAGATAGTTAGTACATCTGAAGAAATGAAAGACCCGAGATATAAATTGAGAGTTTATTTTAGATTTAATTCACATTATAGTAAGAGCACATGCTATGTCGACGTGAGACGAATGGGAAGGGAAGTTTACATACTACGTGCGAATAAGAGCAATCTAGGGAGCGATTGCTATACTAAAACATCTAGGGGTTTCGCATCTACATAGGTACGTTTTGCGTTCTATGAATTATAAGAACATCTCACAATGAGTCAATGAGCCAACTATTCTACCCATCCTGGGCCATCCCTCTTTCTTCGTCGCCTGTGCCCAGCGATGTGGCGTGATGGAGAGGGTATTATTCTACTCGCGCCATTATTTGGAGGTTATTCTTTCTACTCGCGCCATTATTTGAAGGTTATTTTCACAAATTATTGCCGCCTGGGACTTATCCGTCATGAGAAATACGACTCTTGTTATATCATCTGACGTGATATTAAATATTCAGTCACGGATTGCTATCTGCTTTATTGTCACGAATCTGGGTAGGTTTACTTTTATAAGGGTTAGGGTACATCTGGTCCGAATCTCAAACTCATCCGCGAACGAGATGTCCACTTCACTTTTGAGGAGGGGTACATCTCGTCCGAATCTAAATTCTCTTGGTTTTAGATTCGGATGAGTTGTACCCTCAACCAAAAGTGAAGGGGACAACTCGTCCGAATCTCTTCGTTAGTTTTCAAGTCAAATATGGGGTGCGATAATGGTGAACAGCGGGAAGGGAGAGAAATCGAAAATTTGTGACAGTTTTGAATGGATAGAATGGAGATTTGTTTCGAAAACTGTCAAAATTCGAAAATTCCTTGCTGCCTCTCGAATCGAAAATTCAGCTTTCAAGTTAGTATGAGGTTGGTCTATACGAATAGAACTGAATCTGTAAATGTTCTAAGGCGGGATTGATATGGATTAATATATTATATTATTATGTAGTGTAGGACGCCCTCCGGCCAGGTGGGATGACGATCTGCGAAAGACTGCAGGCAGATGCTGGATGCGGCAAGCTGAAGACAGGGCGCTATGGCGCTCATTAGGGGAGGCCTATGTCCAGCAGTGGACTAATATAGGCTGATGATGATGATGATGATGGGATTGATATTGTTAATAATTAATGAAAGCAACCGTCAATCCCGAGTTCTTCTCATAAATTATAAATTTCTAGCGATAAAACGTGAAATTATTTTTCCATACGAAGATTGAGCGCGACTGCGGCTGCTTTGTGCTGAAACCTGACGACTCACTTAATTAAATATCTTATTTCATAAAACTCATACGGAGCTCCATTTAATTTTATCACTGGTAACCTACTTTGCTTCAATATATTTTATAATAATAATATTAATAATAATGCCAATATTCTACCAATATTCAAGAGTATGTTAAAGGAACACTATTTGTCCTGCTGTCGCTGACCACACCCTTGTTTTCCTTTATAAAATATAGATATATTTGTTTATAAATATATATGTATGTATATGTAGGTATATAGGTACTATATTAAGGTATATTTGTAATTTTTGTCGATATTTTTTTATTTGTAAAATTTGTAGTAATAATGCACACAGATCCCCATCTTTTATCCAACGATCCTATCCATCCACGGTTGTCTGGTAGAGATCGCTCTTGAGCGATAAGACCGCCAATTGTCACATTTTTTTTAAATTTTTGTTGTTTTTGTAAATTATCTTGATAAGTGTGCAATAAAGAATTTTCTATCTATCTATCTATCTAATGCTGGACAATTCACACAGCATTATCTAGTCCCAAGCTAAGCAGAGCTTGTGTTATGGGTACTAGATAACTGATATACTTAACGTAGTTGATGGTTTAATCGGGTATTTATCGCCCCGTGACCACGATCGCTGTAACGCGGTAGAAACGTAGAGGATATAAAAACAAAAGGTACGCGATAAATACCCGATTAAACCATTAACTATGTTTACAAATCGCGAAAGTTTAAAAAGTTTTGTTATGTTTTGATATAGTTTTATGTAACCTATGCAGATTTTACCCACACACTGTAACATGGTAAGTAGGTGCCTACCTAGGTGCCTACACTGCCTACCTACCTAGTCCTATGGGTGTTCTTAATATTCAATCAACAATGTACCTAAGTCTGTATAATTACTTACCTATGTTCTGTGCTGTAACTGAGTTGTTTAATAAATGTTTCTCTATCTCTATCTATCTTTATCTCTATATACTTAATACAATACACTACATAGACAGATATTTTTTATTCCAACTATTTTTTTGACTATATTTTTTTCGGTGTACTTTACCACATTTATACTTATCAATAGGTACATACAGGTACCTACTCTTAAAAGGAGATCGGTCAGCGCTCTCTGTTGCCGTCGATTTTTAACTTCAAAGGCCTTTTACTCGTTTATCGAGAATGCCAGAGGTTGAATTTATATTTCCATGTAGGTTAGTATGTATTGTTGTTATGCTGGAATAACATTCGCTGTCTCAAAGAAACAATTTTTTCTATAAATAATTTTCAAAGAATTCTGCTACTAGTAAATACCTACGCGTAAAATTGAGAAAAAAGAATCGTTGGTGATTGAAAAGAGAGGCTGTAGAAAAATTTTAATTTACCCACTTGATTTTTTGGATAGAATAATTACAAGTTGCCTGGTAAATTCAGTAATAGAATAGTGTTTTTTCTAATGTAGGTATTGGAAAAACCACTTTGCGAAGAGTAAAAACTAGAGTGGTCCTCACCATTCTATTTAAATGTAAATAGAAACTACATCCACGTAAGTTAAGTTAGCATTGAATCTTGTATACCTGACTTCGGCAGAATGCCGCTAAAATGGTGAGAGATGGAACAAATACATCCAGGCTGCATCGCCAGCCGACCCATGCCAACGGCTTTGTTCACTGCCTACCATTTCCCTTTACTCTCTGTAGATCTAGTGATCAAGATCCAATTGGTTCTATTGAGAACTTTTTAAAACGAAGGTCATATCAAAGAGACTTTATTTATTACTTTGTTGTAAATACCTATTACCCTATATCAGAAAATATACCTACTTTTTAAAAAGCGATTCATCTAGAATCAAATCAAATCACATCAAATCATTTATTTGCAGAATACATTATTACAGGTACATGTCAGATCTTATGACTAGAGTGATGTCAAATGTATTCAACCCGCAAACAGGTGTGCAAATATTAATATTAAATCACAGTGATTCAAATCGTTATAATAATCAATATTGAAAATAATCAAGGATACAATCGAAGATAAATAGATAACAATCAGAAATCAGCCCGAAGCAAAGCAAGAACTTTTAAATCAGAGTGAACAAATTATTGTTAGATCAAAGTAATAAATTTTAGATCTGAAGGATAAAAAGTATTACCACTGGAACCAAATGGATCTTGATCATTGGGTCTACAGAAAGTAAAAGTTCTCCTTGGAACCAAATCATCAAAATTGAATCTAAAGACAAAAGGTATTCTCACTGGAACAAAATCAATTTGATCATTGGATCTACAGATGATAAAAGTTTTTGTTAGAACCAAATCATCAGAAATGCATCTAAAGAGAAAAAGTATTCTGAATGGAATCAAATGGATCTTGATCATTGGATCTACAGAGAGTAAACGACCATTTCACTCCACCTTTTTTCACATAAACGCTTTTTTCACGCTGGTTTTCACATACTAATTTCGTTCTCAAACCGTTAGTTTAACGTTATTAACCGACTTCAAAAAGGAGGAGTTTCTATGTTCGACTATATGTATGTTCTTTTATGTACGTTCGTCAATTTATCAGATATGGACCCATTTTAAAAATTTCGTTATTGTATTGAAAATAATCTCGCGGTTGTCCCATAAAATGTTTAATCCCGAGGAATTAGTATTTTTTCCACTTTACTTTAAAAACAGTGTTGATATAATGGAATTTGAAGTTGGTTTCTTCAAACCAATAAAATTTATAAACAATGCAATGTTTTCTTCACAAAACTTTGTCCTAGTTTTGTCTATATTCTTGTATTTGGGGCTATATTTATTTAGTCCTGAAAAACAATATTATTATTATGTATTCGAATCGATTTTTCCCTGTAATTAATTGAAGTGACACGTAGATGTATTTGTAATGGCCCACAATCGATGTTTTAGTGTGCACTGCGTTTGTTCAATTGTTTATTAAATAAATAAATGTAATAACTGCCCAGTAGACCAAGAACGTACAAGCTTAAGGGCGTCTTTCGTTTGCATGATGATGTTACGGGAGGGTACGGTGTGTGGGCAGACATTTACGAAGAGAACCAAACAAACATCGCTCTTATTCAATTCTCAAAAACCTTCGACCTGTACAGAAATATGTACGGTTTGAATTTGTATACACGTGTCGAGAACTGAGCCGTCTCTGTGTACTGTTCCAAGCGTAGTTTACGCAGAACAATTGCTCAAAGATTTTTTGAACGCTGAATGATTTAAACCTAAAAGTGGGATGGTAGTTAGTCTGATCTAAAAATCTGTTGCGTACTTTTAATGATCTAAGCATACATAGGGACAGACAGACAGACAGCGGGAGCGATTTTGTTTTATACTATGTAAAGATATGTACCTATACTTGACGTTTTTGTTCCCAAATTGAGACATAACATTACCTATACTTGACGTTTTTGTTCCCAAATTGAGCCAATTTACCCGAACTTTAAAATCAATTAAATTACTAAGCATACAATGGTCTAATTGTTGGTAGGTGTGCTTTATTCTGTTTTATAAATATATATTTTTATATTGTGAATTTTTTGCTCTACATGTTTTGCTCGTATGATTCTCTGTATGCACATAATTTGTGAAATAATAAAGTTCTCAACCCATTTTATTCAAGTTTTGTATATTCTGTGATTATTTTATGTTTTGTGCGTTAAAATAAATAAATATATTCGTAAATAGTTAACCTACTGGTCTAACCAAGCTGTAGTGACTTGATACTTACATAAGTACTCGAATGTGAACCCTGAAGGTATTCGCTACATTAAAATGTATGTTCGTCGGTCGCTTCGATCCTCTCGTAAGAGGGCTTATGTAAAATTCTGGATCCTGTTACAAACTTCCGTTCGAGATGCTGAGTGAGTGCAACTATTTGTTACTCTTGGAACTACCTCTCTAAATGTGGTTAAGGCAGGGTAGGCCAGCAGAGGCCGCATTTTTGTGATTTTGGAAACCATCTGAGACTTAGAAAATAGTGTTTAAAATTCTGAAAAAAAGAATTTGATTACCTAAGGATCTAGTCTAGTCAAAATCGCATTCAGATACAAGATCTAATGAACTTCACTCGATAGAAAATAATCCCAAAGTTACCCCTTTTTCTAACGTTTTTTCAATACTATGACTAGCGAACTACTGCTAGCACACTTTTTTTTTGTATTCAACTAAGGACATTTAATATTTCGAAACAAATTCGCAGAGTTTGACTTGATAATATTATTTTCTTGATCACCATGTTTAAATAACTACAAAAAACACGAGCGCGGCGGCTTGGCAGGCGCGCGTTTTCCCTTACGTCTACTGCTGCAGGACTACCTGGCCTTAAATGTCATTAAAGTTTTGTATGTATTAGTGTATTAGTTTAGTAGGTATTATGTGTATTAGTATTAATAGTTGGGATTTATGTTAAGTAGCACCGCCATCCTATAATTTTCTCCCATCGTTTTGGTTGCCTAGGAGAAATCTTTAAGCGATAAGGCCGCAAGTTCCATTGCTGTTCTCTACATGTTTCTATGTAAAATTAGTTTCTTAAGGTAATGAATAAAAGTCTTATCTATCTATCTATCTATATGTAACTGAACTAACTTTTATGTTTATACGGACACAGGGATACCAAAATTACTAGTAGGAATGCTCTTACCCTAGGTTTTTGTGTCTGAGCAACAAGCTGAGTCAGGACCTGTTAGACCTACACAGACGCCCTCGTCTGCTTGCTGAGTGGGCTTCTTAGCCATTTGAACGTCCTGTGGTACTGTAGTGCCATAAAATTTTCGACGGACTTACGTCCGTGGTACTACAGTACCCAAAAAGTCAACGGTTCGAAAAAATGATTTTATTTATTACCTGTGGCTCTTGTGTGCCTAGTCTGTGGTTTAACGGAAGCGGAAATAATGACCGAACGAACTAAACCACGTCTCAAATGACATTTCTACAAACTTTGTGTCTGTCAAAAAAATGAAAACAGGTGTGATAATTTGTGCTCGGAACGAAAATGTGTTTACGCTATTTATGTCGTAAATCATTTTTATTGTATACTTCTATGATTGTTATGCATGTATTTTTTTTAGATAAATCACTGGTTTTAATGGTATATGAACATTATACTTATTATTCCTCTAAAGTTTATAAATTTTGAAAAAACTATCGCCGAGTACCGTTTGTGTTTCAAAATGGCCAGTGTTTTTTTATATTTTCCTCCATAATAACATTAATAACTCAGCAACTACTGCAGCTATGAACTTGAAATTTAAAATAATAATATATTTTATCCGCTTGTACACATATAAAGAAAAATAAATGAAAATGAATATTTTCCATACAAATTGTGATGCCGAAATTTCAAAAGATACCTACAGGGTCATGTGGGGTTTCAAATGAAAAGTTTGTACATTTCAAAATAGTTTTTGAATTTTTTGTAGGTATCATACTTTTTAAAATATTTCGAAATAAGTCGAAAAAAAAACCATACCCCACCCCTATCTCCGAAGATTGCAGAGAGATCCATGTAAAATGTATGAAGCGTTAATAGATATGGATCTTTATAAGTTTGTAAAAAGAACACTTTTTGAAAAATGATCAAAAAGGGGGGGAATAATTTTCAAAAGGGGGGGCTACCTCACTGAGTGGGATATCAAATGAAAGGTTGGACATTTCAAAGCAGTTTTTCAAATTTCTGTAAGTTTCATACTTTTTGAAATATTTGGAAAAAAGTCGAAAAATGTACTATTACCCACTTTAACCGAAGCATGCAGAGAGATCCATCTGAAATGTAGGTTAGTCCTACCATACCTACTATTCTTAGGTATTCGTTAAATTGCGAAGTCTCTAACCGGTACATATTTGTTGACAAACGTTCGAAACCCTCGGCGCGCGAGTTACACTCCCACTTGACGGATCTTGTTTTTATTTTATTAGTAGTGTAGTGTTTAATAAAAAAATTCTTTCTTAATTCTTTCTTTCTTTTGTTTCATAAATTGAAAACACTTAAAGCTTTATGAAATATTAGTTGCTGCCCGCGGCTTTGCACCTGCTTTTTAAGTACCCCATTTCCGTCCCTGGGATACGCATTTACCTCCCTGCCGAATTTCATTGAGATCCGTTCAGCCGTGAAATCGTAAGACAGAAAGACAGATAGACAGACAGACAGAGTTACTTTCAAATTTATAATAATAACTAGTTTATGACCGCGGCTTCGCACGCGTTGTCTCTATAGAAACGTTTAAATGCGATTTCTATCCCATGGGAACTGATTTATGGGATAAAAAGTAGTCTATGTTTGATTCCAGGATTAGAATTACCTGTATGCGAATTTCAACCCGATCCGTTCAGTAGTTTTGGCGTGAAGAGGTAACAAACATCCATCCATCTATCCATCCATCCATCCAAACTTTCGCATTTATAATATTAGTGTGATATGGACTACCCTCTTGCCGCGGCTTCACTCACGTGGTACAAACAAAACGTAGTTAATTTTCTTTTCCATGGTACCATCCATTTCCTGGCCAAAGAATGAGCTGTTCAGACGTAAAAACTTAATAGGTAGACCAACAGAGAAACTTTTGCATTTCTATTTAAAGTTAAAAATTTAAATAATTCCCCAACAGATTTTTATGAAACACTAGCAGCGCTTCACGGTTTCACCCGCGTATTTCCCGTTCCCGTGGGAATTCCGGGATAAAATATAAACTATGTGCTATTCCAGACTATAATCTATCTCTGTGCCAAATTTCATCCAGATCCGTTCAGTAGTTTTTACGTGAAAGTGTAACAAACATGCATCCATCCATACTTACAAACTTTCGCGTTTATAATATTAGTAGGATGACTAAGAACACGCGGGATAAAATTATCTATGACACAAAAAAACTAAACGAAAATCGGTTCATCCGTTTGGTTGCTACGATACCATAGATATTAAATACACAGACAGACACGTTAAACTTATAACACCCCTTTTTTTTGCGTCAGAGGTTAAAAATTGGAATTTACTGGTTTGCAAAAGCGGCTAGGAATTAAATAATAAATAAATTGTCTGCAAAATTGACAAAATAATTCCTGCACAAACCAAAGAATCCCGGAGTTTTGCAGCTGTCTTTAGGGTATAAAAGACAGCTGCAAAACTGTTCTTTCCATGCAGCCTTTATCCATTTCCTTTGTCCTTTCCATTTCCAGAAAATTCTTGAACTATAATGTTTATCTAAATGAAATATGCGACATTGTCCCCAGCAGCCGCTAGTTTGTACCATTCTCTTTAAATTGGTACAAATCCGCTACAATTTCTATTCATTTAAAGTGACTTTACGCTGTAATCTCGACTTTACCATCAGCAGAATACAGTTTATTTTGTTTGTGGTGAGTGTCCACTTGTCAGCCCGGAGCAGAGGTTTCTACACAGCGGTAAGACGAGTTCGTGAGTTCCCTCTCCGTGCCCGCAGCAGGAGAAAACAACGGAATGTTTTGTGTTTGAACTAACTAAGTCAAAAAATACCTTTTTTTAACTTATAACTCATAATTTTAACAAAATCCACAGTCCTTAAATAAACTTAAAATATATGTTTTTCTTACGACCAATAACGGATAACCTAAAAAAAGCAAGCGTGATTCCAGCTACTTTTCAGGGAAAAGTTTAGTTGTATTTTTAAACGACTTCAAAAAGAAAAAGGTATTCAATTCGTCTGTTTGTTGTTTTTTAATTCATTTTCGTAGACGCGTATTTTGGACACGCGCTAGGAAAATTCTTTACTATAGTTTGTCCTTTGCTGTGTGATGGTGTTTTTCAAAGTAACCAAATCATTTACTTACAAAACAGTTCAAAATTCTAACATAAATTTCATTAACTAAATGGTTTTATGTCTACGCTAAATTATGAAACACAAGAACAAAATTAAAAATTATAAGAACCCTCCGATAGATTTTCATGAAACATGGATAAGAACACTCGGGATAAAATTATGTATGATACAAAAACAACTAAACTAAAATCAGTTCATCCGTTTGGGAGTTACGGTATAACATTATTATAACACCCCTCTCTTTTTGCGTCGGGGGTTAATAATACAATTATATTTAAAGACAGGTTTAACATAAATGCAATGTCAGTTATCTAGTACCCATAACACAAGCTCTGCTTAGTTTGGGGCTAGATAATGCTGTGTGAATTGTCCAGCATTATTTATTTATTTATTATTTAATGGTACGCTCGGCATAATATGCAACTATATTTGATTTGTGATAAGGGCTGCACTGTCATCCCTCGACACACAAAGTATATTGTCTCCGGTAGGCAGCAGACGGGACACTAATAGTCCTAAGAGTTCTAAGTCCTAAGGGACTTGAGACCTTTTTGAGCTGAATCAAGATCGCTAATTATTGAGCTCGATATCTGCTATCGAGTGCTAGCCAATAAACGTGCGGCCAGACACTTTATTATTTGAGAATTTTAACAAAAAAATATCCATAATATAAACCAATTTCTGATTCCTTTTTAATAAATTACTGTTAGTCCCGAAAAAAAAACTTTTCAATTAGTTTTTTTACGAGACAAACAGTAATTACTCAGAAAAATTACTGTGGGAACTCGGAACGATTCCATCTTGACATCAAAAAACACCGATAATAATATACTACAATCGGTATATAATTGCGAAAAAATAAAATAACAACCATACGTAAAAACACATACCAACAGCCAAATTGAAAACATTCTCTTTTTTCTAAAAAAATTGCAGCCTGATGTCTGTTTGAACTCTGCTGGTGCAAATTTTTGAAATTTAAGAAAATTTGTTAGTACTTATATTAAAAAAGCAATTAGTAGCAAAAAGTTATATGTGGCCCTGTAGTTGCCACGCAAAAATTGCACAGAAACCAACGGTCGCCACTATAAGTGGGCCGTCTGCGCCCTCCCTTAACCAGTTCGGACACAAAGAACTCGGGTCTCCATACCGCATTGTGCTGACAATGTATTTTAAAAGCCGTCTGTATCAAAACGGAGAACCTTATGCCCACAATACCAACGTTGAATTAGTTTGTATTACAAAACAATACTTTGTTTCGAAATCATATTTCATTTTATCTTCTGTTTCCAATTTCGCTTAGGGTCTCATGTTTTATTTGAATTTTGAAAACAAAGCTGTTTTTAATAGAAATTGTAGGTACAGTGTAATCGGATTATAAATTACAAATAAATCATTTGTGGATCTGAATTCAAGCGCTCGTTTGTAATCTCGTAGC
This sequence comes from Eupithecia subumbrata, assembly GCA_949316285.1. Taxonomy (NCBI): domain Eukaryota; kingdom Metazoa; phylum Arthropoda; class Insecta; order Lepidoptera; family Geometridae; genus Eupithecia; species Eupithecia subumbrata. Next base: position 2,704,948 of record OX438638.1, read on the forward strand.
ACATTCGTAGCACATTCGTAGCACTTTCGTAGCACTTTCTGTAGCACCTTCGTAGACCATTTCATTTTGTGGCACTTTCGTTGCCAATTCGTAGCAAATTCGTAGAACATTCGTACAACTTCGTAAACCATTCGTAGCTTTTCGTTCCAGGTTTGTGGACCATTTGTGCCAATATTCAAAATTCTACCATTTTATATGTTTACCATTTTGTACATATCTTTAGACAAGGAATAATACGATTTCCTATCTCGTTTTCACGTAACTAAGCTCGTTTTCAGTATAGATGTTGTCTAAACTACCACAACAATCGTTGTTTACTCGCTAACCAGATAAAATGACCGCATCTTTCCGACAGAAGTTTTAAAATGTTAACGATATTCGAGCAGCATTAAAAGAACATCTAGACGAACAAATTACAGAGAAAAGAAACGCTAAGTGCATGGAGTGGGGAATCCAGTGAACATTTGTACGTAAGTTACATTTAAGTTTTTAGCTGATGAGTAAATAAGATGGTGTAAGTACAAGATACAGTAAACGGTGAAATAAATGACTTAGAGACATGATGATCGCTATCGTATAATCATCATGATTTACTTGATTTTCAAGTGGACTTATTTTTTTTTTTTTTTTTTTTAATAATAATTCATTTATTTAAGGCACAAATAGCTTAGACATACATAAAAGAATAAGAGTAGGTAGGTTATTTAAATGTATGTACAATTTTACCCTGCAACAAAAAAGCGGGGCATTATTAGTGGTTTAAACAAGTCCAGTGTTCATTACCGATGTAAGCGGGTTAACTACGAACCTTATTTGTGTTGGAAGAACACCAACGTTTCATCGCTTAACGAGGGACATCTTCAGGGTGAGTGTGGTTCTAGACGCACGCGTTCCGCATCAGTGCTCGGAGAGATGCGGAACGCGCGCGTCTAGAACCGTACCTAACTTCACAGGTTCGTAATTAACCCGCTTACATCCGTAATGAATTCGTCAAACTACGATAGTTTTTATAGTAAAGTCCAGTGTTGGACATGAGCGCCCTATTATACTCCATAGCACCCAATCTTCAGCTAACCGTGTTCATAGCTACATATGTCTGAATGTAAGAATAATATAATAAAACAACAACAAAAATTTACACTTATATCTATTTTCTTTAAAATCTTAACCTTAAACAGACGGCCGCGAATGCTGGCAGCATTGCCCCGTTCAGTCCCATTCAGTCTAGAACTTTCTATCAATAACCAAAAGGTTCCAGATATCACGTACGTAATCGAACCGGCACCACTCGATCCGTGCCATAAAGTACTGCTAGATAAGATTGCCCGCGGCATCCAACTTTACAAGATAGGAATGGTATCCGCGCGCTATCAGAATGGGAATGGGATGGTACCTCGTCGAAATAAAAAGATCGAATTATGTAAATGACATAATTGGTCATTATTCCGCATAGAGTGGAAAGATTCAAGTCCCGACGAAGCAGTTCAATTTTTAATTTATAATACAAATGAGCGGTTTATTAATAATAATTATAATTAAATGAATAATAATTAAAAGGTTAATTTATAATATAATTAGTGTAATAAGGCTACTGGCAGATTTTAGAACAGGTTTTAGAATAGGTATCGAAAGAATTTTCCAAATCGGTACATTTCGACGTCGGTTGTTTTCATTTCATTTGACATTGACATACCCTAATTTCTTGTTGACGCCCTGCCAACTATCGAGATATTTGGAACTGTTTTTTTCTTTATAAAAAATGCAAATCGAAAACCGCTCATTGTTGAAAATGACAGTTGTCGAGCAAGAAAGTACGATTATTTTATTCCTCGTACGAGATCTTGTCATTTATACGAAAAAGGCTATGGAAAATGGCAAATGCTAATACTAGCGAGCCCAAAAAAAAAACAAAAAAGGCTATGGAACGTAATCATAGGATCTTTGGAAAAAGGTATGAGTGGCGAAATGGGGGACTAGGTGTAACAGAATAGTAACTGTTTTTTGTGGACAAACGAAAAAAAACGAAACGTAAATTTAGTTTTGTTGGCAGCCAGTATTTATTTTTTAAAATTCATTTCGACTTGAGATTGCAGATTTGCACGTGTCTTAATTCCAAAAGGTCACATCCCATTCTAACCCTAAACGGATTTTACCCCTCACTAGAAAGAAATATTACTTGGCTTTGATAAATTTTAATTGTTATCGCGAAATATGGGTTAGCGAGGTTTAATGCCCTGCGGTAAGTTTTCAAGAAATGTGAGGTTTACGCAAAATGCCTATGTTATTGCTATATGGAGTGATCAAAGAATATCAAAGAAGAAAAATTAAATTAAGTAATTTATTTAGATCGTTTACCAAAACTGATCGAAACTTAACTACATTTTTCTCTTTTCGTGTAACCATGTTAAGAGTTTAACTTGCGTTGTATTGTATGGTTCATTAAAAACTAAACACAAATCGTGGCGTACACCTTATAAATGAATGTTGGAAAAAAAATCAAATTAATAATGTTGGACAATTCACACATCTAGCCCCAAGCTATGCAGAGCTTGTGTTATGGGTCTATATAACTGATAGACTTAATACAATAAACTTCATAGAAATATATTTTTATTATACATAGAAACCTCCAAAACGGTCGTCATACAGTTTACATACAGTTTCAATGTCTTATAAATAATGCACTTTAAAAATTGTCTTTACAAGCATCCTTAATCTAATATCAAAAATGTTTACTAATTAACTAAAATTTAAATGTTTGTTTTTGGTAATAACAATGTCTAAATTATTCAAAAATAGTATTTCAATACTTAGCAATTTTTATCACAATATTCCATTCTATACCATAATTATAACTATTACCAAACATGTAATGGAAAATAAACAAAATATTTATTCCTAAATCAGACTAAACAAAGTCTGGTGAATCTCCGTTCAATATAAAAGCAGAATAAAAGCATGAATTTCGTTTTACAAAGGATCATGTCCAAGATTGGATTCGTGAAATAAGTCTTTGTTTCTTTCTTTGACCTCCAAAAAACTGTGGTTATTTGTAGGTCAAATGTTTTGGCTTTAGGCTTAGGCTGTAGGTATTTGAGTTTGTGATGTTCAGAGATTACCGGTTTATACATATACAAATATATTTAATGTTCCATTTTGATGTGCGACGCAGAAGGTTGCGGGTTCGATTCCGCCTCGGGACAAATATTTGTTCGATCTGCAGATATTTGTTCAGGGTTTTCTGGATGAAAAAATGTATATCTATCTATGTAGTGTATTGTAATAAGTATTTCAGTTATCTAGTACCCATGACACAAGCTCTGCTTAACTTGGGGCTAGATAATGCTGTGTGAATTGTCCAGCATTATTTATTAATAACTTTTCATAACTTCATAATATTTCTGTTAATATAATACATAGCTAAATTAATAAAACCTCGCTCAAATCTAGAAATATTCATACGCCCCTAGGGTAAGATGCAGTGAATCTTATACCTACCTACTCATCGATTCATAGGACCTAACATTTTATACCTGACATCTTTATGAATAAACTTGCTTCTGCCCGTTGCTTCGCACGCGTATTTTCGGAATACTAAGTATTATCTAAGTTAGGCTTTGCTCTAAGCGTACGCCAAATTTCATCTTGATCTGTTCAGTAGTTTTGGAGATCTTAGGTTCAGATTTCACAAACTTTCGGCTTTATAATATTAGTAGCTTAGGTACCGTTTATTTATCATAAATTACAGAAAATTACAGTAACAGAATAAAACAATTACAATTAATATATACACATATATCTATTTCTTAAAAATCTAAGTCGTCACCAGAAGGCAGAGTGCCCAGAATGCTGGCAGCATTGCCACGTTGAATGGCAATGCTATTTCTTTGACCGAAATAGAAGCCAGCATTCCGATCACCTGTGGACTCTATAAGAAGTTTGGTAATAGTAGCTTTATAATATGAGCGAACGAAGTGAGCAAAGTCTCTGCTTCAAGTCTAGCAAAATTTGCGTTTCTGTTAGTATGTCAGTACTCCTCTATAGGTCGTATTTTACAACTGATAGGTATGAAACTCGGTGTACAGATTCTACAATTTTATAGTATTTTTTTGTCTCCGACGTCGGTCTGTGAACGCACACACAGACCTTCACCTTCGCTTTCCTGATCTGCGAACCATAAACCATAAAATCTAATTCCAATCCTTTCCAACGGTTTGCAACCACAAGACACTGTTCAGTAAACTGTGCACTTTGCACAAAGACCTCGATAACAGACCCCGGATCATTTTTCATAGATCATATGCATAGATCGGAACCCGCGGGTCCATTGTCGGCGACCAGTGAACCAAAATGCTGAGGCCGTTCCATTCTGTTATTTCAGGGGTAACACAAACATTTGCTGAAGAATTACGCCTGTCCACAATGATACGATGCCTAAATCAACTGAGCGCTGTTTTAGAGGGATATGTTATTTACGACTTGGAGTTTATGTCGTTGAAAAGGTCAGGTTGTTCGATAAATCAGTTCCCTACAAATTGTGATAGACATAACTTTAATACCAGAAATAGACATAAGCTCGCTGTGCCCACAACTAGGCTACACAAAATTAATGTATCTTTTAAAGGGCAATGTATACGCTTCTACAAAACCAAACTTCTACAAACCTCCTAGTGAGTTGCAAAAATTATCAGTAAATAAATTCAAACAAATTGTCAAAACCTTTCTGTGCAAAAAGGCTTACTATAAAATATCAGATTATCTAGAAGATAAAAAAGCTTGGGACGGGTTTTGCTCCAACTAGAAAAATAACAACTAACAGGCTAAAGGTTTCTTTGTCGCTTCTTTACTTTAGTCTTTATACCGAAGCGACAGAAATCAAAAATATCACTTTATTTCCGTGTCAGTGCATAGTTTTACAATTAGACCTTTTCTAAGTGTCCATTTATTGTATTTATGGAAATAAAGAGTTTTTGATTGATTTTGATATAGGGAACACAACTTGAAATAAAAATAGATTTGGAGTCTAACTGGGTATGATTTAGATATAAAAATTACAATATTGTTTGAGAACTTCAATGGACATCTATAATGGTGTCAGTTTGGTTGTAAAAACTCTTGTCATTTCTTCGCGTGGCAGGTCGTTGTTATTTTTAGAACATGATGTGATTTGGGCCCTTGTGATTGGTTCTAGCCGACACGTCGCGTCATTTTGGCGGCTTTCTATAGGCTAAATATGGCGTGATATACAGATCGTATGGTAGGCTGTCGCCGCAGACGCGTCTTTGCTGGGGTGCGCTGATTGGTGCATGCTTGTCGTTCTTCTATTGGTGGAAAAATCTTCTTCGTTCAAAAACAACAAAAAGATTGAGTTGCGTTCGGAAACAGATCGGCGTAAACACAGGTTTTTACTGAAATAGCGTTTTTGTAACGGACGGTCGATAGTGTATTTTATTTTTAGAATTGGCATTTCACTTATCGTAATTGAGAGTGGTGGTAAAATAAGCTTTCAAAAATCATCGTCTTTATACATTTTCCTTCATGCGATATAATCTAAGATAGGAACTTTTTTGTCCCATGCAACATATCTGTTTAATTTCATTAGACAAATAATGTCCTCCTAGACGAAATTTGACTACGGCGGCCAGTCTCTCGGATCCAGATGCGCAGGACATATTATAGTGCACAAGTGTGTGCGCAAACACAGGTGCACTCTCTGTTCCCTTACTCTCATAATCCGATGGGACGACAGATCGACACGATCGGGGAGAGGTTAGGCGTAGGACCAACGGCTTAACGTGTTTTCCGAGGCACGGGGTTTTAACAACGCCAACTTCCTCACTCCGGGCTGCGTTTCTTGCTTGAAAAACCCCAAAAACAACTATTGACCCGGGATTCGAACCCAGGACCTCATAATCAGCGGTTGAACAAGCTGACCGCTAGACCAATGAGGCAGTCATTAGACTAAGATCAAAACGTATATAATGTAGGTCAATGAAGTATTCAGCGTACGCGGCATCGGTATTTGCAATATTCTTAGCATCGGTATCGGCAGATATGCTGATCCAGTGGACCCTGTAACATATAAATCAATACAAAGCAACAAATCAAAGTCCGATTCAGTGGACGCACAACTTTAAAGGTACCTACTAAAGAAACACTAAGGTCGTCTCTGAGTGTTCTTTATTCTTCTTCTCTGCATCTTTTGTTAGTTTTTAGGGTTCCGTACCTCAAAAGGAAAAAAGGAACCCTTATAGGATCACTTTGTTGTCCGTCTGTCTGTCTGTCTGTCCTTCTGTCAACCCTCTTTTCTCAGAAAGGCGTGGACGTATCGAGTTGAAATAAACGTCGAATACTTGAGTATTCGACGTTAATTTCAACTCCATACGCGATACTCGATACGATCAGCGATATAAATAAAACTTCTAAGTCAACGCACTCAAAAGTTACAGCAGTTTATGTCCGAATATTTTGAAATTTTCAAGGGAATCACATACACACAAAACCTATAGGGTACTTCCTGTAGACCTAGAATCATGAAATTTGGTGAGCTGTAAGGTCTTATAGCACAAGTAAAGGGAAAAATCCGAAAACCTATAGGGTACTTCTAGTGTATCCAGAATCATAAAATTTGGTAAGAAGCAAGGTCATATACACATCATCATCATCAGCCTATATTAGGGACATAGGCCTCCCCTAATGAGCGCCATGCCATAGCATACACAATGACGAGAAAAATCTGAAAACCGTAAATTTGTAGTTTATTAACAAAAAAAAATTTTTTGATACTTTCCCTCGACCAAAATATACAGGGTACCTACTTCATGTTGACCTAGAATCATGATATTTGGCAAGAAACAAGGTCTTACAATTAAACGGAACCCTTAGTGCGCGAGTCCGACTCGCACTTAACGTTTTATTTGTAATATTTCAACCTCCTTAATGTATTCTATGTATATCCGCTTTTCGTACCTACCTGCTTACCTATTTGTGTTTCCTTGGGTTTCAAATAAATTTATTTTCTTTTTCTTTCATTATCTGCGAAACAAAATCCACATACAAACATTATAAGAGGAGCGCATTAAGACTGGAAATATGTGCAATATGCAGCGAGCCGCAGCTGTCTCGTATAAACTGAGTGCATAAAGAAACTACGGTTAAATTCCACCTCGTTCGGCTGCAATATGTTCATTCATTATGAATCCATTAATCATGCATACATAGTTACTGTTTTAACTTTTTTATTCGATGTTATTTGAGGACCTCTATGGCACGGTGCGTGCGACACAGGAGGTTGCGGGTTCGATTCCCGCCTCGGGACAAATTTTTGTAAGATCTACGGATAAATTATTCAAGGTGTTCTAGGTGTTTTCTTTGAATGATTAAAAATATCAGTCTATTAATGTAGTGTATTATGTATATCAGTTATCTAGTAAACAAGCTCTGCTTAGCTTTGGGCTTAAATGCTTTGTGATTGTCCAACATTATTTTCATTGTCCTATCTTATAGTAAATACTTTATTCGCAACGAAAATTACAAACAAAGAATATAAATAAATTTGAACTACTATTTACAATTGGAAACAATTGAGCTAACTGCAGACCGATGCAAACAATCTACAGGTAGCTCAACTGATCCATATCAATACCAGTCGGAAGCGTCCCCAAGACGCTGGCTGCATTGGCCCGTTGTATGGCAATGCTAATCTTATTATTTGGCATATTATATCTGCTGAGAATATTTTCTCTGTGCAGTTTCAAGTCCAAGTGCTGCATGGGCCATGAAAGTGTTAAGGCCAGGTAGTCCTGCAGCAGTAGGCGTAAGGGAAAATGCGCGCCTGCCAAGCCGCCGCGCTCGTGTCTTTTGTAGTTATTTAAACATGGTGATTAAGAAAATCAGTTTATCAAGTCAAACTCTCCGAATTTGTTTAGAAATATTAAGTGTCCTTAGTTGAGTACAAAAAAAGTGTGATATCAGTAGTTCGCTAGTCATAGTATTGAAAAAACGTTAGAAAAAGGGGTAACTTTGAGATTATTTTCTATCGAGTGAAGTTCATTAGATCTTGTAACTGAATGTGACTTTGACTAGATTAGATCTTTAGGTAATATACATATATCCTTTTTCAGAATTTTAAACACTATTTTCTAAGTCTCAGATGGTTTTAAAAATCACGAAAATGCGGCCTCTGCTGGCCTACCCAGCCTTAAGATACCTGATAAAGAGTCCGCCAAGTTCGGTTTGAGGTTTGTTATTTTGACCTGTGTTTATCGTGTCATTCAGAGGTATAGGGAACGAAGATCCGTCTGTGACGCACACGGTTGCGGGTTTGATTCGACATAATGTTTGTACGATTGTAGGCTATCAAACCAGGGTTGTAGACGGCGTCGAAAATAACTATACTCGTGATTCAGATAAAAGGGAGTTTAATTTCAAGATCACAATACAGTATGGCACCACAGATTTATAATAAAGAATTGAGTTGAGTGGGCGCGGCGCATGCGACTAGCGCGGCAGCCGTAGGAGAAAGAGGCCGGGCGTGAGCGATGTGAAGTCTCCGCAGAACGCGACGTCATCGTACGGTGTGAAGGTGGTTGTGAATGTCTATGGTTCTGCTGCTGGGCGTAGACAGACTGCCGGCCTTGGAACATTCTGTTCCAATGTTGGAAGTGGACAGAGCCGATTGAAGGCTCTTCTCATAGTCCCTGATGTAGTGAGGACGTCTGCCACGCGATGTCTTCCATCATCACCTGGGTATACTGCAATAACCCTTCCCAGTAGCCATCGAAGTGGAGGAAGGCGGTCATCCTTGACCAGCACCATGTCTCCGAGTTGCGGTTGTCCCTTGTCCTTACGCCACTTGCTTCTGGTCTGCAATTCTGAAACGTACTCATTGTAAAAACGTTTCCAGAAGTGTTGCTTGAGAGCTTGGATTCTCATGTATCTTGTGAGCGCCGAAATAGCCACGTTCTCCTGTACCTGGGGAGAAGGTAATGTTGTGATCGTTCGTCCAATCAAAAAATGCGCAGGAGTTAATGGGATAAGGTCTGATGGATCTGAGGAGAGAGGAGTGAGCGGTCTACTGTTTAGAATGGATTCTATCTGTACTAAAACTGTATTCATTTCCTCGTAGTCTAAATGTGCCATTCCTAAGACTCGCTTCAAGTGAAATTTAATTGATTTGACTGACGCTTCTGCTAAGCCGTTAAAATGTGGTGAATATGCTGGACTGAATTTGAAGTTAATTTCATTTTCTGACGAATAAGCTACAATGTCATTAGAAGTTGATTTTATGAATTTACTGAGTTCGTTACAGGCTCCCACGAAATTAGTACCATTATCGGAATGAATATTTGCAGGCTTGCCTCTGCGGGCTATGAATCTATTGAGCGCTGCTATGAAACCTTGCGACGTTAGCTCGGTGACAAGTTCTATGTGCACTGCTCGAACTGCCAAACAGACAAAAATACAAATATATGCCTTTTTTAATCTGCAACCCCTACCTTTCTTGTCCGCTATCAGAATTGGGCCGCAGTAGTCTACAGAGGTATTTAAAAATACGAATTCTCCCTGTAATCGAAATTTGTGTAAGTGTGACATAATGGGTTGGTAAGTTCTACCTGAAAACCTACAACATCTTGTGCAATTATGTGTGATTTTTCTAGCGAGATTACGACCATTTACTATCCAAAACTTGTGTCGTAGGGAAGCTAGTAACAGTTGAGGTCCCGCGTGTAGTAAGCACTTGTGATAGTGCTCCACTAATAATTGTGTAATGTTATGTGATGCGTGTAATAATATTGGATGTTTTGTGTTGTAATCTAAGTTAGAGTTAGAAAGCCTTCCTCCCACTCTTATCAAGTTTGTTTCTGTTTCTAAGAATGGATTTAAGTTTAATATTTTGTCCTTGGATGACAAATGGTGATTGCTAATCAATTGTGTATATTGCTTGCAAAATAGTTTCATCTGTACTATTCTGCAAAGTGATTGTGTACTGTTTTCTAACTCTGATATGGTGAGTGTACCTACTGTTTTGTTGGTTGGTTTCTGACAGTTGTGTTTAAAACGCTGTATGTATGCCACTATGCGTTGTAATTTTGCGTAGCTAGAATATTTACTTGTGAAATCGTGTGCCTCACTTGACATAAAATTACATTGTAGTTTCGTTTCAGGTAACTCATTGGTATGTGGGATTTGAACCTGTGTTGGCCAAGTGAACTCAGCTTCATGTAGGAAGCGTGGACCTTCCCACCACAAAGATGATGATTTTAACTGCGTGGCATTCAACCCCCTGGATCCGATGTCTGCTGGATTCAAGTGTGTGGGAATATAATGCCATCCGTGTGGTTCTGAGTTTAATGTGATTTCGTTGACCCTGTTATAAACAAATTGTTTTAGATTATGTTTACATGTTTTAATCCAACCTAATACTATTGTTGAATCGCACCAATAAACCTGTTTATCTATTTTTATGCGTAATGATTTTTTAACCTTCTCTGCCAATTTAGATGCGAGAAGAGCCCCTAAGAGCTCCAAGCGAGGGACTGTAAGCCTTTGTTTGAGAGGGGCTACCTTACTCTTGGCTAACAAAAGGTGTACGCTGACATTCCCATTGCTGGAGATTGACCGTATGTAAACGCAGCCTGAATATGCCTTTATGGAGGCGTCACTGAAAGCATGTAATTCAATTTTAATATGATTATCACATAAGACTCGGCGTGGTATTTGAATGTGTGTTATGTTTGGTAAGTTCGCCATAAAGTTCTGCCAGTGTGAGATAATTTCTGAAGGTAGTTCATCATCCCATGATAAGTTAGTAGACCACAGAGTTTGCAAGATAAGTTTTGCTTGCAACATGCATGGATTGATTAGACCTAATGGGTCAAAAACCTGAGCTATTGTGGACAGAATAGTGCGTTTGTTTTGTTTATGTGTTTGTGTGTCAGTGTTTGTTGATGAGAAGAGCAACATGTCATGGGTACATGTCCAAAGTAAACCAAGTGTTTTTGCATAATTTTCTTTATTAATTGTTAATAATTGGTCGTTGCTATTTTCATCAACAATTTGAGTGAGGATGGATGGCGCGTTTGACCGCCATTTTCTCAAATGAAAGTGTGCGCCTTCAAGTGTCTGTATGACGTCCTTGCATGTATTGATAAGTTCAGATTCTGAGTCGCTGCCTGTTATGAGATCGTCTACATACATGTCATGAAGAATTGTTTGTTGTGCGTTTTTGTTAGTACATTCTTGGCCTAACTGTACAAGACACCTTGTAGCTAGGTAAGGTGCTGATGCCGTGCCGTATGTAACTGTGTTGAGTTTATATTGTTTTATTTCCTGATCCGGTTCTGGTCTCCAGAAAATCTGTTGTAAAGGACGAAATCGTTCGTCAATTAATATTTGCCTATACATTTTTTCAATGTCTGCCGTGACTACGTATCTATGCTGACGAAATCGGATCAAGATGCTAATGAGGTCTTCCTGAACGATTGGACCCACGTGTTGTATGTTATTAAAGGATTTGCCTGAACTAGTGACAGCTGATGCATCGAATACGGTTCTCAATTTCGTGCTGAGGCTATTTTCTCGTAAAATGCCGTGATGAGGAAGAAAGTATGTTACTTCATCTGTATCTGTGTGTGGATTTTCCGTCATGTGCCCCAAAGTTATGTATTCGTGCATGAATTGTTTGTATAATGTTTTGAATGATGTGTTTCGCTTGAATTTACGTTCTAGTGTTTGGAACCTAACGAGCGCTTGTTGTTTAGAATCACCTAAGTTGGTAGGCGATTCCTTAAGTGGAATGTGAACCACGAATCTACCATCCGGCTGACGGATAGTTGTGTTTGTGAAAATCTCTTCGCATTCACTCTCACCCTTTGTCTGGGTTTGTTGAGTGGTGGAAACAGATTCAAATTCGAAGAATTTGTTTAATTGCTCTTCGAGCTCAGTGGTTTTTATGAAATGAGTGTGGACTGTATAAGGTTGCCTTTGTGATTGTTTGACTGGAACTGAACCAGACACAAGCCACCCAAGTTTTGTTTCAACGAGGGTTGGCTTGCATTTGCCTAACGACAATGTGTTGTGAGCAAGTACCTCCCAGAACAGGTCAGCACCCAGCAGTAACTAGACCTCTGACGGCGTGTGAAATGTTGGGTCCGCGAGGCAAATGTGTGGTGGAATTGTAAATGATTTACAATTCACTCGTGTTGATGGTATGATTTGTGTTATTTGAGGGACAACGAAGCAATTGAGTTCTGCGGTGAACCTTGTGTTTGAAAGCGACGATATAGTGACGTCGCATCTCTGTGTCACTTGTGACGACTGGTTGCTTAGTCCTTGGACTGTAATAGATGTTGAATAGGTAGGTATACCTAACTGTTGTTGCAAGCCCTTTATAATGAAGCTTGAAGTGCTGCCGTTGTCTAACAACGCCCGCACCTTGTGTAATTGACCATGACAGTCTGAAATGTTTACTATTGCAGTGGAGAGGAGTACCTGACTATTGTGGATGGATGAGAGTGTGATGTTTTCCCTTGCTTGTTCTTCTGCTTGTGCCTGTTTTTGTGTTGCAGGTAATACTACGCACTCCTCGGATGAGCTATTGCTAGCATGTGTGTTTGGATTGTGTAATAATGTATTGTGTTTTTGTGAGCACATTTTGCAAGTGCTCAACTTGCAATGTTGTTCATCGTGCCCCCGACGTAAACAATTTTTGCAAAGTTTTAATTGGTTAACCTTTTCAATGCGTTTTTCTATTGGTAATGACTTGAACCTAGTGCAATGATAGATAGCGTGGTGGCCCTTACACAGAGGGCATGAAAATGCATTTTTATGATTTGAAAGCGATTCATTTGTGACCAGTGATTTTTTTCGAACATGTGTTGTGTCACTATGCCTACGTGGTGACTTGTGGTGTGTGTCTTCCATTGTTTCTAAAAGGTCGGCTCTATTTTTTAAGAATGAATTGAAGTCAAGCAGCGATGGAAGTACCTTTAAATTGCTCCGTTGAACTTCCCATTCCCGCATTGTTCTTTGATCAAGTTTACCTAATACCATGTGAATTATGAGAATGTCCCAGTGTTCTGTAGGTAAATTGAGTGTTTTAAGAGCTCTTAGATTCTTGTTTACTGTGTCTATGACTGTACGCAAACCTTGGGAAGATTCTCTTTGAATCTGTTCTATGTTGAACAAGGCATGAATGTGATTGTTGACTAAAAGCCTATTGTTGTTGTACCTATCACACAGTAAACTCCACGCAACATCATAGTTCTCGACCGTAAAATCTAATGATTGTATAATTAGAGATGCGCTTTCTTTGAGTGAAGCTCGCAAGTAATGAAACTTGTTTATCTTTGGAATGCTAGTGTTTGAGTGTATAAGTGATTTGAAAGTGTCATGGTACTCTAACCAATCCTGATAGCTACCAGAGAAGGTGGGCAAATTAATGATAGGTAGTTTAATGTTTGGTCCTCGCATGTGTGCAGATACACTGCTAGAACCTGTCACCTGGTCATCATGCGCTGCAGAGGCTGCCTGGCTCCGATCCAGCAGCTCCTGCGCAGCTGCAACTGTGCTGAAGTAGCTATTCTCGAAAGCCTCCCTCTCCGGTAATTCATCACCTGGAATTTCAGATAGATTCTCTATGTCAGTCTGAGTAGAATCAAAATCGTTGTAAACATCTTGGATTTTGGTTAGACGAGCTGTAAGCTCACATGTCTGCAATGAATTAAGCTCCTTGCATGGCAGTAGTGGTTGCAAGAAGGTTTTGAAAATCGTAAGCTTGGATTTATATGAGCCTCTGTTCTTTTTTAAAGTTTTAAGGTCCATGACTGCAAATGCATCGAGGTGAAAATGAAACTAAGTTAAAATGGTCCAGCTGAAAGAGATATTAATGAAGTAAATTGTAGTTATACTTAAATTTTATAATGATAGGTGCAAGAACACGAAGCGGAAGCGTCAAATCACGTGCGCGAAGCTAGTCGTAACGCCACGCGCCAGCGCAGGCAGCGCGCACAACCGGTTTTGCCGGCCGCGACCAGCTTGCAAAGCCGCGATCGCGTTCGGTGCTGAAATGAGGATAAATTGAATATTACAAGCAGTTAGTGAATGCACAATAGGCTTATTGGGAATTGGAAGTGATTTTTGACAGCTAGGCCACTCGGAAAACACTAGGCGCTGAAATAGGTTAGGCACGTAGGTGCTTGCTACGTTGCACTTTGAGGTTAGATTGTTTGTTTAAAATTGATTTGTATGAAAGTTGCATGAATTGTGAAAAAAGGAACATGTGAATGCCGTGATAGGCGAGGGCAGAAATTATAAGAACAATTATTTAAATCTGTTGAAAATAGGGAAGGATTGCGCAAATTATTATCAATTGGAACGAACTCACTGTTTTACCCTCCCTGTTGGTAGCGTGTAGATAAATATGTGCACTGTGCTGTGCAAGGGCTCGTCCCGTAAGGTTATCGTCTTGAATCTTGCCAATCCTTGAATATTTCTTCGAAAACGGCGTTGTGAAGATGTGTTCTTGATGGATTGTTGAGAACAGTTGAGAAATTTATGCTTGCCGCCTTGGTGTCGTCGACCCCCGTGTGACCCGTTCGAAAATGTCCGTCGCTTGTCGATGTTCTTTCTTCGTGTCAATAACTGGAGATCCGGCTCGAATCTTGTAGGCTATCAAACCAGGGTTGTAGACGGCGTCGAAAATAACTATACTCGTGATTCAGATAAAAGGGAGTTTAATTTCAAGATCACAATACAGTATGGCACCACAGATTTATAATAAAGAATTGAGTTGAGTGGGCGCGGCGCATGCGACTAGCGCGGCAGCCGTAGGAGAAAGAGGCCGGGCGTGAGCGATGTGAAGTCTCCGCAGAACGCGACGTCATCGTACGGTGTGAAGGTGGTTGTGAATGTCTATGGTTCTGCTGCTGGGCGTAGACAACGATCTACAGATATTTGTTACGTGTCTATTCCGGGTTCGTATTTTATATATGTCCTTCAGTTTGAGGCATCATAGCTCATAAATGTGTTTCTTTTATTTGACGGCCTCAGTGGCGCAGCGGGTGAGAGTCCGCCTGCGACGCAAGAGGTTGCGGGTTCGATTCCCGCAGCGGAGCATATTTGTGTACGATCTGCAGATATTTGTTCCGTTGTTCTGGGTGTTTACTATGTATAATAAAAAAATCTATCTATGTATATAATGTTTTTAAATATATCAGTTATCTAGTACCCATATTACAAGCTTTGAGTGGCTTACTTTGGGGCTTGATGGTGCTGTGCGGATTATCCAGCATTATTAATTTATTTTATTATTTTATTTGAAAGGCAGTTTTAGTCTTAATGGAACATAGCCTTTCAAATATAATTTTCGTCAAGGTTTTCCGAATTTTAGTACAATTCGCTTGTGAAAATAATTAAACCGTTTTCGCCCGTCTCGTCTTATATGAACGTTGTAAGTCAAATATTATGTTAAAATCAGCAAACTCAGGTAAAATTATCTTATTCGTAGCCGAGTCAAAATCAATAGAATTGTAGAAACACGGGTCTCCTAACAAACCGCGAATGCTGAGTTCGAGCATTAATTGAACCATGCCCCGGCAAGGGGTACCGGCACAAAACAACTCAACATACAGAAGTGATAGTTACCGTGGCGTTAGAATCGGCCCCACTAAGTCAGCCTGTTCTGTGCATTTTCAACAACTCTACTGTAATCACCACTCGCCTGTGATTATTTCAAGTAATTTCAAGTAATTTATTTAGTAACGAATTACATGGTTGTAGTAACTATTGGAATTCGATGATGCCCGCAGTAGTTTTTAGTAAAACTGTGTCGCAGACACCATCGCCCTCCTCACAGACAGGGTGTTCTATTACATAACATATTACATAAATTTTAGAGATTATGACAAAACTACCCTTGTTTGGTGAGGTACAATAAGAATAATACCGAACACTGTTCAGTTATACAATGAGGAACAATTTTTTTAATGGTCTGTTTGTAAACAGACGGTTAAAAATCCTATCCTAACACTATGAGTGACAGACTCGTGTCTCCCTTGATTGCCCCCCTCGGGGAGACATCAGGATTTTTCAGAGATTCGTGTCTCCCTTGATTGCCCCCTCGGGGAGACATCAGGATTTTTCAGTCCTGGTGTCTCCGGGGAGATATTAAAACATTTTTTAAAAGAATGCGAAAGTTTATGTGAATGTTTGTTACCACGAATCTTCGTAACTAGTTTACCGATTTAGATGAAATTTTGTGTGCACATAGTTTAGGTTTTAAAATAACTCATAGGCATAATATTATTTTCAAAAATTAAACTTAGAAAGGTTTAAAAGGTTGGTACAGATTCTATGTAAAGTTATTATTCCTTGGTTCGATTCACTGAAAACTCGGTATACATAAAATAGAAAGTAAATAATAAATCACCTATTTATTTTACAAAACCGCGCGAGGAAATCCGCGGGGCTCAGCTATTTTTTCAGTTGTTCTGGATGTTTTCTATGTATAACAAAAAATATCTATCTATGTAGTGTATTGTATTAAGTATATCAGTTTTCTAGCACCCTTAACACAAGCTCTGCTTAGCTTGGGGCTAGATAATACTGTGTGAATAGTCCAACATTACTTATTATTTATTTATCTTTAAGTGCATATTATAACTCAAATGAGCTCATCTTCTGATTAAAACTACACCGTGCATTCTTCAACTGCTTCAGACGTTGGCGATACGTCTCCGTTCAATATTGAACTAAGATTTGTCACCTTCAGTCGATAGCTCCCTTTGTACAGTTGATTATAGTTTCAATCACTCTTCATAAAAGGCGAGCAGTCATTGCACAGTGATTTGCTAAAGGTCCAAGGGTCCTTTAAGTAACTTACCTACTATTTTATCAGTAATTCAAGTTGCAAGTAAGTATACCTGATTAAAAAGTTGGGAGTTTCAAGCTACGAGCTTTTTAGTCTGCCCTAACCACTATTGGAAAATTTGAAAACAAACTAAGAGTCAGGTACGTGCCTTTTAAGACCACTGGCATAGGATAAGGTAGGTTTTGTTAGGTACTTAATTTGTAGGTATCCAAAGATTTTTAGAACGGATATTTTAATAGATTCAAGATTCAGTTCTACAGGATAAAAAGGTTTGGGACGGGTTTTGCTCCAACACGAAAAATAACAACTAACAGGCTGAAGGTTTTTTCGTCGCTTCTTTTCTTTAGTCTACATACCGAAGCGACAAAAATTAAAAATGTCATTATATCCGTGTCAGTGTATAATTTTATAATTTGTCCTTTTCTAAGTGCAAATTCATTGTATTTATGGAAAGAAATAGTTTTTGATTTGATTTGATTTGTTCATTTATTCCGTTTTGATACACTTATTGTATACGGAAGGATGCGGGTTCAAGTCCCGCCGAAGTTGTAAATTTTTGCGATGTTATTTAATTTCTTAGAAATTTGCCAGAGTGTGAGGCTTACGCACTATAAAAATAAAAACTTTACACTATTGTATGTTATTGTACACTAGGAAAAATCATAGAGGTACATCAAATGACATAATATGTATCTATGTATCTCAGTCATCACATCAGTCAGAGCTTCGTCAATATCTTAATAAGATTTCAAGAGTAAAACTAACCTTACTTTTATTCTATTTTTCTTTGATAAGGTATGTTTCGGACGTGACAGGTAGTTTATTGTGAAAACTTATGCATAGGCAGACAAAACTGTTACTATAATAAAAATAGGAACCGCGGTTTGGTTCCTATTTTTATTATTTTTTCTTATTTTTAGCCTTTTGTCGGCTTTTGAAATAGGTTTCGGCAATATTGGGTCTTCATTGGGTTTCGGAGTAATAATTGTGAATCTTTAAATAATTGCAGAATTAAATGGGACCTATACTTTAGAACCTGTATAAGTGACGAGTTTTTGATAGATTTTAGATAAAAAGAATCCAAGAATTCGAGAATTGAGGCGCCGTTTGAGTATTCAGGGGTAAACCCTTTTGCATAACAAACTAATAAGAAACAGATCTGGACAATTTCGCTCAGATATCCTGCGCCCCAAAGTAATCAATGCTTATTGTTATTACAAGCTTTGAATAGCTTACTTTGGGGCTAGATGGTGCTGTGTGGATTGTCTAGCATTATTTATTTATTTATTTATTGTTATGGCTACCAGATGATAAACAACTTAAAAAGGTATTTACTTATTAGTTAGATATCAAAGAAAACATCCATGATCAGAACATATCTGCAGATCATATAAATATTTATCCCGCGGCGGGAATAGTATATACAACCTTCTGCGTTTCAGGCAGACCTTTGGTGATCCGCAAACACAGAGGTCGACTAAAGTTTTTGTTTTTATAGTGCGTAAGCCTCACACTCTGGCAAATTTCTAAGAAATTAAATAACATCGCAAAAATTTACGACTTCGGCGGGACTCGAACCCGCATCCTTCCGTAAGTACCGGAATGTGCTAACCAACTACACCACGAGGTCGAGTGACGCTGGAGTCGAAAATCTTTGCGACTTTCTACGGACTGTAGCGCCGTTAGCTCCAGACAGAGGTCGTCTTTTAAAAACAGAAAAATATACTGAGCCAATGCCACGCTCATTAACATAATTACCAAAACTTCCCAAAATCTTTATCCTCATCCCATAATCCCTTCCTCGACACCGTTCGCAAATCCCCATGACAGATGCAGATAGATTAATCATCCGGGGGTAGATACTTCCCCGGCTAGATAGCGTAATGCCCGGATAACAGGGTCATAGGGTGAAGGGCTAAATTGTTTATTGGCTTGATTGGGGCGGTTTGCTGAGCACTAACTTAAGTAAACGATAGATTCGCCTGGATGGGATAAAATGCTGAGACAGGGGTCCTGTCTCTTTTAGGATCCAAAGCAACATTCCGATAGTTGATAAGCATGCATGCTAAAGACTGTTATCATTGTAGACGGTTTATATAAGAGCTAGGAATATTTATACATAAGCGATTTGTCTACAATGTATATTATGGCAAGTTAACCAACAGTAGTTATAAGAAATCCTGAGTAAAATAGATGAGAACCCTTTGCCTGGACAAACCTAACATAGACTTTAAGGTAAACCAACCTATGTAATTAATGATTTATACGAATAAATGATATATCTATATCTATCTATATTTTTGTATGATAATGAGTATTTTTGTAATATCTAATATCTCTGTCAAAAAAGTATCACGAATCCATCATTAAATTCAAATGAAAACCAAATTCAAATCAAATATATTTTTTGTGTCCCTAAGTTTTCACAACTGTATTATTGGCGCGAAATTTGAGTTCCATTGGTTACCTCATTACTTTCTTTAGAGTGTATTTTATGAGTTCATCTCAAATGTGTTTTGCGATTTTCGTAATGAATAAAAACATCGAACAAAGAGTTGGTCTGCAATTTGACTGTCGCGGTATTGTGCACTCGGATTTATTACCAGAATAAATAAATCAGAAAATAAATAACGAATATTATCTAACCGTTATGCGGCGTTTGAAAGTGCAACTCCGCCGAAAAGGTCAGATTAGAGGACGGAAAATTTTTGCACCAAGACAACTCGCCCTCGCGCAAGGTCATCATGAATAAATTTGTGTCCAAAAACTTAACAAACACCACTGACCCACCTTATTCACCGGATATGGCTTCAGCAGACTTTTTTCTCTTTCCGAAACTAAAATTACCACTTCGAGGCGACGGTTTTCAGTCGATAGAAGACATAAAAGAAAATTCGCGGCGAGAACTGCGTAAGATTCCAGATAAAACGCTCAAAATTGTTTTGATAATTGGATTATTCGTTCCCATATGTGTATTATATCGGAAAGAGCCCAATTTGAAGGCGATAAAATAAACTTAGAAGAATAATTAATATTGTGTGTATTATTGACCTTCTCTCGGTATATTATTGACAGAAATGGATGTACCTGTTTTACGCACTTCTTTCATCTCCGCTTTTTATGCCTAATTTAAGTGTTGTTGTAGGTTTTATTTAATTTAATTTGTGCTTTCTTGAGTTGTGTTTGGCAAGTGAGAGTGCTCACACATTACTCGTGTTAGGGTTAATAAATATCATACATAATCAAATTCAGAAATATCGGTGACCCAATTCTATTTTGTTACCATAGTTCCTCTATTACAAGATTTTTACAGATCCTGAAAAAGCTAAAAGCTTTGTTGTGTAAAATAAATAGAGGAAATTCTTATTAAGAGTTTGTTACCGTAGTCAACCTTTCGAAAAAGAATCCTAAATACAAAAATCAATTTACCCCAATTCTTGCCACAACCGCTGTTGTTTGGAAAGTGCCTATTTAAGTATTTAGGCGTTCCGGTGAACTTTGAAACTTAAAGTTGGTTAGCCAAGTATTTGGGATTGTTGTCGACAAAGGAAGGGCCTTTATTGCTATCTTCAAGTAGTTTCTATTGGAATTTGGTTTAATTAGTTCTTCCTTGACATACGTAGTCATAAGTTGCTTGTGTTCGATACATCGATCATGTAGGTAGGTTAATCAGCATCATCAGCAGTTTGACGTAAGTAACACTTTACCATACTAAAATAAAACGTAGCACTAAGCCGGCTTTTGACTATGGGATATAATATAATATATATTACATCTTGAGATATAATATTTTATCGCTCGCCATACATTTTGTACGAGACCGTTTACACTGTGCTATAATATATGTTACATGCCAAACTATAAATATTTTTTCGACCGAGTGATCGATATTTGAAGGTCATTTGAAGGTGTATATTTTACCTCACGTCCCCGGACACCGCGCCTCCCCCGCTTCGCCCTCCGTTTGAATGTTGGCGTTCGTGTGCAGACGTGTAAACTGATCATGTGTGTTCCAAAATATATATCTTACAGTGTGAAAAGCAATCGCGGGATGTAATATATAGCACAAGATGTAATTTATATTATATCCCATAGTCAAAAGCCGGCTTTAGAAGCCATAACTTGAGAACACACAAGCGCAGAAACGCGTAGGCATATACATGCCCCCGCCCTGGAAGTATTATTGGTGGGTAGGTGCCTATACAAATTAAATAAGATTGTTACTCGTTTACTTTCATTAATAATAATAATAATATTCATGTGTTATCAATCAATTTATAATTGTGTACCTGCATACCTACCTACCTAATTATGTGTAACTTAAATAATGTTATGTTACTGTTCTTTTGTTACCTTTCCTGTGCTGTTTGTGTGTGTACCCAATAAAAAGTATATCTATCTATCTATCTATCTAACTTGGAAACCGAATATTGTTAATTATTTACTTTCAATTCAATTCTTTAGATAATATTTACAATCTCACTCAACTTTCGCGAGGAGTTAGACAGCAGAAATATTAGACATTTTACGTGTGCGTGTAATGTACTACTTATATTTCAACTTCAACTTCTTGTCTTATGGCTCTGTGTCTGGTTTGACAAATCTCTATACAGAGTTCTTTTTTTGTTATTTTGTTGTTCCAATTATGAGTCGATTTAAAAAAAAAAAGACGGGTTGCACTCCGGGAGTGCCGGCAGAAGTGAAAACTTGATTATTAACGTTGAGCATGTTTGATATTTTGGAATGGTTAGGGAATAATTTTGCACCAATTGCTTTAGCAGTATAAAAGTACTATCATTTATGTGGTAGAATACAATATTCATTTATTGCGCTATCGTACACAAACATGACAATTTATATTACATTAAAAATTTAACAATTTAAAACTATTACAATTATTTTACAATATTAAATAATATTACAATTATTTACAGCCGGTTGCGCGCAAACCATTACCCGCTACAAAAATCTGATTATTTTTAAAGTCCAAAAATAAATTCCGTTTCCCAGCAATTATTTTTGCGCAGTGTTACTTAGTTTCATGTACAGAATGCTTGGTTGACGGCTTCGTGAAGGGTCTGTTTACATCCGTTAAGCAGTACGATAGACTCGATCGAAACCTAACCTTAATTCTAAAATTATATTAATGAATAAATGAAAATTTTTGTCCTTGTCTTTCTTTTCGATTCGTTCGAGAAATTAATTATCTATAGATACATAAGTAGGTAGGTATAAGCGAGCCGGACGCTAGCAACTATTACGTAAGCTAGGGCCTATTGTTGTTGTCGGAAACTAGTACTATTATCTATTCTGTTTACCTAAAAATAATGTTCGATTTTAAACTCTATCTCAAAACAAAACTTCAAGAAATTTCCTAGCTATAATGAAGATATTGTCCTGCACAATTTTGAGCTTTATTCCTTCGGCATAATGTCGTCGTTGCTAAACTCCATCCGTCTTACGCTTTTTCGATCAGGTCACGTGTCCTGACGCGAGTTTAAGATTTTATACCCATTACAGAAAAAGTGCTCAACGCCGCTAAAGAAGTTTTCACTTCAAAAAACTCATAATTTTGTTATTTGTATAAATGTAAAGTTCTAATTTAGTTCAAGAATTGTACCACTATGTACGAACCAACGCTGGTTTAATGGTGCAATATTATTAAATTATGTATACCTTTTTGAATTAATAAATGTTCTATTCTATTCTACTATGCTGACTGAACTCAGACGTTGCATACAAGTAGTCAAGTTCAACTAACCATGAAATGTACCGTGTTCTTGAGGCATGAGTCGGCAGGCTTTGCCGTCTAGCTAGGTCAGTTGACGAGAACAGTTGGAGAACGGTTAGCTAACACTGTTTAGCCAACTGTACTCGTCAACTGAATACATAGGATAGTGTTAGGCTAGGCGCAAACGGACCACCGGTCACAGGTAACGGTGGCGAGCGACTAGCTGTTTACACGCTTTGCATTGGTGGCGAGCGATAAGCTGTTTACACGGTTTTTTATATATTTTGTACGAACTCTCCGTAATCGCGCGTCGCCGGTGGCAGCCACTCGCTAAAGCAGTGTCCGCGACTCGCCACACAAGACACCGACTCTCGCCACTGACACTCACTCACTCAGTCAACCGCTAGGAAGCGATGGGCGATTCCGAGATAAATATTTTCAAACTTACGCGATCTGAACACATTATTATTAGTATTGTTAAACGGGTATTTATCGCGTTTATTTACCTATTTTTCCCGACGTTTCAACAGGTTTACACACTGTCGTGGATTCCGAGATGTTTTAACAATCGAAAGAATCGGAGTCGTTAAAATAAACCATCGAGTCAACCACCGACTCGCCGTTCTACAAAACAATCGAGATGTTTTTCGATTGTTTCGAGTTAACGGAATCGACCGCTTCTTTTTGACTGTTCGAATCAGTCACTCTCACTCACCAAGTCTCGCTCGCACTCGGTCACCGGGGTCAGTCGATTGCATGCATCGAGCCGAGGTGCTATCTAAGTATTCATACGTAAGTTAATAATTTTCGATTGCTCATGTTGAAAGAATAAGTCAAGAACTCGCGAAACTCTAAACCATCGAGGAACAACCCGTGAATGAACGCGCCATGCGCCAGTCGCAATATCAGATCGAGTAGGACTAGAGTCCAAGTCGAAACAATCGAGAAAAATCGAGATGTTCGAACAATCGAAATAATCGAATAAAACCTCTCGCCACCGCGCATCGCTACCGCTAGGTGTCCTACGCATCGCACGTGTCAATGTAATGGTGACCGGTGACTGTCGTGCGCTTCCGCGACCGCTGCAAATGTGGTGATAGCGTGCGACAGCCACCGGTAGCTGTGGCCGGTGGTCCGTTTGCGCCTACCCTTAAATAACAAACATTCGGCCCATTATTATTCAGATAGACTGAGATCTTATTTTAAAACGACTCCCCGCGTGTGTAAGCTTATAAAACATTTTTAATTTTGATGTTTACCTCACTCATCTAAGGCCGCGTCCACACGAGCGCACGTGTATGTAATTGAGACAGCCCCGCGGGGACCGAGTATAATATAACTCGTTCGTGTGCGAGCCTTTATTCGTTTACTCTCATTCTGTGCATTCTGTGTGCTGCTTGAATTCTAATTACTTGATGTGGAAGTTTGGCCCGGTTTCGGATAAAACTGCATATTCTGAGGCCGTGAGGTACATTTTAAAATAAACTACAAAGTTTCGGATGATGGAACGCAATTTTTCTTACTACGGAGACGTTTTGGATCTGACCTTCGACAAAGGGGGCTAATGGACACGCTATAAGAACTTTTTTGAATAACCTCATAAACGTTTATAAGTAGAGTTTGACCAACATTTTTCATCGATGTCATTTTGTAAGCTAATAATTACAATTTTGCAAAATCAATGCACAAAATAGAGATATTAAATAAAACAAAAATAAATAAATAATGCTGGATAATTCACACAGCATTATCTAGCCCCAAGCTAAGCAGAGCTTGTGTAAATAATAGAGAAGATATCTCTATAAAATACTTATTATAGCTGAATTTACTTGGCTTTACCCACGTGGTCAATTTATTCGTTCGATAAATTGAGCTTCAAACTAAAATCAAAATTATAATAATCATAGAAAATTACAGTAACAGATTAAAACAATTACAACTAATATATACACTTAAATGATCATGATGATTATCTGAAGTGTCATGAAAATTGAAAGTTGTTATGAAAACACATGTCGGAAAAATTCAGTTAAATTTGATTAAAGAAATTGTATTTTGATGCTAACGACAAAATTCAAAGACCTACAATATCTACATCACTAGCAAAGTAATAAATAAATAATGCTGGATAATTCACACAACATTATCTAGCCCCAAGCTAAGCAGAGCTTGTGTTATGGGCACTTGATAACTGATATACTTAATACAATACACTACATAGATAGAACATTTTTTATTATACATAGTAAACATCCAGGACACTCTCAACATATATCTGCAGATCGTACACACATTTGTCCCGAGGCGGGAATCGAACCCGCCACCTCCTGCGTCGCAGGCGGACCTTCGCCCGCTGCGCCACAGAGGTCGTCAAATATTGGTTACGCCTACACCATTTCAATCTAGTACATATTGTATGGCATCACGTCTCCTCTAAAGACTAGATTTTCTTCTAGATTGGTTCGACACTACCAAACCGTTATTACGATAAACCTAGACCCTACTTTAGAAATAAATAAATAAATATTAATGGACAATCCACACAGCATCATCTAGTCTAGCCCTTAAGATAGCAGAGCTAGCGAGAAATTCATGACTTTCACAATAATTTCATAATGATTCGAAGTTATGTTGATGGAGCGTCCGAAGTAACACAAGCTAATTACAAGAATCATAAACTCAACGGATTAAATGGTTTGTTCATATTATGTCCTTAGAGCAATGATATTATATATATAAACTGAGGTAGATGCGTTTTACCGAGGTCTGCGCGGCAAGACAAAACCAGGTGAATTCACTTGACTGAACTCAGTCCGCTCTGCGTCGCGCCGCGATACGAACATACGTTGCGGGATTTTAGAGAAAAGTAAAACAAACGAAAATGCCACATTTTGTGTTACGAAAGTGCAAAAATTATACTGGGACAGCTGTAAAAAACAGGCAGGATGTATCTTTCCATTTGTAAGTACTGTTTAGTCTATTTAAAATGGAAAATCATTAATTTTATATTAAAAAATCACTGCCGCGGCGTTGCCGCTTTGCCATTTACACGAACGAGACAAGACGTAGTGCGTTGCATTCATGAGTGACAGAGAGAACGAGATAATGACGTGCGGTGTTGTCGGTTCGACCGACGCTAAGGGAGGTTAGGGTGATATGGGTAATATGATCACGCAATGCAACAATATTATTTTTCACCACTACTTTCCAATTATTTTTCGTAGTAGGATAATAAAGAGATGATTTGACTTTCAACATTTGCTTCTATTTTGTTTTAGATTTCCTATAGACGAATTAATTAGGGAGAAATGGGTACGAGTCGTTAGAACCCAAAGACGAGACCATGAATGGATGCCAACGGCATACTCCACAATATGCTCCAAACACTTTGTAGATACTGACAAGTACGTCACAAAAAAAATCACAAACTGATAAAGAATGCAGTGCCGGTAATTAAGGTAAAATAGAAAAAAAAAACTACTTTTAATATTCGGTTGTGTGTTCCTTTCCTATGTTTGATTAGACAGGTAAAATTTCAGCCCGATCCGTTCAGTAATTTTGACGTGAAGAAGTAACAAACATCCATCTATCAAACCAAACTTTATTAAATTATTATCATAGTAACTAGCGACCCGCCCCGGCTTCGCATGGGTGCAAAGCTGATACTAAATATACTACAGAATCGGCCTCCCTGCCGGTACCGCTGCAGGATGTATCTTTCATGCATGCTGTAAAGGGCCAAATGAATCTATATTAAATGCACAATGTAAAAATAGCTTCGTAAATAAGCAATTATTTCTCGTAAAAAGTAAAGGATATAAACTGGTTATTGTGGGTTATCCCTAAGAGATAGATATATACCACCCGGACTTTTTATAGACCTTTTTAAGGTGTACAATACTGTAGTACATTATTTTGATCTATCTCGTAGGGTTCAGCCAGCGTTTGCAATGTATGCGCAAAAAAGTATTTATTTACGACATCACATAAGAAACCTCTAAAATTATCAGTGTTCCTCTACTATATTATGCATGTATGATACATATAAACCTTCTTCTTGAATCACTCTATCTATTAAAAAAAAAACCGCATCAAAATCCGTTGCATCGTTTTAAAGATCTAAGCATACATAGACACAGACAGACAGACAGATACCGACAGGAAGCGACTTTGTTTTATACTATGTAGCGATTAGAAGGCACTTAAGTTAAGTAAAAGTATTTTTTCTAGTGTGCTCACATAAATGTACCTATACTAGGAATGTAATACTATAATTCGTATATAAACATTTTTATTTAAAATTTACTGTTTATTTTCTTAGTGGTGCCTCGTTACCCCCGTTTCCCCTAGTTCGTTCCTTAGCTGCTAGCCGATGACGTCATAGGCTGTCATTGGCCGTCAGCCCGCTGGCCGCTCGTGTAAAGTGTGAACAGTATGTTCATCTCTTTCTGACAACGGGGTCCTATATATCTCTGTTATCTTTTATCGTACTCAGTGATACAAATAAAGTTCCATAGTCCTATGCAGGTAGCTATAGTAAAATATCGCCATGTTTTTATTTCTTTCTAATGAGTATGACGTCTCTATTGGTAAAATCTCATTGCCTTAGAGCGCCATTATCTGTTAGAATTAGGTTTAAAGAACTTTATTCTCATACAAACACAGGGTTTACTTAGAATGAGATACATAAGAAAAAAATAATCTAGGTTAACAATATTTATTTTTATTAAGTATAGAATTAAGAAGTGATATAGCATTTATAATGAGAAAAAGTCATAAAAATTAGCTGTGTGAACCTCGCAACCGACTTTGAGATATCTATCTTTTTATGGTCCTATTTGACCAGGTTTGTACCGGATTAAATTTTCGTTTGTTGTGAAAGTTATGGGGAGGGGGAGGTTTTTCAATAGTCGATTTTGACTTTAGTGGGTAATATGAATTATTTTATCTCGGTATTTAATATAAAAATTCATTTACTTTTTGAGGAACTGTCCTTTACAAGCCTTTACAGCACTATTTCCAAATGAACTTAGGAATAAAGATAAAAAAATAATAGTTCTGTACCGTTTAAAAGGGGACGAAGCAACGAAACGTAACCTCCAAAGGCGCTCGTCATAATGCCGTAACTCACAAGCATTTGTTTATCTTTGAACGTTACTCCCATTGTGTGTTGCGTGCGAATTTCAAATGATGAAAATTCTTTTGAAACTCTCCAAGAGTTGAATGTACAGGGTGAAAAAATATCTAAATAAGTCTATTTGGAAAAGATTTTGAATTTCCATAAATTTTAAATTTTTTGGGCTTAGGTAAAAAACGATTTGAAACCCTACGACGATGATGATTGGTTCTTTACTTTATCTAAAGTTGCATATTTATTGCAGATGCAAAGAATTATCAAGTAATTTATAATAAGGACAAATATCTGCAGAAATTTGTTCCGTTGGTCTGGGTGTTTTCTATGTATAATAAAAAAATATCTATCTATGTAATGTATTATATTAAGTATATCAGTTCTCTAGTACCCATAACACAAGCTCTGCTTAGCTTGGGGCTAGATAATGCTGTGTGAATTGTCCAGCATTATTATTATTATTATTATTATTCTACCAAAACAAATAGGGGTTGCGAGAGAAAGGTAAAGAGTACTTTATTTTCGTTGGCTAACAAAAAGCCTCTAAAACTTTTGTCAGTTTCACACAGCGAGTAACATTTCAAAGCTAAACATTTTACCAGAAATAAAATTATCCAACTATTCCCTGCGAGCGCTCACAGTTTCCGATAAAACTGTACAAATAATGAAAGTTACAATGTTGACATACTAAATTGATGTGACACATTCCAACAATAAATTAAAATAACGTACAAGCGTGTGAACCATCGCTTTTTATGAAAGGAATTAATATAAATTCACTGTATTGGCCAACGTGCAACGTTAACATAACGTGTAACGTTAACAAACGTGCAACGTTTATACGTGAAGCGGGCAGTCCGGACAAACTTTACTGGTCTGAATGTTTTACATGTTAGGTACCTGTTATAAAAGAAAGCTACGTGGTTTAAAAACAAGATCCGTCAAGTGCGAGAGTAACTCGTGCGTCGAGGGTTTCGAACGTTTGTCAACAAATATGTACCAATAGTACTGGTTAGAGACTTTAATTAATACCTAAAATAGTAGGTACCAATCTACATTTCAGATGGATCTCTCTGCATGCTTCGGTTAAAGTGGGTAATGGTAAATTTTTCGACTTTTTTCAAAATATTTCAAAAAGTTTGAAACCTACAGAAATTCGAAAAACTGTTTTGAAATGTCCAAACGGATTTGACGACCTCTGTGGCGCAGCGGGCGAAGGTCCGCCTGCGACGCAGGAGGTTGCGGGTTCGATTCCCGCCTCGGAACAAATTTGTGTACGAACTGCAGAAATTTGTTCGGTTGGTCTGGTTGTTTTCTATGTATAATAAAAAATATGTATCTATGTAGTGTATTGTATTAAGTATATCAGTTATCTAGTACCCATAACACAAGCTCTGCTTAGCTTGGGGTTAGATAATGCTGTGTGAATTGTCCAGCATTATTAAAAAAAAAAAAAAAACATTTCTTTTGATACCCCACATGACCCTGTAGGTATCTTTTAAAATTTCGGTATCACAATTTGTATGGAAAATATTCATTTTCGTATTTCATGTATTATCATTTATTTTTCTTTAAATCTGTACAGGCACACGAAATGTATTATTATTTAAAATTTCAAGCTGCAGTAGTTGCTGAGTTATTAAGGATAGAAAAAAAGACAGACAAAGCGAGACCATAAGGGTTTCGAAACCGATCTATCTTCGAAACCCTAAAAATCATTGAATTAAGCGCAATAAATGTAGAGACAATTAAGTTTATTTCATACTATAAGCTAATTATGTTCCTAGACAGCTGATGTAGCTATGAATTTTTTCATCAGATGTTTATTGAAATACTAGCTGCTGCCCGCGGCTTCGCCTGCGTAGTTCCCGTTCCCGTGGTAATTCCGGGATAAAACATAGCCTATGTCCGTCTCCTGGTTCTAAGCTGACTCCCCACCAATTTTCAGCAAAATCGGTTCAGCCGTTCTTGAGTTATAAATAGTGTAACTAACACGACTTTCTTTTATATATATAGATTATGTATGTAGATACCAAACTTAGCTTACTGAATGGCGTCCAACTTAGCTTACTGAATGGCGTCCAAGAACTGGATACAGAAACCTTGGACGTCCAGTGGCAAGATGGGCAGACGATATTTCTAACACCGCAGGGCGAACCTGGATGAGATTGGCGCAGGACCGTGTGGAGTGGCACAAAAGTTTGGAGGCCTATACCCAGCAGTGGGTGAAGTCGGGTTGCGGATGATGATGATGAGATACAAAACATGTATTTATAGCAAATAGTTATTTATTCTATGTACTATTCTATCGAATTTTTATATGTCTTGTATACTTAAAAGTATGTGTTTTGGACAAAGTTCTATAAAATAGAAGAATATTTATTTCAAATACTATGTCTCAAAGATCATCGTAATGGCCGCCGGTCGCCAGCATTTTCCCGCTTCTTGAACTACAATATTTGCCTTATAAAGAAATAAATAAAATTAAAGTGTTTGTTTAAAATGCTGAAAATTAGAGGATACGCGGTACTTATAATAAAGAACCAACTTAAAAAAACAAGTCTGTTTTTTTAATCTCTATAACGGCTGGACTGGTTTTCACTAGCAGATATCTGATGATATAGCTGATTACTTAAGGTAACTCTTAACTCGAAAAAAGGTTATGTTTCTGCACTAAAAAATCAAAACCTTCTAAGGGTTTGATTTTTTAGCGCAGAGCAATCACCAAAACTAGCTTGCAGATATTTTGAATAAAATCAATTTAGGTTATTAGATCTATTCCTACCTGACCTAGATAGATGTATTTATAAATAAAAGTACCTTAATCTAATAAACAAACGGAGCCCGAAAGAGAAGCCTCTTATAAAGCTCAAAAACACCCTGTATGAACATTTATTTCAACATTCAGTGTTGCAAGTATTTGGGTTACTTGTTCGGTAAATAGCCGGCGAGCACTGCTGATAGGAATTCTCGAAATAATTTCAATAGAACAGAACAGAGGGCGCTCGGTTTCCAAACTGAATGCGATATCTTAAATTGTTTTACGAATAATCTTGTGCGGTTTACGTAAAAAGTTCTGTTATAAATTGATATAATTTGAATTTTTCTGTAGGAAATGTGTTTTGTAATTGGTTTTACAGGCTGGGCGGACCTCTTGGGAAGTTGTAGTACCTACCTTGAGTGTTTAACCTGTCGGCCAGGCTGACTCACCAATTGCATTAAGAATAATAAAAACCCATATCGTATAGGAAAAATCACACATTGTCTAA
This sequence comes from Eupithecia subumbrata, assembly GCA_949316285.1. Lineage (NCBI taxonomy): Eukaryota > Metazoa > Arthropoda > Insecta > Lepidoptera > Geometridae > Eupithecia > Eupithecia subumbrata. Next base: position 2,735,949 of record OX438638.1, read on the forward strand.
AAATAAACATCATATAAATAGCACGGCGCTAAAGCTACCGCACGTCACTTTCTGTTTCCCTCTAGACGAAGGAAAATTCAATGGATATTATAGGATTTTTGTCAACCTGGTCAGAGACAGCCTTCAAAATGCTATTTTCGGAACGGACCAACAAAAACTCTCAATCTACCATTAAATAGCGAGCCCGCACGGGACACACGTAATAAATAATGCTGAACCATTCACAGTAAAATTGTTTTTAAAACTTACCTAAATTATTTATTATTCCACGAAAGTGACATGCAAATCAAATACCAACGATCGAGCCAAATATAAACGGAAGGTTCTGCGAATCACCGAAAACCGCCTGCCATTCAAACCTATCAACCAAAATAGACGATACCTATCGCATATTCTGTAGCCAAAGCAATCAAAAACTATCAGTAAATGAAGAACCGTGCCTTTGATGAGACCTTTCCTGATATTGAAAGGCGAAATCTATTTGCAAATAAATCCGTGGTCTCTGAACTAAGACCTCATAAATTTAATGAAATCCATTGAATTTCAATAGTGTGCTTATTCTGTAAACTACAGTGGGAAACGTCCGCCATCTTCATAAGGGCCTTAGTGAAATATTTAAAATGCACGCAATCTAGTCCGCATGACAGCCTACTTCAGTTCGCGACCTGTCATAACTCTCATAGCAGGTACGAGTATCTAATCCTGCAGCAGTAGGCGTAAGGGAAAACGCGCGCCTGCCAAGCCGCCGCGCTCGTGTTTTTTGTAGTTAGTTAAACATAGTGATTAAGAAAATCATTTTATCAAGTCAAACTCTGCGAGTTGGTTTAGAAATATTAAGTGTCCTTAGTTGAGTACAAAAAAAAATTGGGATATCACATAGTTTGCTGGTCATAGTATTGAAAAAACGTTAGAAAAAGGGGTAACTTAGGGATTTTTTTTTTAACGAGTGAAGTTCATTAGTTAAATCTTGTAACTGAATGCGACTTTGACTAGACTAGATCCTTAATGAAATGAAATGAAATGAAATTTATATTTGTAGAAACTGTGTACAAAAAAGATCTTAAAAGCTAGGTGGAACAACATTTTATCCATGAATTATGGACGTACAATATTTAACTTATATAACTAGGTAATTTATTGATTTTGAAATTCTTTAATGTCATAAAAACATTTATCTAAGAGCCACCTACGGAGTTTTGTCTTAAATTTACTAGTAGGCAGTTATGTAATATATATCTTTTTTTCAGTATTTTAAACACTATTTTCTAAGTCTCAGATGATTTTAAAAATAACAAAAATGCGGCCTCTGCTGGCCTACCAAGCCTTAAGACCTATGAAAGATAGAATAGAATAGAATCGTTTATTCACAGAATACATGTCAAATATTACAATGCTGTTGTTGTATCAGTGTGGTATCAATGTAATACTACCAGTAATCTTGGACTGGTGTGTGAATTTTAATAAACCTACCTGCGTAAATAATAATAATGATTAAAAATTAAATCAAAAATGTCTGATCTGCCCTAAATTAAAATATTCCTCCACGCTATAAAAACAGTGAGTCAGTAACCATTTATTGAGTCTATTTTTAAACAATGGCAATGGCAAGTCCTTTAATTCCATTGGTAACTTATTAAATATCTTAATTGCCATGCAAAACGAATTTCGTGCGAAAAGCGTAGAGTGTTGATTTGGCATAAAAAACTTTTTTTTATGTCTAGTATGCCTAGATAAAACTTCTTCCTTAGTTTTGAAATAATATGGGTATTGTTTTACGAATATGCGATAGAGATATATCTCATAGGTCATTATAATAACAGCTATTAAACGTCCACTGTTGAACGCACGGCTCCTCAAAACGACGCCACTAATTAGTTACTGCTTAGGCTGATTGGTAATGGTGTTAAATATTTTTACACAGAACGAAACTGCTTCCCGTCGTCTGATAGATTCCCCTAGTCGCCGTGTACGACCTCCACGGGTTGAGTGAATGGATCCGTCCAGGTCTATTCCCGTCGGCCGCCGCGAACGCAATCTAGAAGGAAAGAAAGAAAATTGTTTATTAAACACTACACTATTATTAAAATAAAAGACTACTTAGTAACACGCACCTATAAAATAAACACAAGTCAACAATACTAACAGAATACGTACTTATATTAACACAAGGACCTACCTAAGCATTAGGTTGGTACTAAGTAGCCTACTCAGCAAGCCGACGAGCGCGTCTGTTTAGGTCTAACAGATCCTGACTCAGCTTGTTGCTCAAACAGAAAAACCTAGGGTAGGTATTTTGTGAAAGAGCGCTGGTTTTTTAGTCAGGACCAGCTGTGCGATTACGGTAAAATATCCAATTCAATGGACCGCCATCCAGGTAGACTGGGTACCTATAAACAATTTCGGTTTCCATCACGGTACAAAAACAAATACATACATTTTTCTGACTGGATTGAGCCAACCATTGACGTAGTTGTCAACGTCATATCACAAAATGTCAAACTCAATTGTAATGTTTTATTTATTTGTTTGTAATTTAGCATATTACTTGTGTTACATATACTTAAAATTCATACTTATGTTACCTCACACTAGACCTTGTTTTGCTCGACTAATTTTTATTACTACAAAGTATTTACTGTTTGTAATGTTGAGTTAGAAGCACTGTAATCAAGCAAAAAATATTCAAGTGTGAGTAATACGACAATTGAGTTTAACTCAGGTTATATTGTGTACGTTAAAATTTCCGTCGTCGATCGGCTTCGTCCCGCCAGAAAGTTGAATGTAATTTTTTTATGTAGTTCCATATTGCAAACTGAAATCGTTTATGTCCAGTCTCCCCGGATGGCCCATTTATTTATTTATATTTATTTATTTATAAGGAACGCCAACAGCGTATACATAAAGCATTCTTAAAGTATGAACATATTGTCTAAGCTGGTTCTAATATATACGCTAATAATAGGCGGACACAAAATTGTTAAAAATTCAGTAACTATATTATATACTATTCTTAATTAAATAAATGAGATCTAAGTTAAACAGAATTTAGTGTAGGGAATAGAAAATATCGTCTCTTGAAACATTATTCATAAACAAAATAAAATCTATATATATCTTTATATTAAAACTTTTAAATCCATCATGGTTATTAACACTAAAGTCATGGTGAAGTTATATTAACACTAAAGTCGTGATCATGGCGCATGAAACTGTGCCGAAATATTGGAAAGCTCAAAACTCAAATCATGGTAAATATCCCGTTATAAATGACTTTAGTATCTTTATATTTTTAAAAAAAACCTAATACAAAATAGAGATGATTAATGGGAATGGCAGATTTTACCGTAATCGCATGGCAGGTTGGGTAAATGACAGACACGATATATACAATTTCTCAAAGCATGTTTTGAATAAAATTAAATACTAATCTAACGGGATCAGGAGGCACCACTACAAACTGTAATTTCCACGAGGACAAAGCACGGAGCGGACAATGGTGGCCGAGCGACTCTCGCAGCGAAACTTTTAATATGAAACCACGGAGGAACTACCCAGTAGACACCATTATAAGGTCTCCTCAACATTTTCGATAAAGATAAAGACAAAGATAAATTTATTTGCTTTAACATAATATAGGTTACAGTTGTAGATCTTAAATATATTGAATGTTTCAATTATGTTCTACCTTAAAATTAAGCATGCAAATTTTTTAGATTATATTTATATTACGTAACTTGTTCATATAATTAAATGGTCAAAGTTTCAGGTTGTCAACTAAAAAGTCATTAATATTATAATAGCACTTACTTACTAATAATGGTTTTAATTTAGTTTTGAACATAGTCTCACTAAGATTTAGAAACGACTTCGGTATCTTATTATAAATTTTAGGTGCCAAATAGAATATGCTTTTTTGTAACAGTGCAGTTTTGCAACTAGGCATACAGAGTCGGTTGTTGTGGATGATGGCAACTCTTAGGGCTGCCATCTCTAACATTTGGCAACCAGGACAAGACGCGTTAAAACCCCAGGTTTTGGAGCCCAGAACCCGGACGGCGGACATGTCAACAGGTTTTTTTCAAACATGAGCGAACTGTCATCGATTAATAGTAATATATAAAAGTTTTCTTGACATAAAAAGACATCAACTGTATTTTTTTTTAATTTAACTCTATTCTGTAATGTTTTGAAGCTCAGAAACCTATAGGTACCTTACCTACTCCATATTAATCGAATACACAGGTGCGTCCTGTTCGCGTAATAAAGAATAGATAAATCTGGATAAATCTGGAACGCAGATTTGACAAGAGAGGAATCCGGCGGTTGTGTCCTAAATCAAACGGATTAAAGCAAAATGTACCCATGTTTGTTACGAACGGAAGTAAAAGTATTTTTTTCAATTCAATTCGTTTATTGCAGGAAATATGTTCATAATACAGGATCTTGAACATTAGAACAGTGTCACATACTTCACCAAAACACATTGGCATGCAAAATTTCTTATCAGTAGGTACATCTGTAAATTTTATTAATATAAATTATAACAAGATTTAAACAATAATTGAACAAAAATACATATCAATAATGTTGATTACTACTAATTTCCCAATTTTAGGTCCATATGTTCCCTAAAACTATAAAAACCTTTTTCTATGAGCCATAATTTTTTTTTTTTATAAATTATTTTAAAGGTAAATTTTTGATGTCATTAGGGATTTTATTATATATAGAGACACACATGGCATGACAATTCTTACCATAAAAGGCTGTCTTAAGAGTCCTAGACAGAACAATTCTTCATGGGTTACGTACACCTTTACTGTTACTGTTACATTTACTGTTATTAATTGATGTTTTTAACCGACTTTGATTTCGTGATTTAAGTCCTACACTTTTTTTTTTTTTTAAATTATCAAAAACATACAAATACAGCCGAATGGAAAGTCATTCTTTTTAAAGTAGGTTATTACCAGTATATATATTAGTTATTTATTAGTTAGAGTATTTTACTATAAAACCTATCGTAGTTTGACGAATTCATTACGGATGTAAGCGTGTACAAGCAGCGCACCCCCCACCACCCCCACCCCCGTCGCGGGCTCAACGCGCGCTCGTGCGTAGAGATGCGGAACGCGCGCGTCTAGAACCGCACTCACCCTGAAGATGTCCCTCGTTAAGGGATGAAACGTTGGTGTTCTTCCAACACAAATAAGGTTCGTAGTTAACCCGCTTACATCCGTAGTTATAGTATATTAGTGAACACGAGGTTCACTAATATATAATTAACGCTAGTACGAATAATGTCGTCCTGTAGACGAATAGTCACGTAGTAGTTTCATACACATTTTATTAAATTAAATCCATTGTGATCTCTAAGAGATGCGCGCTATTCAAAAACTGTGTTTTTGCATTTCATAAAGTTTTATTTCTAGAAGTTCATTATCTTGAACTGCAGTACCTACTTATCAACCATTCTACTTTATACTAAGTCCTTTTGTAAATGCTGTTAAAGTGTTTTTGTAAATGCAGTAATAGTAGGTATACACTAATATTATAAATTCGAAAAAAAATTGTTTGGATCGATGTTTGTTACCTACCTCTTCACGCCATAACGACTGAACCGAACGGGCTGAAATATTGCATAGATGTAGCCTGGAATCAAACATAGGCTACTTTTTATCCCATAAAACAGTTCACTTGGGATAAAAGTGACCTTTTAAACGTTTCCAAAGGATCAAGGCGTGCGAAGGGCTGAAACCAGGATGCTCAAATGCTCATAGAGATTTATGTATCCTATTGTGTAGGGCATGTACTTATTACGAGATAAAACTTAGGGACCTAAGTTTTATCTCGTATTAAGTTGGGGACGCTAAGACACGAGGAAAACACATTATTTCTACCGACGTACTTTTTTATCGAATGTTCTACCTACTTTAATCAATAAATAAGCCTTTAATTTTTCCAAATTGTTTACAATTTTATATATTATGGTTAAAAATTTTATTTTATGAGTATATTTAATAAGATTGGGTGTAGGCCTCTTCCATGCTATTTCATTTGATACAATCTTTCGCCACTTACTTTAATACAAAACTAATAATCATACTTATTCATTGGTTATTTTTGTTCAAGATTCGTAGTTCATTTTGCGAAGTAGAAATTATATCCACAAAATGGGCTTCCTTATACACAAACAAAGATCTCTTAGCGGCATCCGTAGCTCTATATTACTCACTGTTTTTATTTAAATAAATAAAAAATACATAATACACGACAATTCACACAGCATCATGTAGCCCCAAGTTAAGCAGAGCTGGTGTTATGGGTACTAGAAGACGTTAAAGTCACAAAAGGTAAAACTTACCATTAAACCGTTACACAAGCTTTTTTACTTTGGGGCTAAATGGTGCTGTGTGGATTGTCCACCATTATTTATTTATTTATCTATTTACCAAGAAAACTACAATCAATAAACAAATAAGATCAATAAACCAATTAGAACTAGTATTTGATGACACAATTGAGGTACAGGTAGCAACAGATCCATATCAATACCAGTCGGCAGAGTCCCCAAGACGCTGCTGGCTGCATTGCCCCGCTGTATAGCAATGCTGATGCGCTGTGCCAGATACTCACCAGCTCTCGGGTCACCCATCGCTTCGATCACACGCTCAGATAATTTTAATACAATACTTACATATAAAAAGAGATTTTTTATTTATCAGAAATCATAGAAAATTACAGTAAAAGAATAAATTACAATTACAACTAATATATACACTTCTACTATTATTTATTTCTTAAAAATCTAAGCCGTCACCAGAAGGAAGAGCGCCCAGAATGCTGGCAGCATTGCCACGTTGAATGGCAATGCTAATTCGTTGACTGAAATAGAAGCCAGCATTCCGATCACCTGTCGACTCTATAAGAAGTTTGGTAAGATCTTTATAAATTGCATGTGCTCCAGGACCCCAAGGACCAAGGGTTTCTACCCCAAACGGCTCAAATAGGTAACCTTGGTCAAGGTTAGCGTTTTTTCGCCGTTTAAGGGACTCCGCTGATGTTGCTAGATAGATAGATAGATTACATACATTAAATACGTAGATATACATTTTTTACTAAACATAAAAAATACCCAGAACACCCAGAACAAATATTTGCAGACTTGCGATTTGCGAATTTGATCGTAATTCGGTATGCAGTAGTGAGCTCTCTGCAGCCAAGCTACTTTGTGGTCTGTATGTTAATAGGTAGCGTTCAATTTTGTGCAGCGAGCATAAATCGCAGAGTTCGTAGCCGATAAGAGCGATTTATGCGCAGAGAGGATTCTCATAATGGCGGTTATTCATGGCAGAGTGGACATCTTGCACTATACACTCGATATTATATTCAAGCTAAACTTCCCCTTCCTGTAAGATTAGGAAGCCTACATATCGTCGCCTTAGAGCGAAAACTCACTAATTTGGTATTTGAGTTTTGAAGGTTTAAAGTTTTGAAAAACGAATAAAATCTTAACATTGTTTCGGTATGGGATATTTCTAATTTTATGGTCTCATATGTAAATAAATAAATAAATAAATAATGCTGGACAATCCACACAGCACCATCTAGCCCCAAAGTAAGCTACTTAAAGCTTGTGTTATGGGTACTAGATAACTGATATATTTAATACATTATATACATCGATAGATATTTTTTTTATTATACATAGAAAACAACCAGACCAACGGAACAAATTTCTGCAGATCGTACACAAATTTGTTCCGAGGCGGGAATCGAACCCGCAACCTCTTGCGTCGCAGGCAAACTCTCGCCCGCTGCACTACTGTTTTTAATCTCGTCGTCGTCGTCTCGGTCGTCAATGTAAGAAAATTAAAAGCTCTTAAGTTCAATTCACTACAGTCAATGAATGATTGATATTTTCAGGAATAATGAACAAAATATCTAACTCGATTTTGGCCAAATAGCGAGTCGATGACTTTTCGCTCTACGGCGACTATTATCGTTGGTTGCTGGTTCAATTGGCGTAACCGCTAATCCACTAAAAAAAGTGGACTAAACAGTTTTTTTTAGGTTTTTCTGGTCTTTCGACAGGCGTATTTAAAAAAAATCTAGCTTTAAGAAAATGTCAGTTACGCCACATATTTTAGCTGTGAATTTATCAGATTCTAAGTAGCTACAATATTTTAAGAAATCTTGACTGCAAAATGGTGTAAACGCTCCAACTTTAAAAATTTCTACTACTGGTCTAAATGTTTCTTCATTGCTTCTTTACTTTAGTCTACATCCCGAAGCGACAGAAATCAAAACATCACTTTATTTCCGTGTCAGTGTTTAATTTCCTATTTTGACAATTTTTATGTATTTATTTTCATTGTATTTATGGATATGTTTAAGAGTTTTTAATTTTGTTTGCACCTGTGATTGTGCAAAATATATAATAATAATAATGTTTGACAATTCAGACAGCATTATCTAGCCCCAAGCTAAGCAGAGCTTGTGTTATGGGTACTAGATAACTGATATACATAATACAATACACTACATAGATAGATATTTTTACTATACATAGAAAACACCCAGACCAACGGAACAATTTCTGCAGATCGTACACAAATTTGTTCCGTTTGTATGCGTCGAGTTTGAAAAATAATTGTCAGCATTATTGTCGGAAGAAGTAGGTACAAATTGTCAAGTAGTGAAAATTCTGTCAAAAAATCAACCATAAAAAAGTGATATTTAGGTTAAGTATGGGGGACTATATAATTAAATAAATAAATACCTAATGCTGGACAATTCACACAGCATTATCTAGCCCCAAGCTAAGCAGAGCTTGTGTTATGGGTACTAGATAACTGATATACATAATACAATACACTACATAAATAGATATTTTTACTATATATAGAAAACACCCAGACCAACGGAACAAATTTCTGCAGATCGTACACAAATTTGTTCCGTTTGTATGCGTCGAGTTTGAAAAATAATTGTCAGCATTATTGTCGGAAGAAGTAGGTACAAATTGTCAAGTAGTGAAAATTCTGTCAAAAAATCAACCATAAAAAAGTGATATTTAGGTTAGGTATGGGGGACTATATAATTAAATAAATAAATACCTAATGCTGGACAATTCACACAGCATTATCTAGCCCCAAGCTAAGCAGAGCTTGTGTTATGGGTACTAGATAACTGATATACATAATACAATACACTACATAAATAGATATTTTTACTATATATAGAAAACACCCAGACCAACGGAACAAATTTCTGCAGATCGTACACAAATTTGTTCCGTTTGTATGCGTCGAGTTTGAAAAATAATTGTCAGCATTATTGTCGGAAGAAGTAGGTACAAATTGTCAAGTAGTGAAAATTCTGTCAAAAAATCAACCATAAAAAAGTGATATTTAGGTTAGGTATGGGGGACTATATAATTAAATAAATAAATACCTAATGCTGGACAATTCACACAGCATTATCTAGCCCCAAGCTAAGCAGAGCTTGTGTTATGGGTACTAGATAACTGATATACATAATACAATACACTACATAAATAGATATTTTTACTATATATAGAAAACACCCAGACCAACGGAACAAATTTCTGCAGATCGTACACAAATTTGTTCCGTTTGTATGCGTCGAGTTTGAAAAATAATTGTCAGCATTATTGTCGGAAGAAGTAGGTACAAATTGTCAAGTAGTGAAAATTCTGTCAAAAAATCAACCATAAAAAAGTGATTTTTAAGTTAAGTATGGGGGGCTATATTTACCAATATTGTACTCATCTTGATTATGGCTAAGGTAAAAACATTTCACCATGACTCGGCTAACATATGTGCGGAAAAATTAAATTATTATTATTATTTATTATATTAACGGGATGACCATAATCACTAATACTTATTATAAATCCGAAAGTTTGGAGATATGGATAGAGGATGGATAGATGAATGTTTGTTATTTTCATGCCAAAATTAAGAACGGATCTATGATCGGATCGAACTAGTACACTAAATTTTAAACACTGTTGAGATGCGAAATGACCTGTTAATACCAGTTCGAAACCAATTGTAACAACTCCCAAACCGCATGACCAGCTTGGGGATTATGGGCATTACCCCCCCATGAGATAAAACTATTAAAGTGCTTATCAGGGGGAGGCTGGCGTCCAGCAGTGGACCAATATAAGCTGTTGAGAAGGTTGCGGTGAGTAATTACTCTCTCAATATCGAATGAAAACTGATTTGATATCAATCCTTCCCAAATTACATTTCCCTGAATCCAAATCGTCACCGATTTTTTTCGGGTTTTCAAAAAACTATCTGAGCGTCTGGTCGAAGCGACGCGTGACCCGAGAGCTGGTCAGTATCTGGCACAGCGCATCAGCATTGCCATGGGCAATGCAGCCAGCGTCTTGGGGACGCTTCCAACTGGTATTGATATGGATCAGTTGAGCTACCTGTAGATTGTTTGCAACAGTCTGCAGTTAGCTCAATTGTTTCAATTGTAAATACTAATTATATTATAATTAGTATTTTCTTTGCGAATAAAGGCTTCTGCCCTTTTGTAAAATCGTCACCTAAACGTCTATATGTAATCTAAATATTCGTATGTAATCCACTAAGAATGTACACAGATTTACGGCTTTTGATGACAGCTGTTAGTTATTTTGTTAAACTAACTTTCATAGCCCAAAACGCAGATGTCCTCCTTAGGCTGGGCAGTGAATGGGTTAATATTTGTTGTAGGTTATTTTATTAATAATTAATTTTTGCTACCTATTGTTAAACCTTTCTTTTATTTCGACCGCTAAACACCATTAACTTTACTTGCTAGGTAACCCAATTTTTTTTTTATATGTAAGGTGAGAGTTAGGGAAAAAATTATAATAACTTCACTTGTTTTTTTAACGTATGTGACGAATTTACTTTCAATGTAATGGAGTTTACAAAAATGTGACGAATTTACTTTATGGCAAATGTACAACAACCCGTATAAAACATCATCGCAAACCCCGAAAAATATAACCTTCAGTAAAAATAAAATGATTTTCCCATATTCTCCCCGCGGCCGTGATCCGACGGGCCATCTATCGGCTATCTACGTGAGTAATGGGAACCCACCACACACACACTAGTCAACATAAACACATAAATAAAACACAGACAATCACACCGCGTTTTTGTCGTTTATCGTCGATCTGTGGTCTGGTTACATTCTGAATTTATAACAGACTAGCTGCATTCTTACTACCGGTTGTCCTATCACCCGTTTTCCCGTATGAATGAAGCATTTTCCCGCGGTAAAAAGCCTATGTTCATCAAGAATAATGTGGGCTTCTAATGGTCAAAGAAATTTTCAAATCGGTCCAGCAGTTTCGGAGTCTATTCGATACAAACAATCAAATCTTTCCTCTTTATAATATTAGTATAGAAACCAAACTGAGGGGCGACTCTCGTAAGTAACGAAACGTTATCGTGTCGTCTCTTTTTTAACCGAATTCTAAAAATTGAGGTTTCAATTCGTCTATAAGTTTTTAAGCCCCGACGCAAAAAGAGAGGGGTGTTATAAGTTTAACGTGTCTGTCTATGTATCTGTGTATCTGTCTGTGGTATCGTAGCTCCCAAACGGATGAAAAGATTTTCGTTTTCTTTCTTTTGTGTCATAGAAAATTTTATCCCGAGTGTCTTTAGCCATGTTTCATGAAAATCTGTAAGGGGGTTTTTAAATTTTTTAATTTTGTTCTTGTTTTTATGTATGTATGTTAGGTACATGATATCTCCGCTTGTGGTTAATCGATTTTACTGATTCTTTCAGTATTGTATAGAGAATGATCCCGAATTGATCCTATATAAATGTTATTCCCGAGTAATCAGTATATATCCGGTACAGCTTAAAACAACATAATATGTTTGAAAAATTTCGACTAGCTACAATAATTTTGGTGATGTCTTCGCCAATTCATAACATTTATTGATGATTTTTTCGTCGTTGTATAAAGGTTGAATTTTAAGTCGTCCCATTAATGTTTATCTCTCAAGGAATTGATGATGTGCGCCGTAAAAACGTCATCACATCATCACATGATAATTTTCACAATCACTGTTAACTAACGGTTTCCATGGCAACGGGCGTAAACAAGACGTCTACCTTCATAAACAAATTACAAAGTTGACGGATGGTGGATCGCATAAAACGAAGGATGACCGGTCCGTTCGTTTTTAACCCCCGACGCAAAAAGAGAGGGGTGTTATATGTTTGTCGTGTCTGTCTGTGTATCTGTCTGTGGCACCCAAACGTATGAACCGATTTCCGTTTCGTTTTTTTTTTGTGATAGATAATTTTATCCCGAATGTTCTTAGCTATGTTTCATGAATATCAGTTCAGCCAATAAACGACGGCAGGTTTTTTATTTTTTTTTCTCGTTCATTTTCGATTTTGAAAGGTGTCATTTAGTGTCACATCCGAAGCAACGCACGTTACTGACGTGCGTAGCTACGTGAGATTCAGCAGTAAGGTTGTTCGTTTCTTCAACTGAAACTTGAAACTGAAACTTCATTTTCGGCTTTCAAAGTAGGCCTTTTATCATTCATTGTTTCATCTATGTGTCCTAAAATAACTAGCTAGCAAAAACAAAAACTTCAATTAGACTAAAAGAAACTTACCCAATAAAATTTGTCGAATCCTATCATTTCCAGAGGAACTAAAACTTGCCACTGTAAAGCCTCTCTTTAAAAAAGGAAGTAGAGAACAAACGGACTGCTATAGGCCTATAGCACTGTTGTCAATATTCTCTAAAATATTTGAAAAATATTTATATGGTGAAATTTATTCATACATAGAGAATAATAACATATTATGCAATGAACAAAAAGGGTTCCGACGTGAAAAAACCATTAATTTAGCAATATATGACTTTTTAAAATATATAATGTCTCAAGTAGATAACAGAATTCCTGTCTGCGCTGTTTTCTGCGATATGACTCAGGCATTCGATTATGTGGACCATAGCATTTTGATAAAAAAACTGGAGGCCTACGGGATCAGAGGTAATATCTCGGACTTGCTCTCGTCGTATCTCAAAGATCGACGACAAATAACAGAAATAACGAGATTGGAGCGAAAAACCATGTGCGAAATATCTTACAAGTCTGCAGTTAGAAAAATCAACTATGGCGTACCCCAGGGAAGCGTTTTAGGTCCATTACTCTTTATCATATATATAAATGACCTTCCGAACACTATTACTCAACCTTTGACATTATTTGCTGATGATAGTACTGTGACAATTAAGTATAATGACATTAACTCTTATAAATCTGACATAAACAATTCTCTTAATTCAATAATTTCCTGGCTTGACAATAACAATTTAAAAATAAACATTACTAAAACTAATATAATTCATTTCAGTCAAAGAGCTCAAATTCCAATGGATATTAATCTAGAATTCCAAGGTTGTAATATTAATAAAGTTGACTCTACACGATTTTTAGGTATACAAATTGACCAAAAACTTAATTGGAAATGCCACATTGACATACTTAGTAGACGAATCAGTAGCTCAGCATATGCTCTATATAAACTATCCACAACGGTTAATACACAATCATTGCTCACGGCTTATTACGGGACAGTAGAATCGATACTCAGATTTGGGATAATATTTTGGGGTAACTCTACCGACAAAGATGTTATATTTAAAGCGCAAAAACGAACTATTAGATCCATGTTCGGCATACCTATGACTGATAGTTGCAAACCTTTATTTAGTAAGCATAAGATTCTTACACTTCCGTCACTATACATTTTCGAAGTTGTGTTATTTGTTAGAAAAAACCGTAATCTGTTTGTAAAAAAGTCTGACATTGCAATACGTAACAGACGAGATAACAACCGACTCTGTATGCCTAGTTGCAAAACTGCACTGTTACAAAAAAGCATATTCTATATGGCACCTAAAATTTATAATAAGATACCGAAGTCGTTTCTAAATCTTAGTGAGACTATGTTCAAAACTAAATTAAAACAATTATTAGTAAGTAAGTGCTATTATAATATTAATGACTTTTTAATTGACAACCTGAAACTTTGACCATTTAATTATAGGAACAAGTTACGTAATATAAATATAATCTTAAAAATTTGCATGCCTAATTTTAAGGTAGAACATAATTGAAACATTTAATATATTTAAGATCTACAACTGTAACCTACATTATGTTGAAGCAAATAAATTTATCTTTATCTTTATCTTTATCTTTATCCTAAAAGGTTTTTATTTGATACTAGCTTCCGCCCGCGGCTTCGCACGCGTATTTTCGGTATATTAAGTGGCCTATTATCTAAGTAAGGCTTTGCCTTAAATGTACCTACGCCAATTTTTTTTTTTTTATAAACAGTATCCTATGTCCGTCTCCTGGCTCTAAACGACCTACCCACCAATTTTCAGCCATATCGGTACAGCCATTCTTGAGTTATAAATAGTGTAACTAACACGACTTTCTTTTATATATATAGATAGGTACCATATGTACCGGTCAATTGTTTTTGCTGGGTCCAATAATTGCCTCTTACGAAATCGTACAAAATTATAATATGGCGCTACGAGTCAAAAGTCTAACCAATCAATCAATCAATCAAATCAAATCAAATCAAATCAAAAACTCTTTCTTTCCATAAATACAATAAATGTACACTTAGAAAAGGTCAAATTATAAAACTATACACTGACACGGAAATAAAGTGATATTTTTGATTTCTGGCGCTTCGGTATGTAGACTAAAGTAAAGAAGCGACGAAGAAACCTTTAGCCTGTTAGTTGTTATTTTTCGAGTTGGAGCAAAACCCGTCCCAAGGTTTTTTATCTTCTAGATATAAATGCATGCTGTGTCGGCCTGTAAGAGGTTGGTGCACTTAGCATTTAAGAATTTTTTTTTACGATTCTATCTTGTAAGTTTTAGTGTACTCGCCATAGGCTAACCTAACTGTATAAATAAAATAAATAAATAAATAAATAAATATAAATAAATATAAATAATTTGAATTTATTTACCCACTGATATTTTTTGGAACTCACTAGGAGTTTCGTAAAAGATACATTAATTTTGTGTAGCCTAGTTGTGGACACAGCGAGTTTATGTTTATTTCTGGTATTAAAGTTATGTTTAATAAAATTAAGCAATCCACGACGAACAATAGTCTAACGCTATTCTTACTAGTGTTAACTTATTTATTTATTGTTGTGATTTTAGATGCCTCGCATACATTTTTATTTACCATCATTTTCATAAATAAGAAGCTGAATTTATATTGGCCATTAATGATCAGAGCGGAAACTCTCGATGTAACTCTCGTGAAATCAACTGTTAATTTATGATTATTTTATTTTATATTTTTTAAGTTGTTATTACATTAAGTACCTACTTAAATTATTTCATAGCTCAAACGACAACTGACATTCCATTCAAAAATTAGTCAGCTGAGAGCTTGAGTTTTTTACGGACATTATGTACCCGAGGGCTTTGAAAAACAGGCAGTCTACGTTGAGCTACGAAGCAAGAAGGTCGTCTTGAAACCAATAATGTAGCTCAGTAGAAGTTATAATTTATTATTTATTTATATAACGAGTCAGAAGAGAACCAAAGTTATCGACATAGCTCAAAGAAATATCTCGCGAAGAACCGACAACCGCTGGGGTAAACGTGTTCTTGAGTGAAGACCGCTACTCGGAAAACGTAGTGTAGGACGCCCTCCGGTCAGGTGGGATGACGACGCGGTTTCAACTGTGTCTGTCCTGTCTGTCTCCTAATCAGGGGGAGGAAAGGTGATGGAAGAATGGAGTCGGCGAGTGGTGGGCTTGCCGGCCATGTATAGGAAGAGGGGACGCCAGTTGGGCCGCGGTAGGTTTTAAATGTTCCCGCGGTTCGGCGAAAATGGCGAGAGAGGGACACCGGAGAGGTTTTAGTGGGTATTACGTCCTTCTCAGTGCGTCGAGTCCCACATAATTCTGGTCTAATTCTTTAATTTTTTTATTCGGCGAGGAAATACATTTACGATTAAACTGCTCTGGGGAGAGACCAGCTTAATTCATTCGATTCGTTTCCGAATCGAATCAGACGGATTTATAAGACGCTATTTTGATTTCGCCTCGGGTTGATGATCGAAAATTCGAAGCGAATCTGTTGACTAATGGCCATGTCAATGAGGAGTAGCTCCTTATTTCAATCATCTACCCGAGGCGAAATCAAAATGGCGTTTTATAATCCGTCGGATTCGATTCGGAATCGAATCGAATGAATTAAAATACCCGTGCAGTATCTAATTCTAATTCTAATTCTGATTGGGGGAACTGAGATCTGCACGGACATCTCGCATGGGAGTGTATTGTGCATTATCCCCCTGCCTAAACAGGCCCTAACCAGCCCAGCTCCTTGAAGTACCGGAGCAGGACTTTTGCCCTGCAGTATATTCGTTTAACGAATTTCCTCGCCGAATAAAAAAAAGGTGGGGTGACGATCTGCGAAAGACTGCAGGCAGATGCTGGACGCGGTAAGCTGAAGGCTATGCGATGTGATGATGATGACTATAACGATGATAATTAATGTGATAATTTCCTTTCATTTGATAATTATAACATCACACGTTCGTAGTAATTATCCCAATTCGCAATAACGAGCTCATCCAATTAAGACATCGCAACCAGTGATTATGAGATTAACCTTGTTTTATGAAGCTTTACAGACTCCATCTTCCATCTTGTGATCTCATCTCGGTACAATATCTATACCTACTACTGAGCTACCTCTAGATTGTTTGCAACAGTCTGTTATTAGTCCAATTGTTTAAATTGTAAACTAGTTCTTATATACTTATTCCTCTTAGAAAATTACAGTATCAGAATAAAACAATTACAACAAATATATACACTTATATCTATTTCTTAAAAATCTAAGCCGTCACCAGAAGGCAGAGTGCCCAGAATGCTGGCAGCATTGCCACGTTGAATGGCAATGGTAATTCGTTGACCGAAATAGAAGCCAGCATTCCGATCACCTGTGGACTCTAAGAAATTTGGTAAGATCTTTATAAATTGCGTGTGCCCCAGGACCCCAAGGACCAAGGGTTTCTACCCCAAACGGCTCAAATAGGTAACCTCGGTCAAGGTTAGCGTATTTTCGCCGTTTAAGGGACTCCGCTGATGTTACTGCAGAACCGGCCCTTACCGATGTCCCTGCAAGATGTGAAGGCGCTAGGGTATCTACACAATTTCTAACGACGATTTTGGGGACGCTTCCGACTGGTATTGATATGGATCAGTTGAGCTACCTGTAGATTTTTTGCAACGGTCTGCAGTTAGCTCAATTGTTTCAATTGTAAATACCAATTATATTATAATTTTCTTTGTGAATAAAGGCTTCTGCCATTTCTAACTAGTTCTTATATATTTATATTCCTTAGTCTGACCGATGAGACGACCTCTGTGGCGTAGAGCGCAAAAGTCCACTTGAAACGTAGAAGATGACGGGTTGATTCCCGCTTAGGTAAATACTTTTTAGATATTGTATTTATGGTAAATTGAGTAGGTTTTGACTCAACCTCATCCTCAACAGCCTGTATTGGTCCACTGCTGGACGCAGGCCTCCCGCTGATAAGCGCCTTGTTGGCTTTTATGTCATGGGGGGTAGTGCCCATAATCCCCACGCTGGGCATGCGGGTTGGGTATCGCAGTTCGGTGATAGAATTATTCTGCAGGGGGCGCTGCTGCCCGCCACCGGTAGGTTCTAACTACAGAAAAGATTTAAAATTAAACTCTGGTACACAAATTAAAATAATCAAATTCTCTTTCTGATAAAAGCTTTGAATTTGCAACAAATTTTATCAGATCATTTAATAATAATTGTTAATTGTCGGGCTAGCCTGAAATTTGACAACGAAAATAAACCCACGACAAATAAAAAAAAACACCAAAAATCACTTATTTATAGGTAGAAAAATCTGTGCATTCAGTCATATTTCGCTGTACAGCCATTACATAAACCATTTATGTGTCCTGGAGATTGAAAGTCTTACGTTTTCTAATAATTGAATGTTAAACGAACTTACCTTAAGTGAAGTTTGACCATTATTACACGAAACGCTGCATCCGAAGAGCTAAAGCTGAATCATAAAAACCTTTATCCAGTTGGGAATTAGGTCAAATTTACTCCAAACCGGGCACCGCTAGAATCTAGATAGAATGACGGCATGCCGCCGCTTTAAACATAAGTTACGTTAGACAACTTAAGCATATTTATATGCTAATTTGTAGGAAATTTTATGGAGAATCCAAATATATATATATACATATATTACTAGGCATTATACATAGATAATAATCAAGAAATCAGCGAAATATTGCATCTTATACCATTTCCGCGCGGACGCGCAGTATGCCGCGAAGCTAACCCTGCCACCACACGGATGTTGCAGCTGAGAAGTTTATGTGTAAGTTAGTTTATATTAGTCATATTTCATTTATTGCGTCCATAATTATAGGTAGGTACATTTCACTATTCTAACACTCTTAGTTGGTAGATCTTATAATTATGTACCCGGTCAGGGTGTAGCAAATTGAGAAGATGGGTACTAAAGTTAACATTCAATTATTTACTGTCACATTATTAAAGATTATTATTAAAAAATTCAATAAGTGTAAAATATCATTTTTTAAGTAGCATATTCTTTAGTTGTCTATTAAAATTAATGTCGGATGTATCTTTTAAATCGTCAGGTATCTTATTGTAAATTTTTGCCGCCATTTTATTTGTCAAATTAAACATGCCAACAAATTTCCTTTTGTCGTTGCAATAGATCTATCACAATAAAACAAATTGCCCTAATATAATACAAAGTTTTACGTTAATTTAATTCACAAACTTTTGTCCAAGATTTAATTTGAAAAGCGCAATATATTAAACGACGAATTTTGCAGCTTTGATCAGAGACCAACATTCCTTTGAAGTTTAAAGAAACGATTTCGGTCTTTGTGCGCTCGCGAGTGAAATTACTTTCTCAAAATGTTTATAAATGTCTTGGACCTTTGGAACTGGATTATCTATGTACTATGTGTATATTGCGTATAGTAATAATTCTTAAGTAATTTACAACGGAATATTTACCATGATTAGAGTTTTGAGCTTTCCAATATTTCGGCACTAACCATTTATTTATTTATTCTTTCACAAATTAGATAACAATCGAATTAAGAATAAACTTATGCTACTTTTACAAATTTTGATCTAGATTGAAATCAATAATGTGAATATAGAAAAAATAATGTTGCATGCAATAGATTTAAATTACCCTAAGGCGTAAAAAATAAGGACAACAAACATTGTTACTGAAAAAATAATTTAGCAAGATTTTTTTTAAACAACGCTTAAATCTATTGTGGTTCTTATCGAAGATATCTATCTTATTTGATTCAACTACTTCGTTATATAAACGACACATTCTATGCAGGGGTATATTGTAAGAAAATTTGTATTCATTTTGATTCATTGTGATCATTCATTTGATTCATTGTGATTGTTCATTATGTCATTATAATCATTGTTTCATTCATTGTGTGTAACCATTGGGGTATTAGATAAATAGATGATAGATTTAAAATACTTTATAATACTAATATACAACAACCCTTACTCTTTTATGCTTAATCTTCTAATATGTAAATTTTCCGAGCAACTAAAATGTCTTTATAATACCACACAAAGACAGGAAACAATACAGAGAAAAAAGCTTAGAATAGGTACTAGAAGTATAGAGGGCTGCCTTATCGCTGTGAGCGATCTCTTCCACGCAACCTTGGGATGGACTGGACATGAAAAGAACAAAATAGACGGTGGCACTGAATTTATTACACTATTTAGATATATTATGCTACTGATTGTAAATAAAAAAAAAATATATAATATAAAAATGCTTTATTTCAGACAACCATTGGTCCATAGACGAGTTTTGCACATAAAAATAGATAAAATAAAATAGAGAAGTTAAAAGATAGAAGAATATTAGATTCTGGGATAAAATAGATTGTGGGAACCGGCGGAAGAACAGGAAGAACATTATGTGTATCCCACTTGCACATAGCATTCATGCTGAGCCAGCTCCCAGTTTCTAACTTCAATCATAAACAAGTACCAATCCCATTATTTTATTATCAGCCAAGTTCATCCCACTGCTGGGCAAAGGCCTCCCCCCACTCTCTCCAGACATCACGATCACTGG
Source organism: Eupithecia subumbrata (assembly GCA_949316285.1). Classification (NCBI taxonomy): domain Eukaryota; kingdom Metazoa; phylum Arthropoda; class Insecta; order Lepidoptera; family Geometridae; genus Eupithecia; species Eupithecia subumbrata. Next base: position 2,756,229 of record OX438638.1, read on the forward strand.
CCAGCTCCGTCCAGTCGGTCCAAAATTTGTCTAATTCGTCCCGCCATCTCCGTCTAGGTCTACCGCGTCGCCTTCTCGCCTGTTCAGGTAGTTCTGTTCACCAATCCCATAACCAATCAATTTGTTTTTAGGTTGTACGTGGTATTTTTCGCTATTTTTTAGGGATAATTATTTTAATACTTAGTCTATAAATAGTACCTAATAACTTTTGTGATTGAAGTTATAAATAAAACTATTTTCTTTCTTTCTTTCTTTCCATCATCATCGAGCCATTCAGGGCCACAGTTGGACGGCGGTGGCCACTGCTTGTAACGCCATAACATCTTGTATGTATTTGTAATATGTATTGTCAATATTTATTATTATATTATATTATGATTGCTTATAATTGGTACACCCCTGCCTTTCTTAAATTCACATAATTCTTTCCATCCAAAGGTTGCCTGGAAGAGATCGCTTCTTAGCGATAAGGCCGCCCATTATACTTGTGCCTTATTTAATGTCTCTTTTATCGTATTTTTGTTGGTTTACAATAAAGTATTTTTGTATTTGTATTGTATTGTATTGTATGCAGCTTGCCGCATCCAGCATCTGTCTGCACTCCTCTGCTGTCATCCCACCTGGCCATAGGTAGGTCATAGTTAGCTATTTTGCTATATTTTGTGGGTCCTAGACATCTCAATAGTGAACACACTGAGAGAAGTAACACATGGAACTGAATAAAATTATCTAAATTTATGATTACTGACGATTCAATCAATCAGCTTTGAAAATATTAAAAAAGGAATTACTTGTTAAGGCCAGGTAGTCCTGCAGCAGTAGGCTTAAGGGAAAACGCGCCTGCCAAGCCGCCGCGCTCGTGTTTTTTGTAGTTATTTAAACATAGTGATTAAGAAAATCATTTTATCAAGTTAAACTCTGCGAATTGGTTTAGAAATATTAAGTGTCCTTAGTTGAGTACAAAAAAAAGTGTGATATCAGTAGTTCGCTAGTCATAGTATTGAAAAAACGTTAGAAAAAGGGGTAACATTGGGATTCTTTTCTATCGAGTGAAGTTCATTAGATCTTGTAACTGAATGCGACTTTGACTAGACTAGATCCTTAAGTAATATATATCTTTTTACAGAATTTTAAACAATGTTTTCTAAGTCTCAGATGATTTTAAAAATCACAGAAATGCGGCCTCTGCTGGCCTACCAAGCCTTAAAAAGGAACACGGCCACTTTTTTGCAATCCTTTTGTTCTTTTAGTTCGGTTCGAATAGTTGTTCTTTCAGTTTAACGCGTTAAATGCCTGGCGCCGCGCAGCCCGTCAAGGAGAATTAGAAATTTCTTTTAAAAATGTTTCCTCGTCCTGTGTTCCACTGGGTTCTTTTGACATAAATAAGAAAACGTTTGCACGTTCGTTTAAAAAACCTTACTATTTTTGCTTTTAAGCATTTTCGATTTAATTCCTCTCACACTCGCCGAGAGCAGCCATTATCTGGAAATGTCAGAGGTGAAATAAAATGGTAAACTCAGGGTGTTTAGTGACGACGTGGGAGGAAATAAAACAATGAATATTAAACCTACTAACACTAACTAAATTCACTAAAAACTTTAAGCATCGCCGACGATGTTATTCTCTGTGGCATTGTAACTAATGATGATGCCCTCCTAGCCGAATTTCGACCACGGTGGCCAGTCTCAATGCAAACTAGCCAGGTGCGTGACATATGTGCACTAGTGTGCGCGCAAACACTGGTGCACTCTCTCCTCACTCTCACAATCCGATAGGACGACAGATCGACACGACCGGGGAGAGGTCAGGCGCAGGACCAATGGCTTAACGTGCTTTCCGAGGCACGGGCGTGTAACACCGCTAAATTCCTGACTCTGGGCTGCTACTGTGAATTTTCCTTGCTTGAAAAACCCTAATAACAACTATTGGCCCCAATAATAACCGACCCGGAATTCGAACCCAGGACCTCATAATCAGCGTTTGAACAAGCTGACCGCTAGACCAACGAGGCAGACAACAATAATAAACCTTTAAGTGCCGACGATATTTTTTTCGGGGGCCTCGTAACTACCAAACCGATGAATAAATTTCGATTTAATTTATTTAGATGTTTGAAAGGCTCGGTACCTAATTGAAAGTGTTATTAGATAATGAAAAAATCAGGCAGCCGTTCATATGTTATGAAACCTCAAAGTAAAATTTCAAAGGGTTTCTGAATTTTTGTATATACCTACACCGTATAGATCTCCACTTTGCTGTATTTTGGTAGAAACCGGCTTGACTCTTTTTAACTGAGTCTTTTAAAATGGTGAAAAACTATGCATTTGACCAATGAATTGCCAACAGCATTCTCCAGCGTAGAAACAAATCAATTACTTCTTCATAGTTTGACGACCTCCGTGGCGCAGCGGGCGAAGGTCCGCCTGCGACGCAGGAGGTTGCGGGTTCGATTCCCGCCTCGGAACAAATTTGTGTAAGATCTGCAGAAATTTGTTCCGTTGGTCTGGGTGTTTTCTATGTATAATAAAAATATCTATCTATGTAGTATATTGTATTAAGTATATCAGTTATCTAGTACCCATAACACAAGCTCTGCTTAGCTTGGGGCTAGATAATGCTGTGTGAATTGTCCAGCATTATTTATATTTATTTATTTATAGTTTTACGAGAAACTTCAAAAGTGGTCGATTCAGTTCTGAAAATAAAAGCTGTAGGTACTTTATTATCAAAGACAATATAGAAACAAACTACATGTAGTATTTACAAACTTAGGTTTATTTAGTCGTAATTATTTTAATTTAGATATTTTTATTATAAGTAGGGCAGAAGCCTTTATTCAATTCACAAAGAAAATTATAATATATAAATAATAAATAAATAAATAATGCTGGACAATTCACACAGCATTATCTAGCCCCAAGCTAAGCAGAGCTTGTGTTATGGGTACTAGACAACTGATATACTTAATACAATACACTACATAGATAGATATTTTTTTATTATACATAGAAAACACCCAGACCAACGGAACAAATTTCTGCAGATCGTACACAAATTTGTTCCGAGGCGGGAATCGAACCCGCAACCTCCTGCGTCGCAGGCGGACCTTCGCCCGCTGCGCCACGGAGGTCGTCAAATATAATTACTGTTTACAATTGAAACAATTGAGCTAACTGCAGACTGTTGCAAACAATCTACAGGTAGCTCAACTGATCCATATCAATACCAGTCGGAAGCGTCCCCAAGACGCTGGCTGCATTGCCCATGGCAATGCTGATGCGCTGTGCCAGATACTGACCAGCTCTCGGGTCACGCGTCGCTTCGACCAGACGCGCTGTACTTTATTATCAAAGATAATATAGAAACAAACTACATGTAGTATTTACAAACTAAGGTTTATTTAGTCGTATATGTATTGTATATTCATTATTTGTACACTCCTCTCCTAACTCTAAGGTTTGCTAAAAGAAAACTCTTTAATAGGGTTAAGCTCGCCTATGTACATATCCTGTCCAAATTAGTTCATGCTATGTATTAATTTTAAACAATAAAGAATTACAGAATTACAAACGAACCGTTAAGCCAACTGCCGGGTGCTGCCAACAATCTAGAGATAGCTCAACGGATCCAAATCAATTTCAATCAGAAACGTCTCTTAGACACTGGCTGCATCACCCCGCTGTATGTCAACGCTGACGCGCTGCATAATTCCTCGTAATTAATGACTTGTTTTCAGTAAAACGAGACTCAATATATTTTTATAAAACCACAGGCCAACTTAAATCCAGCTTATAAATCAATCCATTTTATTTGGATAGGGATTTAAGAGCTGATTTATAGTGTCAACAACGTTTAACCCATGTTTTACGGACCTTACTCACTATTTTGTGGGTTTTGCGTTAACATTCTGCCTTATTTACATACAAAGTCTAAGGTCATGTTTAATCGATGAAGCAACCGTACTTTGTTTGAACTTTTGTGTAATCCTCAAATCTCAAAATTGGTGTAGCGAGTAGCGCTGCACTTATCACCCGGCACCGCTGAAAACCAGCGCTGCTATGGCCCTTGTGCCATAACAGCATATAAGCTGAGCTGGTGACCTTTTTGTGTCGCTAAGTTTAGTATTAGATATAAGTTTTATATTATGTCACACAAATAAAGATTTTTCTATTCTATAAAATCTAGTTGATCTTAAAATACCCTATAGCAATTTTATGACTCAGGGGCTCAATACTGCTAAGCAATTGTTTTATTATGACAATGGGATCGTCACAGAATCGTCACGTACAATCCTTAGATGAAAGAAACTCCAGATATCCGTGCGGTGATATTTGCACGGACGCCCGTACTACACCTCCGCTGCGAAACCTTAACAGCGGAACCGCAGTAATTTCGCCATGTCTTGTTCGTATGTAGGAGAAGCGAAACAATATCGAAACTGCCTGTTCTAACGCATAATTATACTATAATTCTATCTCTTTCCCCGCGCGGTTTCGTGGATCTGCTCCGACGTCAGCCACACCTCCGCAACTCAAACTACACTTGTATGTCAACGTCTCTTATGTATTTTAGGCTGATTATGATTAACACTCGCCCTCCCCCCCCCCCCTTCCCCTTCCCAATATTTTATGTGACATGTTTCCATTAGATAATGTAACTCATAAACCTGTTTTTATCAAGGTAATTTTACTATTTCTTCTAATTATTTTATTATCAATGTAAGAGGTAATTATTATTATTATTATTTTAACTACTTTAAATGACTGTTTCTTAGTTTGCCCTGGCTCTGTACACTTAATCTATGAAGGGTAAACATATTTTGTAAACAGGCCTCCCGCGACACAGGCTTGCCTCGTGCGGGGACCACCAGCAACTGTATGGTAGAAATAAGTTTTCTGGCAAATAAATTATTTTACTATTTACTTGATCGCTGCGGAATTCATGCGGAACACGAGTAGCGGAGTCCGCTACTCGTGTTCCGCAACGGAGGTGTGCTACGGGCGGGAGAGATAGATAGAATGGTTTCAACCTTTGACGTGCTTCCCCGCATATGTATTTTCTTTCATCTAAGGTAGGATATCTATCAAAATGTGGTTATTCTGTGACAAAACCATTGTCATGTCTCCCAATACATATTAGCGTTGACAAGCATACCTAAGTTACCATACAAATAATGTTTCTCTATTGTATGTATGTAGTAGTTTAACACTATTTTTGATGTTTTGTCGACGTATTTGTGCTTATAGTACGAGAGCCCACGACCAAAACCATGTCTCATAGCAATACGGCAAAAACCCTATAAAATCGTTAGATTATATGATTCTGAACCCGACTAGGTGTGTAGCAACGGTCGAAAGTGTAGCAACTGCGTGGTAGGCCATTTCTGCTGTGTCAAAAAAAAAGGCAGTCGGTATTATAGCAATACGTCTGATAGTGAAAATGTACATAGATTTTATAATTGTATTACGAAAAAGTTGGTTTTCAGACATTTTGCGCGTAGCACATAGCCTGAGCGCATTTTTGAAAATGTCAACAAATTTAGCCGACCTGTATCATAGCAATACGGATATCTTTTTTTTTTTACTTTTCGTATTGCTGCCATGATTACCAAAAACCTGTTTTCAGACACTTTAAGTGTAGCATATACTCCCAAAAACGAAAATAACGTTTCGGAGTCGCCTGGCCGACGCCTCTGTTAAATGTTTTTTTAAAACAGCCTTTATGATATTCAAGATATTCAAGAATCTCCCTTGTCTATTATATGTACTTTGACAGATGACAGATGTCATTACTTATTTCTTTTGTAAAAGTTACTCAAGTGTGCTTTAAATTTATTTTTGAAGTTTACGACACTCCTTACTGACACTAGCAGAGTCGTAGCGAAAAGATAGCTGTGCCATTATATAAGAAGTTGAAGTTGAAGTTGAAAACCAAAACTATCAAATCAATCAGTATTTAATTTCAACAGCCTCAGCGCTTGTTACGCTCCTGCCCCTTTCTTACTATTATACAGCTCACTCGGCAGCTACTCCAAACGTTTTCTTTCATTCATTCATTCATCATTCATTTTGATAATTAACAAATTCTTTGTTAATTATCATCTAATAAATTCAGGGTCGCAACGTATTCATTGGTTTGTAACAGAGAATTCAAGATGCCTCAATACGATTTTTAAATGATATCTGAGTATCGAAAAGTTGTCTGATAGAGAAGGTGCTACACTTAATTTGTCTGATATAAATTTTTTGCACATGTGGACAACTTATTTTATCATGTCCAACAATTTTCAGACATATTGCTATGATACCGATCGGTAAAATTTGTTAACATTTTCAAAACGGTCTCAAAATTTAATGCGTTCACATTTCCGTCTGAAAATTGTTTTGTTCGCATCAAATAACCAAAATTTACTAATAAAAAAGATTTTCAGACGTATTGCTATGAGACATTTTTTTTGTCTCATTTTTAATTTTTTTAAGTGATTTTACGGTTTTGTGCTACACCACTAACGTCTGAAAAATATGTTTCCGGTATCTCAGAACTATCATTCAACTACAGTCTGCAAATCAGACATATTGCTATGATGCAGTTAGGCAAAATTCTTTGACAATTTGGAAAATTCGGTCAGATCAAACGCTACGCGGAAAATGTCTGATATTGGTATTTTCGAGTTCAGGATAATCGATCGATCTATCGATTTGATGCGGTTTTGGCTGTATTGCTATGAGACAAAAATTTTGGTCGTGGGCTCTCGTACTATTAAAAAACACAAATAAAAAATACACAGAAACGGACGAAACCTACCCAAAGTAAAATAATAAACGTCATATTTCTGATACAATCCGAGCGTTGTCAAAATGCGATGGATGTTTTTCAATGTAAATGTCAGATTGCTTTTGTTACAGTTTGAACACTGGCAGAAAAGTGGCAGACCAGAAACATGGTGAAACATAGAAGTCAAGTCAATGGCCCATCCCTTTCCGTTTTTTTTTATTTTACCTATTTGGTAGGTATGTAGTGTAAGTATTTGTTTCCTTTTCTTTAAAAAGTATCTATATATTTATTTAGCACCACCGTCTATTTTGTTCTTTCATTTTCAGTCTTTCATCCCAAGGTTGCCTGGAAGAGATCGCTCTTAGCGATAAATAAATAAATAAATAATGCTGTGTGAATTGTTTATTGAACAGAGCTTGTGTTATGGGTACTAGATAACTAATATACTTGATACAATACTATACAAAGAAATATATTTATTATTATACATAGAAAACACCCAGACCAACGGAACAAATTTCTACAGATCGTACACAAATTTGTTCCGAGGCGGGAATCGAACCCGCAACCTCCAGCGTCGCAGGCGGACTTTCGCCCGCTGCGCCACGGAGGTCGTCAAATATAAGATAAGGCCGTCCTATATACTTAATTTTTTGTAAGCATTTTCTTTGTATTGTTTCCTGTATTTGTGTGGTATAATAAACTGTTTTCTATCTATCTATTCTGTGGTATTCGAGCCCTGAATAACAGAAGTGAAAATTGAGAATCGCACATCGAAAGTTTTTTTTGTTTTTATAGTGCGTAAGCCTCTGGCAAATTAATCACGGCGCTACAGTCCGTAGAAAATCGCAAAGATTTTCGACTCCAGCGTCACTTGACCTCGTGGTGTAGTTGGTTGGCACATTCCGGTACTGACGGAAGGATGCGGGTTCAAGTCCCGCCGAAGTCATGTTATTTAATTTCTTAGATTGAGAATCGCACCTCTATGCGTGCACGTCCCGTTAACTTTAGAGACTACATTAGGTACCCACTACACTAGTTTACTAGTACTATTATTAGTTTGACTCCGCAAGGCTCGAGTCAAGGAATCCTTTAAATTTTCAGCATTCTGGAGCACTGGAGTCCATTCTCCTAGCTATGCTATGAACTGCAGGTCGATGCGATAGTTAGCGAAAGTAAACTCTCGTTACTTTTTGATTTTTGCTTTCACTTATGCTGAGGTAAAGCGGAGGCAAATTAATCTTTTGTACAAACCCTTCTTTACTGACAAAGTTAGCTTCTTGCGTCTATTTTCTCGGAAAAATACAATCTTGGAATATGATTACCAACTTACTAAGTATTTAGTTCACGCAGGATCAGAATAGGAATATTTTAGTTCGAAATGGTTCTACATTTCAAAGTAAAAAAAATGACCGACATTTAATAGGAAAAGGTTCCATCCCGCTTCAACAACGAGCGGGTTGAAAAAGAAATGTGTCGCAAAATAATAAATTTGCCACGGTTCCGTCCAATTCTGATCACTCATGGACATACGCATATATTATATTATAAATACTATTACGTAAGTACCTAGGTACTCATACTGCAAGATTAAACCTATCTTTAGGTACTCTTATTTCAGTTGGCGTATCCATAAATATTTTTCGTGCGATGCGAGTCGCTGACTACCGTGCATCTCGCAAGTTAGGCGCAGAATTTATTCATGGTGCACCACACAGAGACTTGATTCACTGGAACTATTTCTGCAGGAAGATAGTCAGTCTTGTAGTTTATTACTCAATTGCATCCTGCGACTTGCCTTTATACAGGGTGATACATTTAAAATGCGGTGGATAGGGGTAGTTTCGCTAGCGGAAGCATGCGCTATGACAGTTTTCATTCAATTAGTGGATCTGAGTGAATAGGGTAGTGCCTCTCACTACCCCGTTCCACGAGGTAGGTACAACTAAAGATGCGCGACTGCGAATGATCTGGCTAGTCGAATGATCTACGACTACTAATTTACTCATTCGACTTGAATATTAGTAACATACTAATCTTCAAAGTCGAATGACAACTACTAATTAGTAATTTATCCAAAAGGGGCAGAAGCCTTTATTCACAAAGAAATTTATAATATAATTAGTATTTACAATTGAAACAATTGAGCTAACTGCAGACTGTTGCAAAAAATCTACAGGTAGCTCAACTGATCCATATCAATACCAGTCGGAAGCGTCCCGAAGACGCTGGCTGCATTGCCCCGCTGTATGGCAATGCTGATGCGCTGCGCCAGATACTGACGAGCTCTCGGGTCACGCGTCGCTTCGACCAGACGCTCAGATAATTTTTTGAAAACCCGAAGAGCCTCGTTATTACTAATTACTAATGCCTCTACGAATTGATCGAGGCGTCGAATAACGAATTGAGTTCGACTGCCCGACTCGAGCAGTTGCCACTACTAACCAAATTAGTTACTTATTTGCCCTAGTCATTCGAATGGTTCGGTTTGTGAAGTCGAATAATTCGAATGAAATCGTTCACAGTCACGCATCTTTAGGTACAACGTTTTATGTCAAACTAACGCAAACGCTGCTCGTCTCGGCTTTTTATAATAAAAAATCTACGTGTTAAAACAAGTCTACGACAATATCTGTGCAAAATTTTATTTATTTAGACGAAGCACCCAGATCTATCCTTACAAGAAGAGACGTTAATTTTTCTCGGAGATCGGATAAACCTAAGAACCACTCGTTAAACTAACCAATTTGCAGAAATGATTGGCATATTTTATCACAAAAATACTAGCTTATTAAAAAGTTAATGGCCATCCTTCGCCAAATTTACAACATAAAACCAAAACAACGAAATCATAGTTCACATTTTTTTGTTTTATATTTAATAATGCTTGTTATTTGTTTTCTGTATCTTTTTAAAATAAAATAAATTACTCGAATTCAATACGTTTCAATGCTATTCAGGAGGCTAACCAAGCTGATTCTACTTCTCGGCTATTCATGCATTCAAACAGAAGGACAAAGCATCTGATATCTATTGAAATCCGTCATCAAATGGACTTATTACAAGTATTCCTAGGATACTGTTCCTTATCCTATCAATGCTTTTGAATATCAGTAAATAGGTACCTATAAGTACAGGTAAAAGTCAAGTACATAAAGACTGTGATTGAAAATTACATGCTGTCTCAGAATAGAATAGAATCGTTTATTCACAGAAAACATGTCAAAATTATTACAAATTACAAATTATTTATTTTAAAAACAAGACTACAACATTACAGAATTTCTCTAAAGCGTTATGTCTAGTACCTACATAGGATAAATAAACAATCTTAATATTAGAAAATAATTCACATAGACAAACAATAACATACATATGCAGTACACACACAAGTATATAATAAACACAACAAAAAATAATAAAAAATGGAAAAAAATATATATTTATCAATGTAATACTACCAGTAATCTTGGACTGGGGTGTGAATTTTAATAAACCTACCTACTTAAATAATAATAATGATTTAGAATTAAATCAAAAATGTCTGATCTGCCCAAAATTTAAATATTTCTCCACGCTATAAAAACAATGAGTCCATACCCATTTATTGATATACCATACCTGCGGACACTGTGGTGGCATTGGTCACACAAACAGAGTGCAAGAAGTTAGCCGAAAATCCTAAGTGTGCCACCTGCCTGCTCTATAAGAAGCCAGATAACCATGTCACTGGCTCCACCGACTGTCCGGCAAAATTAGCGGCTGAAAAACGATACATAAATTCGATTGATTATGGGGGAGCCTAAGGATGCAGTCAGTTACGTAATTCCCTGACCTTCTCTTGTAATGTTTTACCTTAATTTTATGAAATAGCCCATAATATCTTACCATTACATGACAGGCCTCCCTATCCTTATCTTTTTGTCTTAGTTAATTTAAATTTAAAATGATTATAGTTTTATTCAGGAATAACATGATTCTTTATGTACCTACCTAACAAAGTTTGTCATACGATGGATGACCATTTTTATTATTAAAACTAGTTTAGCATAGTTAGCAAGTAAGTTATTTCACCAATTTGCACCATTGCTTTGTTTTATAATGACTATCTACTTATTGATGTGATTATTATTTTATTCGTTATAAGCACTTTCTGCCTGAGATACAGGTTAAACCTAGTTCAGGCACTTGTTTTATTTCATGCCATTAGAATATATGATATTATGTACTCGATTGTAACACTTTAGTCTTAAGTTATTTTGAATAAATTTATTCTTATTCTTATTCTATTCATTGAGTCTATTTTTAAACAATGGCAATGGTAAGTCCTTTAATTCCATTGGTAATATTAAATATCTTAATTGCCATTCAAAACGAATTTCGTGCGAAAAGCGTAGTGTTGATTTGGCATAAGGCATAGGTAGTCTCGCTTAGTTATTCAAAATCAAATAATCAAAATCAAAGTCAAATAATGTTTTAAGCTGGACAGAACGACGTTATCAATTACAATATTTGTATACGACTTTTATAAAATATTATAGCTATGGAAAACACTTACTTTACCCGGTGGGATCAATGCCCTTATAATTAGGTATTATGTTCCTGCATGAATTCGTAGGCCCTACACTGAAAAACATATACCTACAAATAATGTAGATCTAACTTCTACCTGTGCGAACAAAACTAGAATAAAAATGAAAGAAAAACTATACAAAATGCTACTTACCTAAATAGTTTAAGAACCTCGCATAGATGAAGTTTCGTCCTAACTTATGCATGAATAATACGAATTTGTTAAAAACCCTTAGAAATATTTAAGAACAAGTTATTTTAAACAAGATTCGTAATAAATATCCAAGAATTCTCATCCAGCTTTTGTGTTATCTAAAAATCTGGCCAGTCTTTTCCACCTTTCGCGCTGCGCTATTGCAGAAACACCGTACATTGAAACAGCTCTAAATTCGCGTCGCCGGGTTAATATTGTTCTTTCATCTTGATAATATTATGATGTAAAACAGTTTTCCTCGAGGAAAACTATCTCGAATTGGATTCTCAAGATTTGTGTGTAGGGGAAATGATAGTCGTATGTCCTTTTAAGGGCGCAAATCCGCCCTCTTCAAGGGAGTTTATTTAGATTTATTCTACGGCTGTGTTGGTGCTTAGCGCCTTTCTCGTAAGCTTGCGATGCTATATTCGAGCATTTGATTGGTATTGTATTGTATTTATTTATTTACCATTTATAACATAGGTCGTTATACAAGGCATGTCAGAAATTGTACAGTTTGAAATAATAAAACATACTTAGTTCACTAAACAAAATTAAAAGTCTTAAATAAAAGCAAATTGGTATATAGCTATCGTTTTGTAGAGAGCTCAAAGCAATTAAGGTAATACGTTGAGTAGGTATATTAAATTACTTTTTGAATGTCACGTCAGACTAGTTAGCATGATCACTATAGTTACTAAGTAGTAAGACGACCTCCGTGGCGCAGCGGGCGAAGGTCCGCCTGCGACGCAGGAGGTTGCGGGTTCGAATCCCGCCTCGGAACAAATTTGTGTACGATCTGCAGAAATTTGTTCCGTTGTTCTGGGTGTTTTTCTATGTATAATAAAAAATATCTATCTATGTAGTGTATTGTATTAAATATATCAGTTATCTAGTACCCATAACACAAGCTCTGCTTAGCTTGGGGCTAGATAATGCTGTGTGAATTGTCCAGCATTAATTAAAAAAAAAAAAAAGTATAATTATAATTTTGTATGTATTAGTGTATTAGTTTAGTAGGTATTATGTGTATTAGTATTAATAGTTTAGATTTATGTTAAGTTGCACCGCCATCCTGTATTTTTCTCCCATCGTTTTGGTTGCCTGGAAGAAATCGCTTTAAGCGATAAGGCCGCCAGTTCCATTGCTGTTCTCTACATGTTTATATGTAAAATTAGTTTTATGTGGTGATGAATAAAGTATTATCAATCAATTAAAGTCCTCAACCTCAACAGCCTGTATTGGTCCACTGCTGGACGCAGGCCTCCCCCTGATAAGCGCCTTGTTGGCTTTTATCTCATGAGGGTAATGCTCCTAGTCCCCACGCTGGGATCGCAGTACGGTGGTAGAATTGTTCTGCAGGGGGCGTTGCTGTCCGCCCCCGGTGGATATCCCTTATTCGCCTTTATTATAGTCGTTTACAATCAAAGAATATAAACAAATTAGAACTAGCATTAAACCATATACATACAATACAAAACAATACAATACAATACAAAAATACTTTATTGTACACCAACAAAAATACAATAAAAGAGACATTAAATAAGACACACGTACAATGGGCGGCCTTATCGCTTAGAAGCGATCTCTTCCAGGCAACCTTTGGATGGAAAGAATTATGTGAATTTAAGAAAGGCAGGGGTGTACCAATTATAAGCAATCATAATATAATATAATAATAAATATTGACAATACATATTATAAATACATAAAAATAAGAACAACTTAAATAAATACTCAACTATATAGGTAAATACATAATAAACATACACATATACATACATACATACAAGGCATATAGGTAGGTAACAAAATATACTACATAGATATATAATAAATAGACAGTACCAACATTCACTTTTTTGATAGGAAAAACTTCTCCTTGACACGTGCTTTGAAAACTGGTAAAGATGTAGCTTTTCTAATGGACATAATACCTATTTATTACATAATACTGTGTAGGTAGGGCTTGTATATCGTGTTAGGTATTTTAAACTACCATTAACATTAGATAACTAGCTCTTGTCCACGGCTTCGCATGCATTTTTATATAAAAAGAGCCTATACTAACCTAACTATATGAATTTCATTCAATTCCGTTCAGTCGAGTTACGGATATTATATTTTTTCCTCTATCACCTCTGGAGACATGTGTTCAACGAACCTCGAAGTTCGAAAGTGTTCTGCATCAATAATGCAATTAAATAAATTCACTCTCAGGGAAAATGATTTAAATAAAATCCAGTATTCGACATTCAGATGGTTATTTTAATTTAATATTTACAGAACATTAGTAATTATTTGATTTTATTTTAAACATAGATCCAAATTTATCTAACTAAAATTAAATTACATGATAACAACTTAATCAACTTTGTAATGAATACATAACATAAACAAAATTTTGAAACAAAACACAAAATCCACTTAACAATAAAATACAATTTAGAAAATAGTGCAAATTGACCACATTCATGAAAACGTCAAATTGTGTTAAAATTACATTGGCACGACCACTTAATAATTATTATTTACATATCGAAATACATTATATCACAATTGTTTCACCATTCACACATAGACGATACATATAGCTTTATGTACAAAATGGGGAAATTGAGGTAGGTAGTTCGTAAACTAAGGAGAAAGTTATGGAATTCTATGTAAGTTTTAATCAATACTTGGGCACTGATTTTCCGGCAATCATCTATCTATGAAATAGTTAGTAAGGAACTTCACATAAGTACAATATTAGGCAATATAACAATTTGTGTATTAGAAACTGAAAAAGTAATAGCGTATATTAAATTTACATGTTGCACCAGAGCTGTTTCTAAGAAAGTGACGAGAGAAAGAAAGTAGTGAAACAAAATACTGACTGTTTTAGCAGCATGGCGAAAAATAAATGCACATTCGTACTTTTTAAGAGTATTTATTTTTCTCAGAATTCGTAGGTAGGTACTCTTTGCTTTTTCTATGCGGCCAGTATTTTTTTCTGGCACAATTCGTACTCTTTGTTATTTCTAAGCGGTCAGAATTTTTTTCACGCAGCCCTCGCGCCGCGCCCGGTGGCATACCGCACGTCTAACACCGCTGCCGCACAATACAAAGATGAGCATTAAAATGGGCTTAAACTCGTAACAATTAGATACATTTTACAGTGACGGCATAATCTATCAGATAGGGCGAGGGCCACTCGCTTGAAGCTTACGATAAGCAAGTATGCCACTATAAAATGTATTTGATTTGAATATCCATTTTTGTGTTGTGCGGCACTGGTGTTAGACGTGTGAGCGCCAACATTAAGGGTACTGGAGGGCGATTACGGTGTGGTAAGGCACGGCATTACGGCTCAAACGTTAGCAGTTGAAACGTTAGAGTGCGCGTTCACAGGCCGGCATCGGACAATCCGCTGACAAGTGCGTCCACTGATCGGCAATCCGAATGACGTCATTCGCATTAAACGGACAAGTAGCCTTCAAGTATCCTCGCCGGCAGTGCCGACAGTCCGCTCCGTGCGGTACGGATTTTTTATGTCAATCCATTGCTGGGCCGTCTATGGAATGCTCTCCCTCTGGACATCAGACGTGCAAAATCACTGCCTATTTCTTAAAAAAACTGCTTCATCAGCATTATATATCCTTGTAAAGAGTTAGACAACCTTATTTTATGTTTATGTATGTTTATTATTAATCTTTGTAGGTATTATGGTAGGTATGTAGTGTATTTGTTTCCTTTTCTTTAAGTAGGTATCTATCTATATATTTATTCAGTACCACCGTCTATTTTGTTCTTTCATTTCCAGTCCATCCCAAGGTTGCCTGGAAGAGATCGCTTTTAGCGATAAGGCCGCCCTTTATACTTCCTTTTTTCTAAGCATTTTCTTTGTATTGTTTCCTGTATTTGTGTGGTATAATAAAGTGTTTTCTATCTATCTATCTATCTGGGGCTAGTGCGGATTGTCCGACGTCGGCCTGTGAACGCGCACCCTAACGTTTCAACCGCTAACGTTTGAGCCGTAATGCCATGCCTTACCACACCGTAATCGCCCTCCTGTTCTTGAACGATTACATTTTAATTAAAGTATTTGACAGAAGTTTTCATACATCATCCGTTAAACTTAAGGGTCCGGCGACGGATGAATTTCCCATACAAACGTAGTACCAAAATGATTTGTAATTTGAGAATGTTTTCATCATGGTTTGCTATTATTTGTGTTAGAATAGTATTTATACAGGTTCCTGCCATAAGATTTTTTCAAAATACTTATCTACACAATTACTAAGACAACATTCATTCTTTCATGTAAAAATGCGATAAGGTTTAATTTCATTTCAGAAAGGTATTTTGAAAAAAAATTGTAGCAGGAACCTAGATAAATACTATTTTAATACAAATAATAGCAGACCATAGCGAAAATATGCTCAAATTACAAATCATTTTGGTATTACGTTTGTATAAGAAATTCATCCGTCGCCGGACCCTTAACAGTCTAAGCTGCTGCTATACTGACTGCCTTTCAGAGAACACCATTCAAGTTGAGCAGTACTAGTAGATTCGTAGAGCTACAAAACCGCTAAGAAGCTCGTAGCAACCTCATGTTCACGCTCGTCTTGTTTGTATGGAAACTTTTCAAGGTTAAAAGTAGCCCATGTTCGATTCCGGGCTACAGCTCTAAAGCTACATCTATACAAAGTTTTAGCCCGTTCCGTTCAGTAGTTTTGGCGTGAAGAGGTAAAACACCACACATCTATCCATCCTTACATTTTAACATCCAAAATTTCGCATTAGTAATATTAGTGTATGTGTGTTTATTATTATTTATAACTTAAATGGCTAAATTTATAATATGACGCAATTGGTTAACCTGCTATATGTACCGTCGTTAAGCCATGGTACACGATTATAGCAATATCATAATTTTTCTTTAGCAGAAATGACTAATTTATTGAATCGAGTACTATGGCCATATTTTTTTAGAGATTCTTCATTCATCGTTGTCACACAATCGATTCCATACAATACAAATAATTATCTGGTTATTATATTAATTTCACGACGATAATAATTATTTACAATATTAAAATTACATTAAAGTGAAAGCCATACGTAAACGATTTTATACAATATTGAGCAAAATTAACTTTTATTTGTTTTACTCCTGTATATTAAACAAAAAGTAATGTAACTAAAGTCTTAACAATTAAAATTTACGAGAACATAAGAATGCAGTTTAATTCCTTATTTTACTTATTTCTTTTTCCAAAACGTGAATATCGTCAAACGTGATTTAATACAATAAAAACAACTGTGCCGATTTATAGTAGGTATTAACATAAGTAAGTATACTCTATAATTCTTAACTTAATTAAATTTAGACAACATTAACTTTGAGCACAAGGTCCGCTTGTTAATTTATTCAAATGTATTCAAAATAAACAGCTTACCGAAGTTTATTATTTTGAGAAAGTGTTTTTTCGGAGAAATATTATAAAGAAGCAAAAAGGTCTTGAGTGCCCTTGAGCTAGTCTCAGGAAAACAAAAAAATATGTTTTTTTGTAGCAGTTACTTTATTTTATAAGCAAGATAAAATAAGAGTTGTTTTTTCGTCAGATCAACACTCATTTCATCCTTTGTACAATTTGTTTCTATAATTTATCTCGGAAAATTCAAGTCACAATAAAAACGTTATAACAGACAGACATTTTAAGCTAGAGTCAAATAATTCAAGGAAAAAATTCTATTTCATACTATCTTTGCTTACATCCGCTGGCCACACTGGAAGGTAATAGCTTATATGGGTGATAAGAAGAAAAAAATTACGTTCACACTGCAAGGTTGAAGTTTGGCTAGGACTGGTCTAGCTTAGCTAACGCCTCGATATCTGCTGTCGGATTTTGTAAAGTAAAGTAAAGTAAAGTAAAATTTATTGCATCAAATACATGTAAATAAGGTACATAGGTGGTATATGTTTAAATATGACACAATGTATTTATTTATACCGTTGCGGCGTGCAAAATCTGGACACACTATTACATATTTCATTATTATAGATTACTAGCTGCTGCCCGCGGCTTCGCCTGCGTAGTTCCCGTTCCCGTGGTAATTCCGGGATAAAACATAGCCTATGTCCGTCTCCTGGTTCTAAGCTGCCTCCCCACCAATTTTCAGCCAAATCGGTTCAGCCGTTCTTGAGTTATAAAAAGTGTAACTAACACGACTTTCTTTTATATATATATATAGATTTATATATATTAATTGAAAATTTGAATAAAAAAACTAGAGATTTGTCATTTACTTATTTCTAAAAAATGTTTGTCCGTCATGAAATCATTTAATGTATAATAGCATTTACCTTCCAGAGTGGTTATTAACTTTTTCCGAAACTTTGAACTCTAGCTAAGCGCCATCGAAGCAACCAGCGAACCCACCAGCCAACAATCCTTCAATACGGCCGTGCCCTTACAATTTCGTGCCAACATGTAGACTTCGTGCAAATTTTAGCAGACTCCGTGCAAACTTTAGCAGACTTCGTGCTCGTACTTACAGCTCCAGGGAGGCTTTATAGGTAAGTTTATTTAGTTTTTTAGTAATACAATAAAATCCAGGGCCTTAAACACGTAAACACATAGCAACACGCAGACAATTATCTTAAAAATCTGAGCTGATTTGAGCCTCGAAACCCGGTCGATCGTTGCCTTTATCGATAAATATTTTTGACTCGAACACAAACCGTAAAACAATTAATTTCTAAAACACATACAAAATTCATCATCATCATCATCATCAACCTATATTAGTCCACTGTTGGACATAGGCCTCCCCTAATGAGCGCCATAGCGCCCTGTCTTCAGCTTGCCGCATCCAGCATCTGCCTGCAGTCTTTCGCAGATCGTCATCCCACCTGGCCGGAGGGCGTCCTACACTACGTTTGCCGACTCGTGGTCTCCACTCAAGAACACAATTAGTTAGTTGTAACTTTTCGTAACTCTTGCGTCGTTCTGTGTATTTTAAATACGTTTATTTATTTTCTACTAGTGAACAATAAATAAAATAAAAAGAATCATTGTTAAGTTTAAAATTTCATTTGTTATGTTTAAAATTTGATTTGTCTATGAATGAGCTTATTTTGTAGGTCTGAAGAAATAAACGTTATTGACTCTAATTCTGTTGAAGGTAGGTATAGCCGTAAGAAGTCTATCTACAATATTTTTTATTCGAAACACCTCAAAATCGTTTCTGAGTTTCTATATTTCCTGCTCCCTAGGAAACGTATTTACATAAATAAAGCAGCATTTCAGAGAATCGAGCAGAGACCGCCAGAGAAACTTGTCGAGTAAATGTAAACAGTAGAATGTGCGCTAGGGAGTTCTATTCACATAAGCACAGAATTTTCAGATTGTCAGCTTTGAAACCTGCTTAGAGATGGTCTTGAGGGAAAATTTTGTGAGATTGTGATTTCATATTTGAGGAACCTACTATGGCTCAAATGAAGAAATTAAGATGAAAAAGTCCTAAAACAATGCGAATCGACTGAAATGACAGAAGACTGGGGCACAATTCTGATAGCCAATCGCTTCACTATGACAATCGTCGCAGAATTGCCGCGTAGAATCCTAAGATAAAATAAATAAATAATAAATAATGCTGTACAATTCACACAGCATTATCTAGCCCCAAGCTAAGCAGAGCTTGTGTTATGGGTACTAGATAACTGATATACTTAATACATTACACTACAAAGATAGATTTTTTTTTTAGTATACTTAGAAAAAACCCAGACCAACGGAAAAAAATTCTGCAGATCGTACACAAATTTGTTCCGAGGCGGGAATCGAACCCGCAACCTCCTGCGTCGCAGGCGGACCTTCGCCCGCCGCGCCACGGAGGTCAAGGTAGTGCTCGTGGTTCTATTTTGCACGAAGATATCGATAGCATGGTTCTAGATTGGGTTCCATGTCGACTTTTGACGAGCATCCCTCCATCTATAGTTTCTATCAATTCTATTAAGATAAAATACCAAAATGTGTCATTCTGTGACGGTAACACTGTCATAGTGAAGCGATTAGTTTAGCAGAAGAGGGCTCTTGGATACCTGGTAAAACGAGCAGGGGTGGTAGTGGCAACACAGGCGGGGGTGGTAACACTGAGCACGCACTGTGTCACGCCATTCATGACTATATAAGTGCTTATAAGTGCTATAATGCTTCACTTTACGCAGGGAGCTCAGAGAGGCAACATCTCTGGTAGGACTCTGTCGTTGTTGCTTGGCGGTCTCTGTGTCAAATTCGAGTATTGTTGTGGTGTCGATGTCTCGTGGAGAGACGAAACTAGTTGACGACTTACTTTTGATGAGTTTTTTCATTGTGTGGTTGGTGTGGTCTTTTCTTTTGCAAATTAAGTTGTGAGCGTTCTTGGAGTTGGAGGGTAATTTACTGTGCAATTTTGTATTGCGTAAGTCTGTTGTTTACTTTCTCTGATTGCAAGAGATTGCGGGAGCAATTTGTGGGAGTACGGGCGGTACACGCAAATCACATTTTGTTGCATCTTGTCGGAGGAGGTTTTGCGAGGAATTGTTGCTAAATATTGTTTTATCCTAATATTTCACCTGGTAATCGCTGTTGTCAGAGTCCACGACCCACTTCGGGTCAATAAGTCATGCCTGCAGTAAAGTTTAAACAACACATCGCTGGTACTATCACGATATATACAGGATGGTCAGTAGAACGTGTGACAAAAAACTTAACAGGAGATAAGTGAAACATAGTGAAGTAGCTTGGCAGCTTTAACCCTGAAAAACCAGCGGCATTTCAAGTTTTTTTAAAGATTTTGCGATGATTTTTCAAGTGTTTGTATAGTGCGTAAGCCTCACACTCTGGCTAATTTCTAAGAAATCAGATAATATCGCAAAAATTTATAAACTTTAATATTTCCCCTGTAGGTGGAGCTAACGGCGCTACAGTCCGTAGGAAGTCGCAAAGATTTTCGAATGCAACGTCACTTGACCTCGTGGTGTAGTTGGTTAGAACATTCCGGTACTGACGGAAGGATGCGGGTTCAAGTCCCGCCGAAATCAAATTTTTTGCGATAATATTGATTTTTCAAAATTGGAACTATTTAGTGCTGTACTTATTATAATCATAATCACTTTCTTGCATGAAAAATGGTATTATAAATGTCTTAGGCTTAAAGTTAGTTCACATAATTCACCGGTTATTCGGCATGCAAAATAGACACATAAATCTGAATTTAATTTGATATGAATAAAAAATACCTGGAAATTAAATTTAAATAAAAAAAATATTTTGAAAATTTATTAATCTTAAAATGTCAGTAAATTTATATAATGTCAATCTCGATGATACAGTATAAAATGATTTGTCAATAAGCCACTTTTTTAACTTAAATGCAAAAGTTTTGCAAGTTTTGCTGTATCTTTTGGTTCCCCCTATCCCTTGTTAACTTTTGGCACACGTTTTACCAAAACTCTGTATATTCTTGCTTAGCAGCGAGTTCTAACGGTCATTTGAAGTTGTGATTACATATTTGAGCGGCCCTGTGATTCTATGTTACCTAGAGGAGGAAACTGAAGAATCTCAAGAGGAGAGGCAGCACCGACAGCATCCAGAGGAACAGCTGTGCTTGGAGTCTGGTACCAGTGCTGGCCACGGCATCTGGAAGAATGGCTTGTGTTAGTTTAATCATGAAGACGACCATAGTAACGCAGCGGGAGAGAGTCCGCCTGCGACGCAAGAGGTTCGATTCCCGCCTCGGAACAAATTTGTTTACGATCTGCAGAAATTTGTTCCGTTGGTCTGGGTGTTTTCTATGTATAATAAAAAAACTGTCTATGTATATAATGTATTAAATATATCAGTTATCTAGTACCCATAACACAAGCTTTGAGTAGCTTGTGGATTGTCCAGCATTATTTATTTTTATTATTTATTTATTATACTATCGCATCACACTACGGTTTACGGCTTATAGGTTTTATTTTTCAAAAGAATATACATTTGCTTCGAGAAAAACAGCGGGTCTTAAACTAACATGTACACAAAGGAATTATTCCTATACTATTTTAATACAAAGATTTATATTTTTGAAAAGATTATCTATCTTTCAATGAATAAAATATAAAAAGTAGCCTATATATTATTCCAAGTCCAAAACTTTATCTGTGAATAATTTCAGACCATCCATTCAGTACTTTTGGCGTTGTCTTCACACAATCAACGCCACAAACTTTCATCTTTATAATATTAGTATGGTAGCTTTTACTTGTCAGTTATAGCTAGCTATGTTTATTTGGTTAAGACCAGGTAGTCCTGCAGCAGTAGGCGTAACGGAAAACGCGCGCTTGCCAAGTCGCCGCGCTCGTGTTTTTTGTAGTTATTTGAACATGGTGAATAAGATAATCATTTTATCAAGCCAAACTCTGCGAATTTGTTTAGAAATATTAAGTGTCCTTAGTTGAGGACAAAAAAATGTGTGATATCAGTAGTTCGCTAGTCACAGTATTGAAAAAACGTTCGAAAAAGGGGTAACTTTGGGATCTTTTTCTATCGAGTGATGTTCATTAGATCTTGTAACTGAATGCGACTTTGACTAGACTAGATCCTTAAGTAATATATATCTATTTTTCAGAATTGTAAACACTATTTTCTAGGTATCAGATGATTTTAAAAAACACAAAAATGCGGCCTTTGCTGGCCTACCAAGCCTTAAAATCTTGCTAACATGAAGGAACCTGAAACAATAAAAAGGCTACTTTTTATCCTGGAAAATCGTCTAAAGCCGCGTACAAAAGCTAGTATTCGATATTTTACACCAAAAGTCAGTAGGTCAACATCTCTGGGACACATTACGTCAGATTCAAGTCCATTGCGGTTATGAAACGTATTTCATTACATCAAGACAGGGCCAGTAATTCGATAACCCGCCCATTAAAAATGCAATATTAATAATATATTTCAAGAAAGTAGTCATTTTTAGATATTACTTTTTCAAAGTGAGCATTGCTATAAATGGGTAGTGATAGTAGTAGACATTTTATGTAGTCATTTTATGAAGTGGACATTTTACAAAGTGGGTATTATGAGCGGTGGAAATAATTATAAGTAGTAATTTTAATTTGTGGTCATAAACAGCCGAAACGTTTATAATAATCAGTAGGATAGTATGCAAAAGTTTAGATGCATGGCAGCTATGGGCTAGCTAGCGTAGCTTGCTGTGTTTATTTGATTAAAATCTTTAATCATAAAATCTCAAATATGGAGGTGCGGACCTGGAACAATATAAAGGCACATGCATGTACATCGGGGACATCTGTACTGTCAAGCAATACCCTTAGTATTTTAGAAAACACACGGAAGTCTTAACTAGACATACACGACACAAAAATAGATTATATGTCCCGCACTGTCGGCTAGAACTTGTCAAACGGAACTCCTACTATCATGCCATTACTATCTACAATTTAATTCAATTCAATTTATTTATTTCGGTTTTTCACCATAAATGTTAGTACAACTACCTATACACTATACAATAAACTACCCAATAGTTTCAAAGACTTGCCTTTAAACATGTTTAAATCCAAATTAAAACATTGGCTACTAGAAAACTGTTTTTATGATGTAAAAGAATATTTGAATTTTAAAACTTATTGACATATCTATCCGACCTGTTTATTTTAATTTTATGTTTGACCTGCTATTGTTGATTTTAATTTTCTGTTAATTTTTATTGGATTTTATTGGACATCACCTATTTAATTCAATTTACTTAAAGAGACATTTATAATTGTATTTACTAAGATTTTGCACACCTTAATAGGTACTCTTGATTTGGGAACGTTTTTCCGGGTATCTTTTTGATGAAGACTAAAGGAAATTGAATAAAAATACGTCCTGCCGATTCAGAGGCTGACTTTTTATTGTCTCACACAGTTAGATGCAACGGCCACCGGAGTAGCGCCGATTAAGCACTTACATTCTAAGAACACCATGTGCCTAGTCAGCGTTGTAACTAGAGCCTAGACTTAATCTTAAACAGAGGGGTGAGGGGTTTATGTAACTCCTCCCTCCCTAAGAGGAAAATTATCGGTTGGATCGATTTGAGATTTGTGCCGATAATTTTTCTTACACATAATAAAACTCAGCATTTTTTTTGCCGAAGGACATAAAATACAAATAAAAGAAAACTAAATACTAAATAAAAGAAAATTATCGGTTGGATCGATTTGAGATTTGTGCCGATAATTTTTCTTACACATAATAAAACTCAGCAATTTTTTGCCGAAGGACATAAAATACAAATAAAAGAAAACTAAATACTAAATAAAAGAAAATTATCGGTTGGATCGATTTGAGATTTGTGCCGATAATTTTTCTTACACATAATAAAACTCAGCATTTTTTTTGCCGAAGGACATAAAATTCAAATAAAAGAAAACTAAATGTTACTAAGCCTAGAGTCGCGAATCCTAAATTTTCACTGAAGTTATTGTCTTTGTTACCACATAAAACACTTTCGATCACTTCACTATGCCTTAGAGAATACGTCATGTATTTAACTTCGTCTAAATTAACGCCGTTCATATTAAGCACACGTTTACTGGATGTCGTTGCATTAACGCGTAGCTGCAGTAAGGCGATTAGCGGAATTGGCTCAACAGCATCCGATTCCTTAAGGATCCGGTGAAGTATACGAATTCCATTGATCTCCAAATCACAGGGTTCGTCGATGGTTGCCAAGTAAGTCCATTGGCTGAGTATTGGCTGCTTACTGATCTCGCCGTCGCAATGCTTTGCAATGCTGTTTTCACTGATTCGTTGACTCTTTCAATCTCTACCTGATGTTGCGTGCAGTGATCACGGTCATCTTCGAACTTCATGAGCTGCTCTACAAAGGTAAGCTCATGGTGGAATGCTCGATTATCCTCGGTACACAGGAAATGTTCGCCAGCAGATAACGGGCGGCACGGTTTAACAATTGGTATGTATTGAGTACGCTTCGCCAAAAGGTAGGGATATTTAGGGAAATTAGAGATAGTTTTGTTATCAGGCTGGTGGAAAATTGGTAAGGAATATACATCATATTAATTATAAGTACAATTATCAGTTCTTCGGAATTTCTAAAATAAACGTAACCAGATTATTCTTAGTAAAGGATTTTACAACAATAGTTTCCTCTAATTTATCAAGTTTTTTTCATTAGGAAAATATACTAAGCTTACGGATTCCGAAATCAATTTCAAATAATACATAATTCGGTGGAGTTTACAATAGACTGGTGCAATATAGAGACTCTACTTAATGCTAGAGCTGTTTCAATTTCACTTAACCGGATAGAGATGGTTCGGAAATTACTTATGTGAACATTAAACAATGCGAAAACACGTGATTGATATACCCATCTCTTTTCTTTATTATATAAATCGCTAATCATTTCTTCTACCTTCTTAATGCGGTTAGCTGAATTGATAGTGTTTCGTTTAATCAACTCGGTTACATTTACGAAACTGTCAAACATTTTAGAGACCAAGGCTAATTTTTTTTTTTTATATAATCATTTGATCATGCTGTAATTCCGAGGTGACTCTATCAAATTTAATCGCGTCATCATGATCAAGGTTTCCTGTAATAACTTTTATTAGTGAACCCAATGGATTTATAAGCCCTCTTCTCAATCGTTGTTGTAGAACAAGTTGTTTGAAATTGTCTTTAGTTAAATCGCGTACAAACTCTGTATGTATTTTAACACTTATAAATTCCTGAGAGTATGACGAATTCCAGTCGATGAATCTACACAATTGCTCAAAGTTGGTCGTTACGTAATTTAAATCATGTTTAATCTTGTCTAAGTTTATAACCTTAACTATAGTCACCGCCTTTCTTTGCTCTAATATATATTTTTTTTTAGTGTCAGCATCCTATCTGCCAAATATTCGTATAAAATTTTTGTTCGCTTTGCATGATCTTTAACTAACTTTTGGAAATAACACTTCTCAATTTCAATGCCATAAGGACTGCTAGAGTCAGTATGGCCAAATACCACTTCAAAAGGAGTAAGTTCAGTGCCAGAATGGATGGAGTGATTATATGCCATGCATGACAGACTATGTCATAGTAGATGCAGCATCAGTACATTGTTTTTCATATTTAGCTAATCTATATATCTCTATAATGGTTGAATGGAAACGTTCAATAAGGCCCATTGAATTGGAGTTATTGGGAATTCAAATGTGGAGCTCTACTTTATGTAACCTCAAGAACTCTTTCATAAGCATGTTTTAAATTCGCTTCCGGGATCCGAACTAATCTTTTTGGGGATGTCGTAGTTAGAGAAATAGCTCATCAATGCTCTTACTACTTCAGGCGTTGATCTACCTTGAATTTCAATAGCCTGTCCTAATTTGCTGAAGGCATCAATAAGGGTCAAATAAATTTTCCCTTCAATAATGAAAATTTCTTGAAAAGGGGCGTCGTGTGTTTGCGTCAACTGTAAAACTGGTTTTATTGGTTTCCTATCATATTTCATCATCTGGCATGCTTCGCAAGCATTTATAACCGCTGCAACTGTTTCTTGCGTTCTCTCCCACTAGTAATTTCTACGAATCCTGACTAAAGTTTCCTTGATACCACGGTGGCATGTCTTTCCTCCATGATGTTTAACAATTACTGCCCTTTGCTCTCTATCTCGTCTTCAATATAAGGGACTCTTTTCGTGCATTTGTAAAAGTCTAATTATAGCTTCGCCTGAGTGTTGATTTATCGGCAGCTTAGGTTACTTACTCTTTTTTCTGACCGCGGGGGAATATCGATGAAATAATTTAGAATATTATTTATTATTGGGATACACATTGTACTTGTCTTCAAGAGCAGTTCTTTCAAATCAATAATCGCGCCTAATTGTTGCAAAAGATCATTTCCAATCAGTCCATCATAACGCGTATCAACGTCATATACTTAGGTAAAAGTTATGCCAATCGTTGCTAACAAACGGGATGGGAATAGAGGGATCTCTACTACTTCATCGTGAATACTAGATGCATGGGTGCTAACAACATGAAACCGTTCCTTCTGAATAAATTTGGGGAAAATATTCACTAGCTTTTCGCGGACTTAAGAACGATCTCATACTTCCGGTATCAATCATCATTTTTGCGTTTATCTCTTCCAAATAAATATAAGTTTTAATTTTTAATCACAATTTATTTCTAAGACTTCTTGACATGCTAGGCTGTTATACCCTCAGTTTTTTTCTTTTCGTTATTCTTCGTAACATTATTTTCACTTGATGGTAGAGGCAATAATGATGAAGAGTCGTCATAACCATAGTAAATTTCATTTACACAACCATAGCCATAGCCATCACAATTATCGTAATATGAGTCGTTATTATAAAATGCCGTCGTAGGCATACCGGGTGTCGCCGTATTCATGGTCATTCATGGTAATTTTGTTTAACCTAAACCCATTTTCTAGGGGTCTATGAGGCGCTGTCCTCATAGATACGTCGGCACTTTGCAACTATGGTATTTGTCCTTGAGGAGGAATATTTGGTGGTTCTATTGCCGGTAAATTTGGTTTGTAACCAAATGGTTGTGGGGCTCTATACCCAAACTGTTGCGGAGGTCTATACCCGAATGCTTGTTGAGGCTGAAGGCCAAATCTCGGAAGGCCGAAATGTTGTGACTGAAAACCATACTGTGGCCGATATCCAAAACTCTGTGGGTGTGTTCCGAAATTCCCTTGACCTTGGCCCTGAAATTGAGGCATCCTAATCTGCGCATTTTGGGGAAACCCGAAATTAAATTTCGGAGTCACATCATTACTGTTACCACCTAACATAGGCTTATAAAGTTATATTATAACCCATCGGTTGACCTTGACTTACCAAAGGCCTTGACCCTGAGGTTGAGCTTTGATTATTACCGTGAATACGATTTCTCATGTTATATTGCTCTATAAAATTCACTTCTTCAAGCACAACATTCAATGCCGCTTCTAGAGTACTTGGTGTCTTTAACCTCACTATTCTGACCAAATTTTCAGGAAGATTGTTCAAAAATACATTCAGAGCCGTGTGTTATCATGAATAATCAATTTAGCCTTTTTTTTAAATCACTTTCCGCATTGGAGTTCACTTTTGAAATTAATAATCCAAATAATTCTCACCCGATTTTATCTTTAATGATTGTAACTCGATGTTAATACACGCTTCACTACGGGGGTCTCCAAAATGTTGGATAAGCAAGGCCACGTCACAATATTATCCCTTTCCGACGAAAGGGCAGCTGCATTCTCTGTAAGCCTGCTCGTGATAATATTAACGTATAAATTTTGATCTTCTTTTATACTCCCATAGCAGTCAATTATGTACTGACATTTTCGCAAAAATAAATCTAATTGTTTTTATCACCGGTAAAATTTGGAATAATTTGCACTATTTCTCTTAGAATTGGTTTAATCACTGTTTCACTCGTCATCTCTACCGCGTAATTTAATCCGAAAACACAGAGCTATAACTTTGCAGAGAATACACTTGCTTAATTCACAATCTTTTATGGAAAATACACGACACAACAATTAAATGGCACACAACAAAAAAATAAAACACAGTGAAAATGACACATAAAACAAGCATAAAATTTTGGAACAAGGAAAAAATAAAAAAATTCTTGTAAAAATAAATTGTAAAATTTAAATATAAAATAAACTTATTTTTAACGAGTAAAATTAAAACTAATTTTTGATCAATGCTAAGATCACTAATTTAATTCTTACAGTACAACATTTGATTTTGAAAATGAGCACTTTCTATTTGTTCCTTACTCTACGTAAAGTCTCTATAATTTAACGTTATAATGAGCTAGGTTTGATCTCAATATTATAACAAATTAATTAGTTTTTAACAAAAAGAAACCATTTAAAATACAGGAGAGGACTAAGGAAGGATTTGGCGAAAATTTTGACTCACCAACCAACTGCAACTCCCGCACTCACTTTTCGATACCCGTTTAGAGTTATTTTTTTGGTTCACACAGAAGACCGTAATTTCTACAATTTCTATCGCGAATTTTCTGACTGAGTTTTAAGTTGGAAAATCGCGGAAAATGAGGGAAAATGAGGGAAATCCTACCGGCTGCGCCACTCTTGATTTGGGAACGTTTTTCCGGGTATCTTTTTGATGAAGACTAAAGGAAATTGAATAAAAATACGTCCTGCCGATTCAGAGGCTGACTTTTTATTGTCTCACACAGTTAGATGCAACGGCCACCGGAGTAGCGCCGATTAAGCACTTACATTCTAAGAACACCATGTGCCTAGTCAGCGTTGTAACTAGAGCCTAGACTTAATCTTAAACAGAGGGGTGAGGGGTTTATGTAACTAGGTAGTTTGTATTTGGATATTTTTAAGATTACGAACTTTTGTTCATATATTCATGCAAATAAAGATTATGATTGATAATTATGATCATTGAAGGCTACTTTTTATCCTGAAAAATCGCCTGATATTTTACACCAAAAGCCAGTAGGTCAACATCTCTGGGACACATTACGTCAGATTAAAGTCCATTGCGGTTATGAAACGTATTTCATTACATCAAGACAGGGCCGGTAATTCGATAACCCGCCCATTAAAAATGCAATATCAGTTTATTTGCCTGGTAATAAAGTCCAATATTCCTCTCCCCGGGCGGCCGTCAATGTTGTCAAGTTGCTTGCAATAAAGTTGAGCGAAAATATAACTTTCATCTGAAGGATAGACATAAACGAATAATTTTGGTGTAAATTCTTGTATTTCATTTACAACGTGTTTTTTTCAGGAATGTGTATATGAATTTCATGTTCTTTTCTTTTCAAAATAACGTTGTTTTCAGAAGCTGTCACAAAATAATAATAATAATAAATAATGCTGGACAATTCACACAGCATTATCTAGCCCCAAGCTAAGCAGAGCTTGTGTTATGGGTACTAGATAACTGATATACTTAATACAATACTATACAAAGAAAATTATAATATAATTAGTATTTACAATTGAAACAATTGAGCTAACTGCAGACTGTTGCAAACAATCTACAGGTAGCTCAACTGATCCATATCTATATATACTATACATAGATACATATTTTATATTATACATTGAAAACACCCAGACCAACCAACCAAACAATAATGAAATGGGTATTGCTAGGGGGTGTTGCTGGAAGTAGACATTTCCAGAAGTAGACGTTTTTATTCCTGGGAATTAATTAAAGTCGTCCATTTTAATAGTGGTCCTTAAGGGTCCGGCGACGGATGAATTTCCTATACAAACGTAATGCCAAAATGATTTATAATTTGAGCATATTTTCGCCATAGTCTGCTATTATTAACACAAGCTCTGCTTAGCTTGGGGCTAGATAATGCTGTGTGAATTGTCCAGCATTATTTATTTATTTATTTATTATTTGTATTAAAATAGTATTTATCTAGGTTCCAGCCACAATTTTTTTTCAAAATACCTTTCTGAAATGAAATTAAACCGAATCGCATTTTTACATTAAAGAATGAATGTTTTTTTTAGTATTTGTGTCTAAGTATTATTTTGAAAAAGCTTGTGGAAGGAACCTAACTAAATACTATTCTAATACAAATAATAGCAAACCAGGGTGAAAATATTCTCAAATAACAAATCATTTTGGTACTACGTTTGTATGGGAAATTCATCCGTCGCCGGACCCTTAACCGCCAAAACGTTTCCAAGAGCTAAGCGTCAAGAGATACGGTTGGAATTAATAGTTATATTTTTGAAAATTGAAACGATTTTCGTTTCAAAAATCATCCATCCTATTTGCCGATCATCATCATCAACCAAAGGTATTCCACTGCTGGACATCAAGACCTCCCCTAACGTTCGCCATAGCGCCCCGTCTTCTAGCTTGTCACATCCAGCTATTCACCAACCAGCAGTATTTGTATTTTTTGTATTTATTTATTTAGCAACTAACACGATTATATTAACCAATTACATTAGTTACATAGATTGAAGTTTAATAAAATTTATAATTATAGTATATCACCATCAAGTTGTAAAGTAGCTTATAATAACGAAACGTAATATGAAGGTAAGGACGATCAACGAAACATGCGGAGAAGTTGGGACAAGATGGCTGATTGAGCAAGAAATAGCCAAGTGAAGAACGTACAAAACGATTTTATTAAATAAATAAAATGTCATGTGTGAGTCGGACTCGCGCACGAAGGGTTCCGTATAATTGTAAGACCTTGTGTCTTGGCAAAATCCTGATTCTAGGTCAAAGGGTGGTAAACCTGAAGATACCCTGAAGGTGTTAGTCCATTACGAGAATAAAACTTATTTTTTGTGTGAATAAACACCAAAATTATGATTTTCGGATTGTTTTCTTTACTTGTGCTATAAGGTTTTGTTGCTTCTTGCCAAATTTCATAACTCTAGGTCTTCGGGAAGTACTCTATAAGTTTTGTGTGATTCCCTTGGAAATTTCAAAAATTCGCATAAAAACGGCTGTAACTTTTGATTGTATCAAGGCTCTAAGAGGTTACGGACTTGAGTATCCTACTAATATTTTTGTTTGTAAGTATGGATCGATGGATGTTTGTTACTCTTTCACGTAAAAACTACTGAACGGATCTAGATGAAATTTGGCACAGAGATAGATTGTAGTCTGGAATAGCACATAGGCTATATTTTATCCCGGAATTCCCACGGGAACGGGAATTACGCTTGTGAAACCGTGAGGGGCTGCTAGTTTATTATTAATTTCAACTCGATACCTCCACGCGTTTCTGAGAAAAGGGGGTTGACTGACGCACAGACAGACAGACAGACGGACAACATAGTGATCCTATAGGGGTTCCTTTTTTCCTTTTCAGGTACGGAACCCTGAAAAATAATGCCAGAGATTGCCTCAAATTGGTATCCTGGTCCAAGAACACGGTTTGTCAATTAGGTTTTCGTGCCCTTTATCCAATTTCCGTTGTAAAACAAACACCCAGTTTCGTGTGTTCATTTTTATGATATTCCATAAGGATATAGTTGTCTCACTTACCCCTAAAGGTGTCGAGCATCATGTTTACATAATTTTATCCTCTTTGTCCGAGACAGGATAGGAAATATACTTATACCTGGCAAAAGGTTCTCTTATCTCTTCTGTAGAGTTCCCGCGGGGCAGTATTCAAGGGCTGCTAGAGATATAGCCAGTTTATTACAACAAAAAAATATCCTAAACGAAATACTTCAGCAATAAGAGATATTGAACGGCGTCGTGTAAAATCTAAAGAAATTCTCTCAAAGAAATTACGCTCGGCATTGAAACATTTTACTTTGTGCGGAATGTTTATCAGTTGAGCGTTTTAATTATGTAAAGTCAACGTTTACCCGACGTAATTAATTGCGATGATAATGAAGATCAGGTGAAGATGAAAAGTTTTTTATCGCGATGTTTTACAAAGTTAGTTAAAGAAAAATAACAGCGTTATTCCTGAAGCCAATCCATATAAAATTGCTGACTATTAGGAATCCCTATTAATAAATAAAAAAAATTCTTTCTTTCTTTCTCTCTTCTTTCTAATAGTAATCCAGCTATATTTTCAATCTAGCTATATATATCCAGCGCGAATAATTTATCGATTACTAGCAGCGCCTCGCGGTTTCACCCGCGTAATTCCCGTTCTCGTGGGAATTCCGGGATAAAATATAGCCTATGAGCTATTTCAGAGTATAATCTATCTCTGTGCCAAATTTCATCGAGATCCGTTCAGTAGTTTTAGCGTAGCAATGCCTCGCGATTTCACCCACGTAGTTCCCGTTCCCGTGGGAATTCCGGGATAAATATAGCCTATGTGCTATTCCAAACTATAATCTATCTCTGTGCTAAGTTTCAGTCAGATCCGTTCAGTAGTCTTTACATAAAAGAGTAACAAACATCCATCCATCCATACTTACATTAATTGTCGTTTCTTTGTTTACAGGTAGGAGTGTTATAAATAAGTTAGTGTTTATTGGTTTGTTCATTATTATCTAAGTGCATCACTTACAATAAAATCTTTGTTTACAGAGCAACCGCATAGTTTTCATCAAATTACCTAAGAATTTCCAATATAAATAACATAACACAAGCTCTGCTTAGCTTGGGGCTAGATAATGCTGTGTGAATTGTCCAGCATTATTTATTATTTATTTATTTATTTATTTAATATATAAATATATTATTTGTTTATTCAAAATAATTGTAAAGTACACAGTGCTTAAAATCATAACTCATGAATCCCCAAAAATACATGCCTCAATTCAAAATAAAAAGCATATACTTCCTTAACTTGTACCTACGTTAATTATATTTAAAGAAAATTTTAGAAACGCCGCGCATCGTTGCAGCTAAATGATAAATACATACACGTTGCGAGGCAATTTATTCAAAATGTAAATTCTTTACTAATTCGCAGTCGTCTTCCGTCGCCATTTTGAATATTCATCACTTGCATAATGTTTTGCCAATTGTACAACAGTCTAACTTTGTTATCATTTATGTTTTCGGAATACTGACATTTCAGGCATGCTTTAAAGGCCAGGTAGTCCTGCAGCAGTAGGCGTAAGGGAAAATGCGCGCCTGCCAAGCCGCCGCGCTCGTGTTTTTTGTAGTTATTTAAACATGGTGATTAAGAAAATCATTTTATCAAGTCAAACTCTCCGAATTTGTTTAAAAATATTAAGTGTCCTTAGTTGAGTAAAAAAAAAGTGTGATATCAGTAGTTCACTAGTCATAATATTGAAAAAACGTTAGAAAAAGGGGTAACTTTGGGATTATTTTATATCGAGTGAAGTTCATTCGATCTTGTAACTGAATGCGACTTTGACTAGACTAGATTATGCAGTAATATATATATTTTCTTCAGAATTGTAAACACTATTTTCTAAGTCTCAGATGGTTATAAAAATCACAAAAATGCGGCCTCTGCTGGCCTACCCAGCCTTAACCAACACACTTTCCTTCCTTTATAAAAGTTTAACAAAATGCTGTTGGAAAAGTTTGGCTTACTCTCGGAAGAGAGATGAAGTTTTCATTTCAACGCATACATCTCACGTGGTTGGAATAAACATAGATTAGAGAGATAGAAACTACGTTCAGATTCTAAGCCCTGAGTTCAGTTTGTGTTTAGTTTGTTCTGGTTGGTATTGACACGTCATCGTAAAGTATAATGACGACCTCCGTGGCGCAGCGGGCGAAGGTCCGCCTGCGACGCAGGAGGTTGCGGGTTCGAGACCCGCCTCGGAACAAATTTGTGTACGATCTGCAGAAATTTGTTCCGTTGGTCTGGGTGTTTTCTATTGTATAATAAAAAATATCTATCTATGTAGTGTATTGTATTAAGTATATCAGTTATCTAGTACCCATAACACAAGCTCTGCTTAGCTTGGGGCTAGATAATGCTGTGTCAATTGTCCAGCATTTTTTATTTATTTATAGCGAGTGCCTACGTCCTGAAAGGAACCTCCATGCAAAATTTCAGCTTCGTATCTCTTGTAGTTTCAGAGATCTCTGGATAGACAGATATAATTCCAGGGACCGTATACCAGATCCCTTGAATGCTGCTCCGTTGCAGAAATAGATACAATCCATGTAGGATTGCAGAGAAAGGACCATTCATACAATACACCCCGGAAGGACGTTTTCACAAAGAGCTTTACTGTACAACCGTACCATGTTATACGCAATTGGAATAATACCTAGCCCCACACATATTCCGTTTGAAATATACAAATTAGTAACAAGTGCAACAACCACAGGATACGATAATATTTCTAAGTGATAAATTTTAACTTTTTAATTGAATTTTTTTGAATTATTAATAAAATTAATTAACGCCTCTTACCTCAATATAATTTTCTGACATTACTCAAGTATGTATTATTTTAGTTACCTACTGTCTATGTTGCATGCCTTTTCTCACAATTTGTACACCATAATCGGTAAAACATGTTGGTACAGTCAGCGTCAAATTGATATGAGCGTCTAGAGTAGTCAAAATGATCTGAAAAACATAAAGGCAATTTGATATACACAGTTCGAATCACCATGATGTTGTAAGCACCCAAGGTGTTCAAAATATCTTACTACTCATTATTTCATATTTATATGAGCAGTCAGTCACCCTGACTGCTCATAATATAAATGTGCGTGTATCAAATTGCCTTTATGTTTTTCAGATCATTTTGACTACTCTAGACGCTCATATCAATTTGATCAAAATGATCTTTATCTTTAGGTATACCTAACCTGCGTCTATATATATTTTTTTACTCTGGCAATTTTTTTTTTTGTTTTTCATGCAAATTCCTCAATGACGTCACAAATCCAGCCCATAAGTAATTTAATTGGAGCATATTTTAGTTCATTACAAATGACTGTTTTTTTTCTTCCTTTTATTACTAGTGTCTAATATATTAATTATATACAGGTTGTATTAATAAATATGTAAAGAAATAGGTACTATTTTGTAGTATTTTTTCTTCTACCATTTCTTTAATTTTAATTTTGGCGCTTTGAACAAAATGAGTGATCGCATACACTGACAGTGACAGTTTGACAGCTGCTTCAGATGGATGTCAATATCATGTCAGAAATGCGAATAAAAAAATACAAGAGACTCGCGCGTTTGAATTCATAAAATAAAAAGTGTAGTAATTGTCGTTTCTTTGATTTCAGGTAAGATAATTAGATATTAAGCTACCTAATCAAATTCAAAGTTTTATTTTAGAAAATACTTAGGTACACCTAAGTATTTTCTAAAATAAAACTTTGATTTCAGAGCAACGCATTTATCGTTTCATTACACACAGAATATAAATAGAATAATTGTCTTATAAATATTTACAGCTCTAATATGTCATAGTAGGACAGGAACAAAAACTGGTCTCCCTGGTGGTCCTACTAGTTGGACCACGAGAAAACGCCCAAAGGAAAAACCAATGGGGATTTCGATAGAACTGAGAATGAAGTAATTCCTTAGCTCAGTCGAATGAAAACTGAACAGAAAGAATGAGAGATGACGTCATTCTTAATCGCATTCTATAAGGTTATATCGTTGGTTATATCCGTTGGTCATGGTGTTTTCTATGTATAATAAAAAATATCTATCTATGTAGTGTATTGTATTAAGTATATCAGTTATCTAGTACCCATAACACAAGCTCTTGGGGCTAGATAATGCTGTGTGAATTGTTCAGCATTATTTATTTAATTATTTTATTTATTTATTTATACCGACTGTTTCCAATACAAAGGGCGTAAAGATCATTTTGGGCTAAACGAATTTTTGATGCAACTTGACATAATTTTTTAACAAAGGACAGCCCAAATATAAGAACTGTCTTCCTAAAACCAACTTTCTAAGTATAAAAACAAAAAGTTTTGCAAAAAAAGATATTTATTATTTTGTTTTTTTTCTCATTACCAGAAGTAGGTGATTTGGAGTTACGCCCTTTGTATCGGAAACAGTCGATATGACTGGATAGGTTACCGATACTCACTATTATTACTTAACATATAGGAGGATATATGCGGACGTGCCGCGACATAAAGTCGCACGGACATGGCGCGTACGTGCGGTGGCGTCGTGGGCACGGTCGCGCGACACCGCAGCGCGAGGTAGCCACGGTGCGTCGGATAGTCGTCCGGAAAGACGTGCAGCGTGCGCCATGAGGCACGGAGACCGTCGCCGTCTGCGCTTGACACGTGCGTCTCTTGGGTTATTATTGGATCCTGGAAGAAAGAAGTGGGTTAGATAACGTTTTTTTATTTATTTTCAAAAATAATTACATATAACTCAGATTGATGACGACCTGCGTGGCGCAGCGGGCGAAGGTCCGCCTGCGACGCAGGAGGTTGCGGGTTCGATTCCCGCCTCGGAGCAAATTTGTGCACGATCTGCAGAAATTGGTTCTTTTCGTCTGGGTGTTTTCTATGTATAATAAAAAAAAATATCTATCTATGTAGTGTATTGTATTAAGTATATCAGTTATCTAGTACCCATAACACAAGCTCTGCTTAGCTTGGGGCTAGATATTGCTGTGTGAATTGTCCAGCATTATTTATTTATTTATTTATTTATTCTCGGGTGGCCGGGCCTCCCGAGCTTGCACGAACACTGAATGCACCAACTTCGCTCCGGTACTATGCCGGTGGGGCGGAAAATTTGGCTTAAGGATCTCAAGAGGCGCAAATATGCAGGTCTTGACAGAGCGTCGTGTCGAAGCGACGCTGGACCCGCGAGCTGGTGAGTATCTGGCGCAGCGCATCAGCATTGCCAAACAGCGAGGCAATGTAGCCAGCTTGGGGACGCTTCCGACTGGAATTGATATGGATCAGTCAGTTGAGATTCCTCTAGATTGCTTCTACGTTCTTGATTTGTAATTTTCTTTTTTAATAAAGATATTTATGACTAACTATCACCATTTTTATGTCCACAGCTGAACATGCGTTCTTTAAACAAGGGGGTTTTTACTTATTTATTTATTTTGATTAGTAACTAACGCGATTTTTATTAACCAATTAAACTAGTTACTTAAGATTAATAAACATAATTTATCTAATTACTTAAAATTATTGTAATATTTTAAAACTTTTCATAAACTAATCAATAAGTATAGAATAATTAACATTGAAAATTTTCGATGAGACAAATAAATTAATTAATTGAAATAAATAAGATTTTCATAAAATTAACATGATTAAAACAAATTAAATGAATATTAACAAAAATTTTAATTCGGTTTTGTTTTTCATATTCACCACGCTTGGCAGGCGGGTTTGGTTAAAATAATAATAATAAATAAATAATGCTAGACTTATCGCAGCACAAGTGTTAAGAATACGCAGAAAGAAGCTGGCTGCTCTTCCTCTGGTAGGTTCAATTAGGGCTAAGTTGGAGGGGTCGATTCTTACGCCACCACGATAGCTATGACTACTTCAAGGTCCACGTCGAACGTGCAAAAATACTGAAGTAGTTTGTGCATGTGGCATGTCATGAATAGGTACCTATATTGTCAGTCCAAAAAATTTATAAGAAGCTAAAATGTAAAAAAATAAAAGGATAACCTTACAAAACGTAAGGCCAATAAAGCCAGTGACACTTGAATGATGTAATAATTATGAATGCAAGAAATCCCTAAATAAATGGCTATTAACTCTAAACTAGGAAGTAACTGAAAAACTTTTGGAAAGTGTTTCGTAACATATAAATAAACTCAACATGCTAGGTACACTTGCACACAACACAAATACACTTACAGACGTGCACAAAACATTAACACACACATACACTGACACACACACATACACACACACACACACACACAGGCACACACCATACAATCACATGCTAGCAAACTTTTGTAAAGCATTATTATCTTTCTAATTTTAATTATTATAATACGCACCTTCCAATATTATTATAACTGTAGGTATATTACGAAAGAGCGGAACCCTCTAATACAGGTATCTCTATACTTAAAAGAGAATTCTAAACCCATGCTATGTAAATTAATTTAAGTTTACTTTAATAAATATTTTTGTATTTTTTTTTTGTATTTTTTGATGTAACGATACCCCATACATCCAAATCCTTTCAGGCATTCAAAAGTTATATATTATCTAATCCAAGATATGTAAAAGAAGCCTGTAAATATTAAACTTCTTTTTGCCTTTTTGGGCAGTTTTGCAATAGAAAAAAATTACAGAGCATTTACATGGGGGTGTGTACTCAGTGCAGATATTAACTCTCGTATATTTCGTATTGATTCTCTAAGAACGGAACACACCCTGTATATCTATCGACGTAGTTAGATATACGAACATGACTACATTACTACATAGCTGGTGGTAACCGAAACTATCTGAATTACCCGACCGGATAGCTCGCGGGTGAGTAATAGCCGGTTGTACCTGGTTGTACCCGCATAGAACCGGTTTCAGCGTATACGGATAATACCCGATACAGTACCCGTCTCCAATGAAACTTTATCGAATATACACTTGCGAGCTTTAAAATGGAATCGCTTTCATCGCGAGTTGATCAAAACATTTTTTTTTACTATTTATGTACAATGAACTATAGTATATCATTTGAAAGGTAATTTTGTTACCTTTCAAGTGATATCAAGAAAATTTTAAATTAATTAAATTGGCTACCTAAATTTTGGGAATTATTGCAATAGGTCGAAGTTGCATCTATCGGCTTCTATCGGCGCCGGAGCTGGATGAGCTGGATTTCTCCCTCGTATCCGCTGTTTTAGCTCGTCCCACATATGCCAGATTGGGTTCAAGTCAGGAATAAGGGCTGGCCAGTCTAGTGTGGGAATGCCGACATGGAAGACGTCTGTCGGTACTGTCTAGTCACTGCTGCGGTGTGGCAGCGGACATTATCGTCCATTAAATCAAAATTTATCGTCGCCAATAAATCCTGCGTAAGGGAAAACATAACTTAACTCATAGTTCACAGCAAAGAAATTGTAAAAATTAGTCTTGAACAACCGTTGAAGCGATTCCAGTTTAAAGCTCGCAAGTGTATTTTGATACAGACTCTGCAATATTCCAGCTATAGCTTAAGTTGTAAACCCAATATTGAATGTCCAAGTCGACCTACGTCCATTCGAGCACTTTGTATTTGATTCAGTTACGGAGTTTCTATGGCAGTAGTATGAGGAAATTACTGAAATATTTCTATAGCACATATTTTTTGTACAAGCTAGAGTTGGATTTCTTTCAGAAATTCTAGATTAATGAGCAAGTCAATGTCATATATTATAGAGTTTTTGGTTTGGAAGCTCTGAATATCTATCAAAAAATTATAGGTACCTTAACACAGTTTTCTGGTCTGGCAAATAATACAAATTTAGCAAAAAACCGATGCAAAATAGAATAGAATAGAATAGAATTATTTATTCGGGTAAAAAAAAACATTACATTTCGGTTAGTGGTGCCTTAAAAAGCCTATGTTAGGTTTAACTAGACACTTAACAAACCCTATGATTTATGTAAATTTCTACTTAAAACTAAATACAGCGGAGTACATTAAACAAACATAAAAGTTCAATGTTGCATGATATTTTGTATCGTCTACCACTAAGAACGTTGCATCAGATCTGTTTTTATCACAAAACTTTCGCCGTGAATCTCGTTTGACTAAACCAGAGTTAGACTAAACTTTGCAGTCTCTTGGCAAGTTCACGTCGTTCCGAAGAGACGTATCGGTTTCTGCCAGTTTCTGCCAGACTATGTAAATTGTGGCCCGTTTAAATGTACACAGCAGTACCTAGATGCGATT
The DNA here is from genome assembly GCA_949316285.1 of Eupithecia subumbrata. Classification (NCBI taxonomy): domain Eukaryota; kingdom Metazoa; phylum Arthropoda; class Insecta; order Lepidoptera; family Geometridae; genus Eupithecia; species Eupithecia subumbrata. Next base: position 2,796,128 of record OX438638.1, read on the forward strand.
GCCGCCATTTTATTGCCTGTTAGTGGTTGCTGGCTTACGTAACGCGAGTTTAAATCACAGAATGAGAATGGTGAAATTAATTTGAAGTGGTTGTCTTGTATTCATGGCTTCCCTCAAAACTTTGAAAATTAAAAGAAATATTATGGGTATATTATGACGAAATTTCATCATACTGTCAAAATGAGGATTAACATTTTTCAACTATTTATTGCCCACGGTTTCGCATGTGCTTTTCCGGATTTCAAAGTAGCATATAACCTTCCCTGGTACCATCTACCTTTCTGCCAAATTTAATTCAAACCAGTTCAGCCATTAAGGAGTGAAAAGGTAACATACAGACAGACAGAGAGACATAAATTACTTTGTAATATACAGATACAGACCACTACAATATTGCAGCTAAAGTTTACTTTCGGATTTTAATGTTAGCTGAGAATATTAGTAAGGATTTCTCTTTCATGAATGTCCAGTCAATGCAAATAAAAGTCTGTGCATTTTTCGTTAGACGTGGAATTAGAAGGTAAAGTTTACGAAATGATCGATGCCTCTCCTCCGTTACTCCGGCTTTTCACTATGGGATATAATATAATATATATTACATCTTGAGATATAATATTTTATCGCTCACCATACATTTTATATGGGACCGTTTACACTGTGCTATAATATATATTACATCCCAAACTATAAATATTTTTTCGACCGAGTGATCGATATTTGAAGGTCATTTGAAGGTGTATATTTTACCTCACGTCCCCGGACACCGCGCCTCCCCCTGCCTCGCCCTCGGTTTGAATGTTGGCGTTCCAAAATATATATCTTACAGTATGAACAGCAATCGCGGGATGTAATTATATAGCTCAAGATGTAATTTATATTATATCCCATAGTGAAAAGCCGGCTTTTTTACTCCGAGCTCGCTCGATGGAAACTCCTCCATCATTGCACTAATCTAATTTGACTAATTGAGGATGCAAGACTCATCTCCGCTCATTTATTACTGTGAATGGTATTGACTATTTTTTAACTTAAATGCGCGTGATTTCCTTAAGGGTCCGGGGACAGATGGATTTCCCATACAAACTTAGTACCAAAATGATTTGTTATTTGAGAATCTTTTCACCATGGTTTGCTATTATTTGTATTAGAATAGTATTTATTTAGGTTCCTGCCACAAGCTTTTTTTAGTTATTTATATATTTTACCTCACGTCCCCGGACACCGCGCCTCCCCCTGCCTCGCCCTCGGTTTGAATGTTGGCGTTCGTGTGCAGACGTGTAAACTGATCATGTGTGTTCCAAAATATATATATTACAGTGTGAACAGCAATCGCGGGATGTAATATATAGCTCAAGATGTAATTTATATTATATCCCATAGTGAAAAGCCGGCTTTACTCCGAGCTCACTCGATGGAAACTTCTCCATCATTGCATTAATCTAATTTGACTAAGTGAGGATGCAAGACTCATCTCCGCTCATTTATTACTGTGAATGGTATTGACTATTTTGTAACTTAAATGCGCGTGATTTCCTTAAGGGTCCGGGGACAGATGGATTTCCCATACAAACTTAGTACCAAAATGATTTGTTATTTGAGAATCTTTTCACCATGGTTTGCTATTATTTGTATTAGAATAGTATTTATTTAGGTTCCTGCCACAAGCTTTTTTCAAAATACTTAACTACACAAATACTAAGAAAACATTCATTCTTTAATGTAAAAATGCGATTCGGTTTAGTTTCATTTCAGAAAGGTAGGGATTTTGAAAAAAAATTGTGTCAGGAACCTAGATAAATACTATTTTAATACAAATAATAGCAGACCATGCTGAAAATATGCTCAAATTACAAATCAGTTTGGTATTACGTTTGTATGGGAAATTCATCCGTCGCCGGACCCTTAAGGCGACGCATTGATAAACAATAATTTGAAATCGGGCGCCAGGCCCCCCATGAGCTCCCCGCAAGCAGCACATACCCCGCGGTAATTTTACGCGGTTTGCAATCGTGCCGTCGGGCCGCGCCGCCGTAACTAGCGCGCTTCTCAGTCGTGCGTTGCCGCGCTGGGACAAGACGTCATGGAGTCGTATTACCTTTATTTATTTATTTATATCCATTTGAATATTTTACAATATAATTATAGGCAAGCTTTTTTTGGCGGTAGTATATCGATAAAAAAACATAATTTGACGGCACGGATACTACCTGCAACTTCGTTAGCGTGGTAGGTAGGTAGGTTAGGTTACCTAACTAAAAGTAGGGTAATAAGCAGTGATAGGAATAGGTAGGGCTTATTTACCTAAACTTCGAGGAACAGTGAAAAGAATCGGAGACTTCCTTCCGAAAATATTTTTTCCGAAATTCCGGACATTACTCAGGTACATTAAAAAATAATTTTATTACTCAACTGATATTTTAAAGTATGTAAAATTTTATTTTAGCATATATATGTGTCAAACTTAGGTTTAATTAGCGATTGTTAATAAATAACTTAAATAAGCCGAAGCTGGGATCCCTCGCATCTTCACACAAGATTATCTTAGTTAGAGCGAGGATTCAAACTTACAGGACCTTATGTTTAGTTATGTAAATAGGTAAGTAAATACACTATGATAGAATGTAAGTTTATACTGGGTCTATTTTTTCTGAAAATAAATACTTTTTGTTTTTGTTTTTGTTTTTTATTCGAATAAGTAGCTGGTCTATGTTTAGGTACCTAAAGTTTGCGACTAGACATAACATAACTTATCATTTTAAAACGAAAGGTATTTGGCTTTTATCTTTACAAAGATCACGATAAGTTCAAAAGTTTATTTCAAAATGTGTTATTTATATTTAATATTATTAAAATAATGGGCGAATCACATGTTCAGTAACACACTTAAACTAAAAATCTTTAAAAAGAGCTGCCCATTTCGCTATCTATTCTTGGAAATTAAAAAAAAAAACTCGCCAGTGGTCGCATGCCTGTGCACTATGGGGAGATTGGACCACTGCTGAGGTTACTTTCACTCCAGTACCTCGGTCTATTGAGTGCGCAAAATCAAAGTCAAAGCTCTTTATTTCCAAAAGTACAATAAAAGTACACTTAGAAAAGGTCAAATTACAAAATTAACCACTGTTAAGGATATAAAGTGATATTTTTTATTTCTGTCGCTTCGGTATGTAGACTAAAGTAAAAAAGCGACAAAGTAACCTTTAGCCTGTTAATTGTTATTTTTCGAGTTAGAGAAAAACCCGTCCCAAGCCTTTGTATCCTCTAGCTGGATAATCTGAAGAGATCGCTCTTAGCGATAAGGCCGCCCTTTATATTTAATTTTTTCTAAGCATTTTCTTTGTAATGTTTCCTGTATTTGTGTGGTATAATAAAGTGTTTTCTATCTATCTATCTATCTATCTATCTGATATTTTATAGCAACAACAAGGTTTTGTCAATGTTTTTCAATTTATTTACGGATAGTTTTTGCAACTCCCTAGGAGTTTAGCTGTAGAAGCGTATACATTGCCCTTTAAAAGATTCATTAATTTTGTGTAGCCTAGTTGTGGACACAGCTAGTTTACGTTTATTTCTGGTATCAAAATTATGTTTATCGCTATTTTTAGGGAACTGTTTTATATTTCTATGAGTGTATAACAAGTTTTCATGAATATAATTGACATGGTACTGTCATTATGTTTATTTCTTTGAATTTATCACGTATCTCGTCTCTGGATCCCATATTATACATTGGACGAACAGAGAGCTGTTCGTCAGAAGAGAGCTTCTGCAGCACAAATACGGTGTTAATATCTGCAGCGTTTCCCACAGCAATATACCATAAAAGATAATACTATGGAAGTAGCTGAAATAAATAATTCTAGATGTATCTACGTCTGTAAGATGACGAATTTTTTTGACTGCGTACGCTGCAGAACTAAGTCTCTTCGTAAATTCGAATAACATTATTAATAATACAATTAAGAATACAATAAAAATACGAAAAAATCAATAACGACGGATCGAGTCTCCAAAATGTTTGTTACTCTATGGTATGGAGTGGTTCACGGGGTGGTGACAAAAAAGGTAGAGGAGAATTTTAAAAATTTTCAGAGCCCACTCCGCTCGAAGTTATTTATTTTAACCTAAACCTGTATAGGCTTAGGTCACTGACTGCGTGAAGTGCAGTTTCTGCCCATCATCACGAACACGTTCGTGAAGACGCCAGGTTCAAATTCTTAATTTTTTTAAATCACTTCTACTAAAATATACGATTGTCCGGAACCCATGAAGTAGTAAGTTTATTTTCAAATAAAGCCTCTTAAAAGAAGAGTTATTGAATGGCGGGGGGTACCAATACCCCTGTATAAAATAAATAACTGTGAGTGGAGTGGGCTCTGAAAATTTCAGAGTTTTTGGCGGCTGCAGCTAAAAAATTGTTGAGAAACTAATACAAAATAAATATCGGCGCTTGTAATAAACCGCAGATTATTTTGTAATTGGTGTAGCAGTGGCATTCTTGGCAATGACAAGGTAGCTAAGATAGAACCAATTTATGTTTTTTGAAAGACTAACAACAACATAGGAAGATCACATACAATATAGAATGAACGGAGAGCGGAGCGAGCGAGCGAACTGATAATGGGCCTACGTCAAAGGTCATGCGAAAATGTCACGCCAGAGGACTGGAAAAATGTGGTTGATAAGTGCAAAAAAATCATAGATGAAGATTTGGAGAGCGATATTCGATTTGACAATTTGTCTGATCAAGAGCTTTTTGAGATCGTATTTTCAGCAAGCGCGGGGTTAGATTTCATGTTTTATTAAATGACTACAAAAATAATCAAGCATTTTTATTTGTATTGAAACAATAAAAATCGAAAAAATCGAAAAAACCGAAAAAAACTATTTTAAAAATCTAAAATCGAACAAAAACCGGAATTGGGTATTCTTCCGATTTTGCATGCCCTAAATGGGTCGAAGGATTCGGTGGTGATATTATATTAGATTATATTCGGAGATAAACGGCTTTGATTTTTGAGCTGTGTTGTGCCGGCTTAGAATTTGCACCACCCCAACTCTTCCCGCGGGTGTCGTAAGAGGCGACTAAGGGATATCCACCGGGGGTGGGCAGCAGCACCCCCTGCAGAACAATTCTACCACCAAACTGCGATCCCCAACCCGCATGCCCTGCGTGGGGATTATGGGCATTACCCCCCTGAGATAAAAGCCAATAAGGCGCTTATCAGGGGGAGGCCTGCGTCCCGTAGTGGACCTATACAGGCTGTTGAGGTTGAGTATTTTTGATTGCGTTGAGTTAAAAGTTTTTAAAGTAAAACAAGTAAATCGTTATATCTCAAAAACGGCGCCTCTTAGGAAAAAAAGTATTAAGACATTTTTTATAGATAATTATCTGATCTACAATTTTTGACCGCGATAATTTTATGATAAAACTTACCGTTTTGCTGAAAATCGCGAAACACCCGTTTTTGTGATCTTTGACCCCGAGTAATTTTTTTTTCAGGTGTCGGATCGATGATTACTTTTCACAATTCATTTATAATGGGCTTTTGAATAATCCTACCAATTTTCAGCTGGGTGCGAATTATTGTAACCTCACCCCTAATTTTTGGTCTAATTTGACCGGACTAAGACGACTCCATGGTTTTCTATGTTCGGACAATTAGTAAGTAGTAAAGTTTAGGTTTTTATTTTCTGAACAACAAACAAAATAAACTTTATAATTATTATAATACTATGTACTTATATCTTATAGATAGGTAGGCAGAGGCAGTACCTAGGCAAAATATTTGACGTTTCTTCACGATGTTTTCAAGGTGTTGCTTATGATTTTACTCGCAAGATAATATTGATTCACGGCTATCGATACACTAGGTAGGTACCTATCTAGTGCTAGGGAAAAAATATTTAACGTTTACTTCTACTACTACCTTCCATTTTTCAACATACAGACCTTTCATCTTTATTTTTGAAACTTTAATCATCTTTCTTTCCATTTTTAATAATTTATAAGATTTTTTTTACTCTGAAGATAATATTGATGATGTGTCAATCGAGAGCAACTTGTGCGCGGGAGGCGAGCTCAATTGGCACACGTCCGACGCTGACAATGGTCAAAAGCGGACTGAAGGGGGCCGCCTGCATACAAACAGAGGCGAGAACTAGCTTGAAACGAAAAGGCGTAAACGCCAAAACAGTAATTCTCGTTTAAAATAAAAACTATTGGTAATTATGAAAAATCCTACCACCATTTTGAAGAGGGTGTATAAACTTATTTGTACAGAAAATTTAGAGGCATAAATCGGTTCCGTTTGCCTGTAAAGTTAAAAACCATGTTTTTATAGACCAGTTTTCGGGATTTTTTTTTCTGCTATGAAAGTTAACCAATCGTGAAACCCTACTACCAATTTAAAGTAAAAAACATGAAAAATTCAAAACATAAAAAATAAATTCCGAATGTCTTATAATTGCTGAAAAAAGTTGAAATCCCTGACGCCAATATCTTCAATGCGTCGTCTTAAAGCGTCTTCTGTACCACGCCACTTCAAGTGTCTTGTCTTGTCTTTTGTCTTGGTATGTCTAAATCTTTAGATATAATTTGATATAAACTGCAAACCGGTTTCGAGATTCATTCGATTTTTAAGATTTGCTCGGGAAAATTAGTATAGGATTGCCCCGGGATCATCTATACATATGTATATATAAAAGAAAGTCGTGTTAGTTACACTATTTATAACTCAAGAACGGCTCTACCGATATGGCTGAAAATTGGTGGGTAGGTAGCTTAGAGCCAGGAGACGGACATAGGATAAAAATAATATAGTATAATAAATAATATATTTGAGCATATGCAATGTAATTTTACTATTATAATAGTGAAAGCTTTTCTTTGGTGATGTATTTATTATATATTTTTTTAGTTATTATTAATTATTATTTCTTATTTATTGCCTATATGGCGAAACAGAATTCGCCGGGTCAGCTAGTTCTTTATAAAACCATAAAATCATTGTTTGTTACAAACGTGCTCCAGCTCTGCGGATGACGATGGCTAAAAAAATCATGAAAATCGATCATATAAGACATACAAATAGCCGAACATAGAACCTCCTCTTTTTTCAAGGACGATTAATTATAATTCCGCCATAAAATAATCTATATCTATACTAATATTATAAAGAGGAAAGATTTGATTGTCGGTTTGTATTGAATAGGCTCCGAAACTACTGGACCGATCTGAAAACTTCTTTTACCATTAGAAGCCCACATTACTCCTGATAAACAAAGACTACTTTTTATCCCGGAAAAATGGTTCATTCCTACGAGAAAACGGGTAATATGACAACGGGTAGTAAGAATGCAGCTAGTTCCTCATAAATAGAGTGCTTAATCGAGTTTTGACTCGTGACGTAGACTGGTACAGTAGACTCGGTAAGTACTGAAGCAGTAGAAGTCGTAAAAGCAGAGTTTAGATCGTCAATACATGCATCGATGTATCTAACCTCCGACCTCCGTGACAACTTCCGTGGCGCAGCGGGCGAAGGTCCACCTGCGACGCAGGAGGTTGCGGGTTCGATTCCCGCCTCGGAACAAATTTGTGTACGATCTGCAGAAATTCGTTCCGTTGGTCTGGGTGTTTTCTATGTATAATAAAAAATATCTATCGTAGTGTATTGTATTAAGTATATTAGTTATCTAGTACCCATAACACAAGCTCTGCTTAGCTTGGGGCTAGATAATGCTGTGTGAATTGTCCAGCATTATTTATTTATTCTAACCGTATACATTTGGTACACGAAAGTGACCCCTAATGCCCCAGTGAACAAAACAACCACTCAGATAGCCATCAGGACGCCAAGGATCGTAATGAATAAACCAACGGCATGATTACAAGCAATGATATGCAAACGCAAGAAACAATCGCCCAGAAGTTATGAAATGAGACATCTTGTAAGCTTAGTAAAGACCCGTGCCTGTTCATTTCCATACAAAGTAGCTGCGGTCTTTATTATTCAGGGGACAGGCTGAATGCCGGTCTTATCTGATCAGATAAAGCCAACAGCAATGGGACTGGAATGTCCTTTGCAGTAATACGTTTATTTGCCAGAAATACGACAGTTTATGAGGTTAGGTTTTGCTTGGTTTGGCTGGGGGAGGGTTATCAGTTTTACGCATCTATTATAGCTATAGTGGTATATATGTATGGAATTTGTTGATGTACTTTGTGCTCAGATATCTTGCTATTCTTTTTGCGGTACCATCATTTGTGTGCTATTTAATTGATTTCACACAATCGCTCAGCTATGAAATCTCATAAATTAAAATTATAAAACGTTTAACTAAAGTTATCTAATTTAATATTCTCTGGATAAAAATAAGAAATACAGTTGTAAAACAAAAGTCATACAAATTGGAATGGTAATTGGTGGACGTTGTATTGTCTAACTGAATTCTGGGCTGTAGTGGGATTCTTGGAGCGGCAAGATTGTTTAACTCGAAACTTTCTAACTTGTGTTTCATGTTTCGTATCAGTTATAAAATAGTTTTACAAAGATTTCAAACAATAAGCAATTCAAAAATGATTTTGTTGAAAATAAATTCTAGGACGTTCAGAAGCTCTCAATTGGAAAATGTTATAAATAAAAGTCCAATTGACTATTGGATAGAAAGTCAAACCTCTACTTCGTAAGATAATAATTGGAAGGCCTAGCTCCCGACACCCAAAGTAAATAATTGCTTACTGTTATTAAAATGCAAATGGCGCTGAACGAGCTAGTAAACAATCAAATTACAATAATTGAGATCCAAAACAATTTTCGCAGAACATCGTGAGGACAATGGGCAAGATGAGTTGGTCGATCCCGCCCGCCCTGCGAAGGTTAATTTCCTGCGCCGCCCCGAAAAGGTTGAAATTAATGAGATTTTTCATGATTAGCTGTTTCACGTTACGGCTCGTTAAGTGGCCGGGTTGAGGCGGGTTCGATTCTCAGGTTGGTTGCCTTTCATAAAGTTAAAGCGTGAAATTTTAATCAGCCGCGCGACACGGACTGTTTTATTAATTTTGTTTATTAAAGTAATAAAGGTGAATTATGCAAACTCAGTGGCACCCTCTGCCGTTTGTCAATGGATATTATGAAATAATACAACGTTCACAATAATCTAAAATCAAAAATCAAAATCAAAAACTCTTTATTTCCATAAATACAATAAATGTTCACTTAGAAAAGGTCAAATTGTTAAACAAAACACTGACACGGAAATAAAGTGATATTTTTGATTTCTGTCGCTTCGGTATGTAGACTAAAGTAAAGAAGCGACGAAGAAACCTTTAGCCTGTTAGTTGTTACTTTTCGAGTTGGAGCAAAACCCGATCGAATCTGAGCTGGGGGACGCAAACAGTGTAAACAAACGAACGAAATACTTTCGGATCATAAACTGTTTGTTCTAGAAAGGTCCATTCCACAATGGTATTAATCTGCGACATGCCAAGCAATAAATGTCAACACAATACCCCAATCAGACTGCCGTACAGGGCGGGCGGTAGCTGCCGAAGGGCGGCTGGCACATTCAATTCAATTCAATTCATTAATTAATGTGTTTTTGAAATGTTATTATTCTAAGTAATTGACCTGACTAAGTGTTTCTTGTGAACCCATGGTGGGAACCATATTCATGGAACCAAAACACGAAAAAAACATGAAAAAAAAACAAGATTCATGGAAATATAACAACTAACAGGCTAAAGCTTTCTTCGTCGCTTCTTTACTTTAATCTACATCAGACAGAAATCAAAAATATCACTTTATTTCCGTGTCAGTGTTTAGTTTTATGATTTGACCTTTTTTAAGTGTAAATTTATTGTATTTATGGAAATAAAGAGTTTTTGATTTGATTTGATTTGATTTGACTGTTAAATCTTTATCCGTCTCATGTGAGCTGTGTCTGATACCGTTTAAAATAACACGGCTCTGCGTGGCATCGGGGCGGCGTGTAAAAAGGTCTCCATCCGGGCAGAGACATCTGTTGACGACCGGTTTCCATTGTTCATTGAAACAAATGCTCGAATTATTCACGTAGACTCGCGCCTCTATATGTATTCTACTTTCGAGGCAGTCAACTGACTGACTGCCTCGTTGGTCTAGCGGTCAGCTTGTTCAACCGCTGATTACGAGGTCCTGGGTTCGAATCCCGGGTCGGGCCAATAGTTGTTACTGGGGTTTTTCTAGCAAGGAAAATTCAGAGTAGCAACCCGGAGTCAGGAAGTTGGCGGTGTTACACCATCGAGCCTCGGAAAGCACGTTAAGCCGTTGGTCCTGCGCCTGATCTCTCCCCGGTCGTGTCGATCTGTCGTCCCATCGGATTATGAGAGTGAGAGAATAGAGAGTGCACCTGTATTTGCGCACACACTTGTGCACTATAATGACCTGCGCATCTGGCTAGTCTCCGGTGAGACTGGCCGCCGTGATCGAAATTCGGCTAGGAGGACATTATTCTACTTACACGATTAAAGCTTCGGCCAAACCTGTTCTTCAAACACGCGGGTCGTAGGATGCAAAGTGGGAACGTCAGCCGCGCGGCGGACGCTGCTATGACGCCGCAATGGCGCCTTGCACAACTACGCGATATTTGATTTATACCTCTTCACGCCAAAACTACTGAACGGATAGGGCTAAATTGTGACATAGATGTTGTTAAATGTAGGATTAACATGTCTGTCTACATTTTGTATAACATGTAAAAGCCGCTTAAATAAAAAAAGAAGAAAGGCGTATAGCGATGCTAAACTAATAAGTGATTTTTGCACTGGATAGTTTCGTAAATAGATCCCTACTGAACGGCCTGTTGACCATTATTTTCTAAGCACAAAATTCTGACACTTCCATCACTTTACATAATAGAAGTAGCTCTTTTTGTAAAAAGCAATCCTCATCTGTTCCCCCGGCTATCTGATTCTGTTAGTCGAAACAGACGGGATAATACTAGGTTAAGAACACACCCTGTAAAAACCACACTAATGCAGAAAAGTATTGTTGGGGTTGCTACCAAAATCTATAATAAATTACCTAGACTATAAAGAGACATGAATATACAAATGTTTAAATTAAAACTTAAAAAAATGTTAATTACAAAATGTTATTATAGTCTTGACGAATTTTTAAATGATAAATTATAAATAGTTGTTAAATTTTTGCATGGTTAGATTAAATGCATGCCATCTCTCTACCTAATTTGCATACCATAATCGGTCAAGCATGTTGTTTCACCTATATTTTTGTCATCTTTTATACACATGTTTTCTGCAAATAAATATCTTTATCTTTATCTTTACGGATCGAGTTGCGGTGCTGATAATCCGTTTCCGAGTAACTACACTTGCGAGCTTTAAAATGGAATCACTTCATCGCGAGTTGATCAAAACAATTTTTTTACAATTTTTGTACAATGAACTATAGATTGTGGAATATCATTTGAAAGGTAATTTTGTTACCTTTCAAGTGATATCAAGAAGATTTAAAATTAATTAAATTGGCTACCTAAATTGTGGGAATTATTGCAATAGGTCAAAGTTGCATCTATCGGCTTCTATCGGCGCCGGAGCTGGATTAGCTGGATTTCTCCCTCGTATCCGCTGTTTTAACTCGTCCCACATATGCCAGATTGGGTTCAAGTCAGGAATAAGGGCTGGCCAGTCTAGTGTGGGAATGAAGACATGGAAGACGTCTGTCGGTACTGTCTAGTCACTGCTGCGGTGTGGCAGCGGACATTATCGTGCATTAAATCAAAATTTATCGTCGCCAATAAATCCTGCGTAAGGGAAAACATAACTTAACTCATAGTTCACTGCAAAGAAATTGTAAAAATTAGTCTTGAACAACCCTTGAAGCGATTCCAGTTTAAAGCTCGCAAGTGTATTAGTGCCCCGATATGGTGCGACCTTTAGTGGCATTTAAAGTTACGTAAGGTTGCCTGAAACTGGGAGCCGTACAAACTGATTACACCGTTCACCTAAGTCTTCGCCTGAGAGTTCTGGAGTAGAATTTCTAGAGTCAAGTTTGTTAACAGAATTTAGATTTTAAGTAGCGGTGCTCGTTACACACTAGAGTTAAATGATGTAGAAATCTTGGTGTAATACTATACTTGTTTTAAACGATAGCTGACTGCTTCATCATCATAGACAGTCAGATTTTTCCCACTGCTGGGTATAGCCTCCCGCAGTTTTTGCCATTAATAAAATAAATAAATAATGCTGGACAATACACACAGCATTACTTAGCCACAAGCTAAGCAGAGCTTGTGTTATGGGTACTAGATAACTGATATACTTAATACAATACACTACATAGATAGATATTTTTTACTATACATAGAAAACACCCAGACCAACGGAAATAATTTCTGCAGATCGTACACAAATTTGTTCCGAGGCGGGAATCGAACCCGAAACCTCCTGCGTCGCAGGTGGACCTTCGCCCGCTGCGCCACGGGGTTCGTCATTTATGACAAACCGAGGTCCTCTGCTAGCCGTCCCGCTGCCCGCTTATAATTATTCATTTATTTATATTTTTTTAGCATGTGGAGTTCTACTGCAGAACCAAACCTGCTTTCTGTACGCTTACGAAGGAAAAAATTGCCAGCTACTTTATCATGAGACCTAAGAAGGTTTAATGTTTATTATGCGAGAATGGCCATATCGCACGTACGGAAGATAACAAATGGATCAAAAAAATCACAACATGGACAGGACCACAAAACAAAAGAACCAGAGGCAGACCAAAAGAGAGGTGGATAGATGAAATAAACAGATCAGCTGGCATAGACTGGCTAATCAAACTCAAGACAGAAAGTCATGGAGTAAAATGGAGGAGGCCTGTACTCGATGAGAGGTCCTTAATAATACCATTATTAGTATTAATTTTAAATTTAATTCTAATCAATTTTTATTTTGTTTAAATCAAGTGTTATACTGCATATTGTTCTACTCATAATTAATATTGTAAAATTTTATTTTATTAAGGAAATAAAAAGGCTTTATTATTATTATTACTTTGCGAGAATCAAGCATTCAAGTCGAGTACACAATTAGTAAGTAATTTATCCTATCCCAGATTATAATCAAAATCCTAATAACCCTGAATAAATGATCTCGAATACATCAAGTAGCACAGCCCTAAGATAGATTAGGGTAGAATTTTCAGGCCTATTTCTACGAAAAGCCGCACATTTACTATCTGGGAGGTTAAGGAGTTGGAATAGTCAATTAGTCCAAATACTATCAAAATGAGATGAAATTAAACCTATACTCGCTTTTTGAATCCTCAATATTTTTAAAGACCGGGAGGTTAAGGAGTTAGAATAGTCAATTAGTTCAATTACTATGCAACTATCAAAATGAGATCAAATTAAACCTATACTCGCTTTTTGAATCCTTAATATTTTTGAAGACCGGGAGGTTAAGGAGTTAGAATAGTCAATTAGTCCAAATACTATGCAATTATCAAATCGAGATGAAATTAAACCTATACAATTAGTCCAAATACTATGCAATTATCAAATCGAGATGAAATTAAACCTATACTCGCTTTTTGAATCCTCAATATTTTTAAAGACCGGGAGGTTAAGGAGTTAGAATAGTCAATTAGTCCAAATACTATGCAGCTATCAAAATTAGACGAAATTAAACCTATTCGCTTTTTGAATCCTCAATATTTTTAAAGACCGGGAGGTTAAGGAGTTAGAATAGTCAATTAGTTCAATTACTATGCAACTATCAAAATGAGATGAAATTAAACCTATACTCGCTTTTTGAATCCTCAATATTTTTAAAGACCGGGAGGTTAAGGAGTTAGAATAGTCAATTAGTCCAAATACTTTGCAGCTATCAAAATGAGATGAAATTAAACCTATACTCGCTTTTTGAATCCTCAATATTTTAAAGACCATGGGGTTTATAAAACCAAAGAATAATTGGTAACAAAAATTAAACATTTATTTTTTCATATCATTTGTCTCTCGTCCGTTTTAATTTCAGATGCGAATTTTCGCAGCGTGCAATTACGTGTTGTTGTAGTTTGACTTTTTACTAACAATATCATGGCCCAAAATGCAGATGCCTGTCTACTCCCGTGAGGCTGGGCAGTGAATGCGTTAACTTGTTTTTGGTTAACTCGTTATTTTCCGTTGTTGTTATCAGTTTTCGTGAAGTTATCATTCACAAATGTCTTTGTTGACATAAAATATCTTGGATTCTAGAACCGAAGTAAATATTTTCCGTCATAAGAAGCACTCTGAATTTTTGTAAGACGGTAAGAATAGGAATAGTTTTCGAGAGACGTTGGAAATAGGCACGTCTCACGGGAGGCGTTTGGAATAACCCCACTTTTCTGAGCCCCGAGTCCATTTGACGTTAGTAACGACTCATAATCGTGACATCTCCTTTTTTCATACGTGGTACATCGCCCATCGTGTGGACGTAGAACTACGCTCTCGATCACTTTTCGTTACTAACGTAAAAAGGTGTAAAAATCCCAAGGAAAATGACGGATTTGGATATAAATTGCGAGTCCAAATGATGCTTACGCTACTAACGTAAAAATTTACATATTATTTTAAACTAGTATAAAAGTGTTTATAATATAATGTCTGAAAATGCTTATAATTATATTTTTAGTAGCAAGAATTGCGGTAAAAATATTTTGTCTCTATGCTAAAGTACAAATTAATATATTTTTCATATTATAACGAAGAAAATAAATTGTAACGCTTGATTTAAAATAAAAGTTTGAGATAATCTAATATCTATATTATTGTTGCAATATTATGACGCTGATAGTTTTCTAAGAATAACCTTATTTTGGAGTTTGTTGATTAGCAATGAAATAATTCGTAGATGGTAAAATCTTACATGGTGTATTCTCAACACATGATCCGCGCCTACCCTTATAACAGTAGGCCAGGGGTGCTCAGACTTATGGTGTCTGCGATCTACCAAAAAATAATTTGAAAGCAAGAGATCGACTAAGCTACTATGTAGGTAGGTTTTTTTTAAATGCTGTGCAATTGCTTGGATATTTCTTTTCATAGAGAAAACAGTAGCAGAATCTTATATTTTAAGAATTCTTCCCTGGTAGGCACCTAAAGAAATACACTCTACCTACCTGTGACCAATGTTAGTGATAATCGATTTGTAGGTAGGTATCTCAGTTTTGTCGGCGTGTTATAAAGAGATAAATAATATGTAGGCACTTAAAAATATTTTAAAATAATGGGGGTAACTAATATTTTTTCAGAATCACGACTCTAACGCCATCTCTTAGTAATGCAACTACAACTACCCTTTAGATTCATAGACCGTAAAGTTCTTGATTTTACCAAAACATGGCGCTAAAATCGCTCTTTTATTTTATTATTTTTAACACGTAGGAATAATACAATAAAATAAACATTTACGAGCTTATTTACAAGAATTTACGACGTCGTTTTGTTTTACAATAAAATAAGCAAATAAATATCATAATCTAGCCTTTGAGTTGTCAAGTGTTGAATATTACTGGTTTGCATAATATGAGCTACGTTTCAGATAAGAACCATTTTTACATCCCTGCTCGACATCTTCTCGACACGTCCACGATAGGGGATTATTCCGCTACCGGACTACCATCAGTCGAGACGTGATCGAGACGTCAACGTTTCGATCACGCCTTGCCAGACTCTCGCCTCTGGTCATCGATCGAACATTGTAAATTGTTCGAGCGGTAGTTCGAAATTACTCCATCCCATTCGAATCGCGCGCCGACTATACCACAGTATAACTTCATAGCACACTATACCTACTAGCGTACTGCAAACTAAGCACAACATAATTAAATTTAAACTACAAAACTCAAACTGTTTTGAAACTAAACACAATTACAGTTTCACGTTTACTTGGAATTAAATATTGAAGGTTAATTCGACGGCAGAAATTAATTTACCTAGAAATTTGAGGTTATACTGAACTAAAATTATTGATGAATATCTTAGATAAAACTACATCTTTAGGTTCTACTGCCTTGTTTGGGCCACATCCGGCGGAAAATTCTCTTTATTTAATAGTTGGTACTCGTAGAACCAATTTTGGCGTAAATAGATTCCCGACATGACGGATTAGGTGGAATCTGTGACTGAAAGAATGTAATTTAGTGGCAGAAAAATCTCCTTGTCATTGAAAAATAATGTCCCTTACAGAAAGATGTAAACTCAAGTTCAAATAACTTCAAGGAAAAATTTGATTATGTTCAAACTCAAAACCACTTATTCATCAACCTCCGAAATTAAGCCCCAAAAATGCGATAGGGTCCTTCCGATTCGCAATTTTAATAATGTTCCCCTTAAATAATTAAAAATAATTAAAAACGTCCATTATAAAAACCAATTTCGGGGCTCCCACTGCTAAAATCGGTTAGACTTTCCGAGAACGTAGGTAATTTATATTTACAACAAAAGGGTGACCCAATTCGTAGGAAATACCTGAAATGGTGTAAAAATTAAAATGATAGAGTGACAACAATGGAAGGCTTGGTACAATGGTGCCGGGGCCATAATGGAGTCTTGCACTTTCGATGATATTGGCCATTCATTTTGCTTCTTTCATAAAATTGAGTTCAAAAGAGTATCTAATGATAAATCGCTCGAAATTCCTTCGTAAGGTAAAATTTTCGCGCAAATTTTTCTTTTCAATAAATTACGTTCATGTACTCATACTACTTAAGTAAATTATTGAACAGGAAAATTTTGATGATCGTGAACTAAAATGCTTCCAGAAATTCTAAACCAGAACATCAGTAATACATTTAAAGATATATACAATTTTCGACCAGCGTCAATTTTTTGACGTGGATTTTTTTATGTTATAAGTTAAAATGTATGTTCATCAATTTATTTGCCAGTTTTTAATCGACTTTAATGATTATTATTTTTATACAGAATACTCCAGAGGTTCCATAAAAGTTTTAATTCAGGGCGTTTTCTCTTTATCCCGTAAAAATACAAAGTAAATATCTAGAGTTAGGTTTCTAGTTTTTATAAAACAAAAACATCAAAGTATTGAAAACTAAAAAAGTAATTTTATTCACAAAGAACATTACAATAAATAAAAGATATAAATTAGTATTTACAATTGAAACAATTGAGCTAACTCCAGACTGTTGCAAAGAATCTACGGTAACTCAACTGATCCATATCAATACCAGTCGAAGCGTCCCCAAGACGCTGGCTGCATCTACCTATGTAATGTATTGTATTAAGTATATCAGTTATCTAGTACCCATTACACAAGCTCTGCTTAGCTTGGGGCTAGATAATGCTGTGTGAATTGTCCAGCATTATTTATTTATTTTTATTCGCGTGTACTTAATTGCACACAGGTATTTTTATTTAAGTTTATGTGTGAGGAGAGGAAAATAGCTCTCACCTGCATAATCTAAAAGTGTGTCAGGCACGTCACATCCTGTGAGCGGACGTGACGTCACGACACGCCACTAAACTGCGTTAAAGCGACGCGCTAATGTTACCCACGACGTTAAAACCATTTTACTGTTAAATCTGGGAAGGTCGATTAATTATTTGTCCCGTTTATCCAGAACAGATTGAGTAGATTCCAAAATTGAACGATTTAATCCGCGCGCGATCAGTAGATAGAACCATGTCTAACTGAAACAAAAGCTTTAGTAGAATTACTTTGACAAGGTTCCAAAACCTTTTGACAACGTGTGGAGTGTATTAGAAATAGTTTGGTAGCTTGTCTTTGCGTTTAGTTGCAACACTACACGGGCCATTTGTTGAGTTAGGGGTTGTAAGAACGTACCATCTACAGTATTTTACATAGATAGGGTTGCCATCTCTAAAATTTGGCAACCAGGACAAGACACGTGCAAACCCCGGATTTTGAAGCTCTGAACCCGGACATGTCAACAGCTTCTTTTAACCATAGTATATATAATCAATAAATTAAACGTCAAGTGCGAGTTCGACTCGCGCACCCAGGGTCATCATATCGTGGCAAATTTTTTGATCTAGGCCCTAGGGCAACGGGACTTAATATTATATACCCTATAGCTAGTTTTGGTCGAAGGCGAAAATTTTTTTTTTTTTGTAAATAAACTACAAAAACACTGTTTTTGGATTTTTCCCTTTGCTTGGGCTTTTAATTTAATTTCACTGTTTAAAATTAAATTTAGTCCTTTTATAATCATTTTAAATGTAACGAAACGTAATCTTATTACAGTTTAATAATCTTTTAATCTTTTTTTTTGCCTTCTGGTGACAGTTTAGATTTTTAAGAAATAGATATAAGTGTATATATTAGTTGTACTTGTTTTATTTTGTTACTGTAATTTTCTATAATTGCTGATAAATAATCTTTAGTTCTAGGTAGGTATTCGCGGAGGCGCGAACGGACGGCTTTCATGCATGCATGCGGAAGAAAGTCGCCTCGTTGCTGTGCAGGCTGCACGGGAGTACCAACACCATCCTGAGTGCACTATCCAATAAATGGGATAGCCCGTTTCTCAAGCACTGTAATCGAATAATGATGAAGTAGCTTCACCATTAAGCGATTGCAGTGTTTGGGATTACCTTATATTTACAATACATATATGTTTGTGCATGAATCTTAAATATGTAACCACTAACATAGACTAAGAACAATTCTGACTAACATAATATGGACCTCAATTGATTTTGTTGTGTTGTCTGAAATAAATGAATTTATTATTATTATTAATAAATTCGCTGATGACATAGTCTTAATGGCGGAGTCGCTAGAGGAGCTGAACCAGATGCTGGACGGCCTAGCCTCAGCCTCGCGACGCATCGGTCTTGGCATGAATTTGGATAAAACCAAAGTCATGATCAATGGCCTCATTGATCCGGGACCGGTCGTCGTACATGGCCACCTTCTCGAAATTGTTTCCGAGTATACTTACCTTGGGCAAATTCTGCAGTTGGGTAAAAATAATTTTGAGAAGGAGGCTAGGAGGAGGATCCAGCTAGGCTGGGCAGCGTTTGGGAAACTACGTCGAGTCTTCTCGTCATCCATACCACAATGCTTGAAAACTAAAGTTTTCAATCAGTGCGTCCTACCCGTCATGACCTACGGAGCTGAGACGTGGACACTCACGGTAGGGCTGGTCCACCAGTTCAAAGTCGCTCAGCGAGCTATGGAAAGAGCTATGCTCGGAGTCTCTCTGAAGGATAAAATTCGTAACGAATACATCCGACAGAGAACCAAAGCTATCGACATAGCTCAAAGAATAAGCAAGCTGAAGTGGCAGTGGGCCGGCCATATCTCGCGAAGAACCGACAACCGCTGGGGTAAACGTGTTCTTGAGTGGAGACCACGACTCGGTAAACGTAGTGTAGGACGCCCTCCGGCCAGGTGGGATGACGATCTGCGAAAGACTGCAGGCAGATGCTGGATGCGGCAAGCTGAAGACAGGGCGCTATGGCGCTCATTAGGGGAGGCCTATGTCCAACAGTGGACTAATATGGGCTGATGATGATGATGATGATGATTATTATTATTATTATTATTATTAATAATAATTTAGTCATAATTATATATTTATCAAAATCATAATCTTTTTAATATATTTTTTTGTCTTAAAATAAAATTCAAATTATTATACTCTGTTATCTAGCGAGTAGGTTCGTTGGTTGATCGCAGCGGGCATAGTGCTTGTGTCGCGCTGCCGCCGCCGCCATCGCGTCGCACGGCGTGGCGGCGGCCCAAGACTTAGAATGTTTAAACCCGTACTACAAATGAAACCCAATGAAGGTTTCACAGAGTTGCCAGCTCACTGGTTTATGACTTTAATTTTATTTTAATACAAAATCAACTATCTATCAATATGATTATTTCTATTTCACACATTTAGACACGCACCAGTTACATAATATCAAATTATCTAGGTATTATTTATTGAAATAAACTATTTATTTACTAAACACACAACACTACTTACTCTTAACCGTAAGCCTCACAGGGTCTTTTGACTATAATGGTTTCTACAGAATATCAGCGCCTTTCTACGAGTGGTAAGGCATTTATGCTGAGCCGAGACCTTTTTGCTGCTGTGAAACACAGTACAGTCTCTCTTGTTTTGGTATTTTTTTGTGTAATTGTTTTTTTTGTATATTTAATATAAGTTATAATAAGTATATGTAATATTTTTTATGTCCGTTATGTACTGTGTAAGTATCAAATAAATGATTGTCTATGTCTATGTCTATGTCTAACCCCGCCCGGACGCTCCCCGGACGCCCTCAAAACTAGGATAGCCCTATACACAGTAGATCTATGGTCAAAACCAATTAAAATCAACCGCGAGTAGCCAGAGCCGAAGCGGTTGAGCTCAGGTGGTATGAAACGTAAAACTATTGAATAACAAGTTTTTTAATGGATATTCCCTGTTTGGATTGATGAAGCGTCGACGCGAAACGGAAACTGACCAGAATTGATGTTTGTTTACACGCAGTGCAACCGAAACCTAACGTTGTGGAAACGTCACTCTATCAGTTGCAGGCGGTTTGTGAAGTGAATGGATATGACGTGACACATTGCGATACCGTTCCATTGTGTTCTATTACTTGTACCGCTTGCTTTCTGTGTAACTTTTTGTTGAAAACAACGCAAATTCTAAATGAAAAGGTTATGCCTGCTTAGTGCAGTGATTGTACAACAAAGACTCCAGCTTAAGGCCAGGTATTCCTGCAGTAGGCATAGGGGAAAATGCGCGCCTGCCAAGCCGCCACGCTCGTGTTTTTTGTAGTTATTTAAAATTATGATTAAGAAAATCATTTTATCAAGTTAAACTCTGCGAATTTGTTTAGAAATATTAAGTGTCCTTAGTTGAGTACAAAAAAAAGTGTGATATCAGTAGTTCGCTAGTCATAGTATTGAAAAAACGTTAGAAAAAGGGGTAACTTTGGGATTATTTTCTATAGAGTGAAGTTCATTTAGATCATGTAACTGAATGCAACTTTGACTAGACTAGATCCTTAGGTAATATATATCTTTTTTTCAGATTTTTTTTAACACTAAGTCTCTGATGGTTTTAAAAATCACAAAAATGCGGCCTCTGCTGGCCTACCCAGCCTAAAAGCTCTTGGCCCAAACTAATGAACTGCAGTTTCAGGTGAAGTTATCTATATTGAGCTGTGTGGTGCCGGCTTAGAATTTGCACCACCCCAACTCTTCCCGCGGGTGTCGTAAGAGGCGACCAAGGGATATCCACTGGGGGCGGGCAGCAGCGCCCCCTGCAGAACAATTCTACCACCGAACTGCGATCCACAACCCGCATGCCCTGCGTGGGGATTATGGGCACTACCCCCATGTGATGAAAGCCAATAAGTCGCTCATCAAGGGGAGGCCTGCGTCCAGTAGTGGACCAATACAGGCAGTGTCTATAATGTGTAGAAATCGTCATAATGCGTAATTTATTTCTCTTGTATTTTGTGTTCTCTAGTCAAACTGTCGTGGCGGTTTCGGCGTAAGAATCGCACCCTGTAACTCAGCTCATGGTTGAAGAAAGAGCCAACTAAGAGAACCTACCAGAGGTTATGCAACAGTTTCTTTCTGAATTCGTATACCTTTGTTTGCTAAGGAGGAGTGGACACTTTCTTGGGTAGACGTAAAGTCAGATATACAAAATATGGAATGCCTGTTTTTAATAATGTCCCGAAAATTTTAAGGACGTTGTATAATTTCTTAGAACCTTAGTCCTGAGTCAAATCAAATCGAAAATTCTTTATTTCCATAAATACAATTAATGTACACTTAGAAAAGGTCAAATTATAAAACTATACACTGACACGGGAATAAAGTGATATTTTTGATTTCTGTCGCTTCGGTATGTAGACTAAAGTAAAGAAGCGTCGAAGAAACCTTTAGCCTGTTAGTTGTTATTTTTCGAGCTGTAGCAAAACTCGTCTCAAGCTTTTTTATCCTCTAGATAATCTGATATTTTGTAGTAAGCCTTTTTACAAAGGATATGTTTGACAATTTGTTTGAATTTATTTATTGATAATTTTTGTAACTCACTTGGAGTTTTGAGTTTGAGGGTTGGAGAGTGTCAACGCTTAAGCCGGCTTTTCACTATGGGATATAATATAATATATATTACATCTTGAGATATAATATTTTATCGCTCACCATACATTTTGTACGAGACCGTTCACACTGTGCTATAATATATATTACATCCCAAACTATAAATATTTTTTCGACCGAGTGAGCGATATTTGAAGGTCATTTGAAGGTGTATATTTTACCTCACGTCCCCGAACACCGCGCCTCCCCCGCTTCGCCCTCCGTTTGAATGTTGGCGTTCGTGTGCAGACGTGTAAACTGATCATGTGTGTTCCAAAATATATATCTTACAGTGTGAATAGCAATCGCGGGATGTAACATATAGCTCAAGATGTAATTTATATTATATCCCATAGTGAAAAGCCAGCTTTACGCACTATAATAATACCCCTACCATTATCTTGCAGTCGTATATAACACAACAGCAGCTACCTAAAACAGACAAGATCACCTACCTCCTGAGGCTCAGCGTCGACGAACCAGTCGAGAGTGGCCGCCGGTAGCGAGTAGTCCGATGTACAGTTGACAAGCGCGTTCTCACCCACCGGCACCAGTGTCGGTAGACCAGTGATCAGCGGATCATACTCCGGAAGAACTGAGGAACGACAAGATAACATTACAAGCCTTCGTCGTTAACACCTTAGCCGAACGACCTCCACTGCCAGATAAAGCCTCCCACACAGATCGCCACAAATAATTAATGTCCTCCTATCCGAATTTCGACCATGTCGGCCAGTCTCATCGGAGATTAGCCGTAGTAAGTGTGTGCACTCTCTATTTCCTCACTCTCATAATCCTATGGGACGACCGGGGTGAGGTCAGGCGCAGGAACAACGGCTTAACGTGCTTTCCTAGGCAAAAATAACACCTTGTGTTTCCAGGGATCCACCTAGACTGCTTCTTACGTTTACTTGTACGTTATCGTTATTCAAGAGCCTTATGGAGGCGTACTTGGCACTATAAAGACGCTGGCCGAGGAATTCTAGAAGGGACAGTGTTGAGACATAGACTACTGCTAGAGTTAATAGTTCTATGCAAAAAATCAAGTATAGATCTGAATTTAAGCAGAACAATTATGGCGTTCCTCAAGGGAGTATCCTGGGACCGAAGCTTTTCCTGCTCTATATTAATGATCTACCTGATGCCACAAACCATCAAGCCGTTCTGTTTGCAGATGACACAACATTGATAATTGAAGGTAAGGACATTGCAAATTTAGAAACTGACATTCATAAAGGAATTTCTGACATAGTGAACTGGCTTAGTAATAATAATCTTCAGGTAAATTTGACGAAAACTAAGATAATGCAATTTCAATCTATTCGACGTAAACCTCTTAAACTTGACATTCAATTTAATAATTCTAAGATAGAAGAAGTAACTTCATTTAAATTCCTAGGAATACATTTAGACTGTAATATTAGCTGGCGAACACATATTGATACCGTGTGTTCAAAATTGAATAGATATGCATATGTATTAAAAAGATTACGCGAGATTTCGTCTATAGAAACAGCGCTTAGTGCGTATCACGGCCATATAGGATCGGCTCTACAGTACGGTCTACTTCTGTGGGGCAACAGTGGAGATTTGGATAGGGCATTCAGGGCCCAGAAAAATTGCGTTCGTTCTTTATGTGGAGCACATTTTTTAGAACCTTGTAAACCACTCTTCAAAAAATACAGAATTCTTCCTCTGCCATGCCTCTACATAAAACAAGCGGCAGAGCTCGTCAAACAGCATCCAGAACTTTTCAAAAAAAAAGTAGACTTGAGATCTAGAAGACTAAGAGAAATTTCCGACAATAGATTGCACGCACCAAAGTTTAAATTAAGAATGACACAGAACCAATCGTACTATATGACAATAAAAATATTTAATAATCTACCGGAGGATCTCAAGAACTTATCTGGAAACTTATTCTTTATACAAATAAAAAAATGGCTTCTCAGTAAATGCTACTATTCTATTAATCAATATTTTAATTACAGGGATTTGGAAGACTTCGAATATATTCATTGATTTGATTTTGAATTTGTTATTTTTCTAATTAAGTATTTTTTTTTTTAATTTATCTGTAATTTAGAAATAGCATATGTAACTGAAAAATAATATTTGCATGCCTATGTTAGGTAGAATATAACTGGACGTATATAGTTTTAAGACCTACATTGTAACTTATATTCTTGCAAATAAACATCTTTAATCTTTAATCTTTACTGACCAGCTAGCGTCATGTTGGCGGAGCGGCGGTCCACGGCGAAGCGCGGTCCCTCACTGGATACTGCGCAGGCTTACTTGGCTAGGATCCCTCATCTAGCGCCTTTAAAGAACAGCGTTAGCCGAGATACCCTAGAAGGGACAGTGTTGCGACACGAACAACTGCCCATCTAGCGTCATGTTTGCGGAGCGGCGATCCACGGCGAAGCTCGGTCCCTCGCTGGATACCTCGCAAGTGTACTTGGCACTATAATGACGCTGGCCGAAGTATTCTAGAAGGGACAGCGTTGAGTCACAGACTATTGAGCAGCTAGCATCTTGTTTGCGAAGCGCTAGTGTTGAGACACGGACTACTGACCAGCTAGCGTCATGTTGGCGGAACGGCGGTTCACGGCAAAGCTCGGTCCCTCGCTGGATACTACGCAGGCTTACTTGGCTAGGAACCCTCGTCTAGTGCCTATATAGATCTGCTCTAGCCGAGGGACCCTACAAGGGACAGTGTTGCATGGGCAAAATAACAGCGCCTTCTGTTCACAACAGTTAGCATTATGCTGAGCCTAGGCCCATTTGCTACTGCAGCACACACTGTTTACCTACCTACTTATTCCTAAATATTGTTTAGATCGTTTGTTAAATGTACCTACTTTGTACTATGTACGTACTTTGTTAAATGTACTTGTGTTCTTAATTATTTAATTTAAGATAATAATATTTAATTTTTACTGTGTTATGTAAATGTGTGTGTTGTGGCAAAGAAATAATATGTTTAAGTCTATGTTGCGACACGAACTACTGACCATCTAGCGTCATGTTGGCGAAACGGTGATCCACGGCGAAGCGCGGTCCCTCGCCGGATACTCCCTTGGCTAGAATCCCACTACTAGCGTCTATATAGATCTTCGCAAGCCGAGAGATCCTAGAAGCGACAGTGTTGAGACACGGACTACTGACCAGCTAGCGTCATGTTGGCGGAGCGGCGGTCCACGGCGAAGCTTGGTCCCTCGCCGGATACTCCCTTGGCTAGAATCCCACGTCTAGCGTGTATATAGATCTTCGCAAGCCGAGGGATCCTAGAAGTGACAGTGTTGAGACACAGACTACTGACCAGCTAGCGTCATGTTGGCGGAGCGGCGGTCCACGGCGAAGCGTGGTCCCTCGCTGGATACCTCGCAAGTGTACTTGGCGGCGCCTCTCTCGACGCGGACTGTGATCGTGCAGGACGTGGTGTCACAGGAGCTGTTGGTTATCATCACTCCGGTGCTGTTGAAAGCGCGTGTCTCGAACTGCAATAAAAAAATAAATACTGCTGAAAAACCAAAAAGCATCAATTGTCCTTCCACTAAAGCCAGAGCTTGTGTTATGGGTAATGGATAACTGATAAACCTACTAACTAATTTTAGTAAAAAATGAAAAATGAAAATGAAAATATTTTTTATTTGCTACTTAAACAACAAAATTAAAATTAACACATGGTATCTCAGTAGGTACCTACTATTACTGAGTTATTTTATTACTGAGTAAGTAGAGAGGATTATCTGACTCAGTTGACAACGATTCCCACACTAGGCTGGGCATGTATCGTGGGAACCAACGTTTTTAACAAATAACGTACCTATTAATAAGCCTCAGTTGACTAACAGCACTGTACTGAAAACTACAGATAATTTTAAATATGGAAAACAAAATAAAACTAATTGAAAAACCAAAGTGAATAAAAATAATAAAATAAAAATGAAACATCAAAAAAATAATATTAAAAAATTTGGAAAATAAAAAACATTACGAGACTTTTAACAGTATTCCTTCTGTCTCATCATACGATAGAGTGAGTAACCATTTTTGAACAGCAGATTTAGTTGACCGACCGATAATGATTTGGAATCTGTGCAACAGTGTTTGACAACCCTATTATAAACAAAACATTTTATGAAGTACTAGATGCATTCTTACTACCCGTTGTCATATTACCCGTTTTCCCGTAGGAATGAAGGATTTTCCCGCGGTAAAAACTAGCCTATGTTCATCAGGAATAATGTGGGCTTCTAGTGGTAAAAGAATTTTTCAAATCGGTCCAGTAGTTTCGGGGCCTATTTAATACAAACAAACAATCAAATCTTTCCTCTTTATAATATTTGTATAGATTGTAAAAAAATAATTGAGCTGTAATGAAATAAACAATGGGGCCATTTTGTAAGCCGTTGTTTACAGGTTCCGTAGTCAAAAGATTATTATTCAAATTTCTTGAAAATCTCACGCGATCTAATGATTTGGCTAACTAAATCGAGGATCAACCGACAACAAAATCGTTCAAAAACAAATCAATTCAATTTGATATGGATCAGTTGAGCTAGCTGTAGATTGCTGAAAACAGACTGCAGAAAAATAATAAATAATGCTGGACAATTCACAAAGCGTTATCTAGCCCCAAGCTAAGCAGAGCTTGTGTTATGGGTACTAGATAACTGATATACTAAATGCAATACACTACATAGATATTTTTATTTTACATAGAATCATCCAGAACACCAAGAACAAATATCTGCAGTTCGTAGGTACAAACATTTGTCCTGACGCGGAAATCAAACCCGCAACCTCCTGTGTCGACAGTAGCTCAATTGTTTCAATTGTAAATACTAGTTTTAATTTATTATTATTATTTGATTGTTATTTTCTTAGTGAATAATGATATATCCATTCTAAGGATTTGTCAGGCTCAAAAACAAGACTTGAGATTTCATACGATTTCATACAACGAAATGTTAAATTCGATATCTTCGCTTGAATTAAGTGTAATTAGGCCCTTAGTCGGCAGAGAAATTTGTGTGTTAAGGATAAAGCACCTTAAAAGTAATCGATTATAATAATTGACTTTCAATGATAAGTTCTTTCTTAATTAACCCCCATAGCTGTGTAAAGAATGGATTAAATAAAGTATAATTTAATAACAAGAGATACCGGTACTTTTCAACACTGATTGAAAAAAGATTGATCAGCTTATGAGAGTTTTATTAATCCTCTCGACCCTTTGCAGCGGCACAGTATTATACATTTTCAATCAGTAAGGGCAAGATCCTGCACTGCAGGATGGAAAACAATCTTCACGACTCTACTCTCCGTTGGGCCAAGAAAATCACAGAATGGATCCCAAGGAATAAGAAGAGACCTAGAGGTCGACCGGAGAAGAGATGGCAAGACATCTTTGTGAAGAGAGCTGGTCCTAACTGGATGACAAAGGCCAGAGATAGGAAAGTCTGGAAAGAGCTGGGGGAGGCCTACGCCAAAAAAGGCGACTACTAGCTTAAGCAAAAATTGTAAGTAGATAGTTATATAAGTAGTTACATAAGAAGTAGGAAATAAAGGCTAATTTTATTTTATTTATTTTATTTAAGGGCAAGATAGGTTTATTTCTTCACAACCCAGCGTGAAAAATGTCATTATCGGAGAATCGATTCTTCGATGATAACATTTGTCATAGTAAAGCGATTGCAAAGCAACTTGTCAATGATTATGACAAAAGAAAACAAAATAATGCAAAAAATTTAAGTTTTTCACTCGCTTCACATCGCTTTACAAATGGTATCGTTGAAGAATCGATTCTTCGACGATACCATTTGTAAAGCGATTGTAATCTTGTCAATGATAATGACAAAAGAATGCAAAAAATCTATGTTTTTCACTATGGCAATGGTATCGTCGGAGAATCGATTCTCTGAAGATTGTCATAGAAACGTAATCAATCATCTCAGGCTTTAAGTATGAAACCATAGATAAAGTGTGCGATGCTATTTTCACGGAGTGATTGATAGAATGGTTTCAACCTTGGAATTTTTGACGCACGTCCCTCCGTCGGTAGTTTGTTACATCTAAGGAATGCCAATATTTGTCATTCTGTGACGATACCATTGTCATAGCGAAGCGATTAGTTCAGCAGAATCGCCCCAGGACCCTAATTTTAAAGAGTATTTTCACAGCTTGTTGCAAAATTATCAATAACGAAGTTACCTCTTGTGTAGTTTTGAGTTGTTTGGGCGAAGACGTCAAAATAATTCCTACATTTGCAGCCGCGGGCAGAAGATGGAAAGAAAATTATTTTTAGTAGCTTATCTTTTTGATGTTGTGTTTGGATACTGTAATTATATCCAACAGTTATTGTGCCGCGCCTCAGGGAATCAAATTCCCGTTAAAGATGATTTGGCAAAAATGCCAATTCCTCCTTCACAGCTGAACCGAGCTAATTCCTCTTAATTTCACGGGAACAGAGGGTATCCATCACTTTGTCTTTTTTGTAAAAGGCTTTTCAGTCTGTTTTCACTTCTTCAGGGAAAAGCTTCGTTTTGTTTGAGCAGAAAAGGCTTGGGAGGTTATTTTAAGGCTTTCATTTCTTAATAATTGAAATGTCTTGTAGGTATTTTGTTTCAGAGAAAAACCACTACAAGCTCCTTAGAGCTTTCAGTATGTGGTTTCTACGGTTGATAGGGTAGCAGTTTTATAGTTACACTAGGTGCGCCCGGCGGTGTTACCAGATGTGAATAAGTTTGTATTTGAATTATTTGATCATCCCACAGAAACACTGATATTTTCCGGGATCAAAAGTAGTCTATGTGATAATCTATGAGACCCTGGTACCAAATTTTATCCTAATCTGTTTAACCGTTTGAGCGTGAAGGATTAACTAATGTAGAACACACCCTCACATACTACATTCAAACTTTTGATTTTTGTGTGTTTTTTAGACCTACCACAAAGTTGTCCGCCTGATAGGAAGAGGTTACGTTTGCACCGATGGAGCAAATTAAATTAAATATTACACCATCTCATAAAAAAACAGGCTTTTTGATTAAACATTGACTTTATTCTAATTTTTTATTCAAGTTTTCAATTAATATAATATTCAATTAATATAATCTATATATATAAAAGAAAGTCGTGTTAGTTACACTATTTATAACTCAAGAACGGCTGAACCGATTTGGCTGAAAATTGATGGGGAGGCAGCTTAGAACCAGGAGACGGACATAGGATACTGTTTATCCCATTCGACAGCGTTCCCGTGTGATTTTACATAAAACTTCAGTCACTATAAAACGTGGTATAACAAAAAAGAATCAGACTTGGATTAACAAAACGAAAATGACAGTTATGTAATGGACGTATGGATGACGTATGCATGCCGGGAGGCCGATTCTGTAGTATATTTAGTATCAGCATTTGCACCCGTGCGAAGCCGGGGCGGGTCGCTAGTGATTCTATAATAATGAAAAAGGTATAATTATTGTATCCAGACTTTGCACGCCGCAACGGTAGAAATACATTGTGTCATATTAAAACATATATCACCTATGTACCTTATTAACATGTATTTGATGCAATAAATTTTACTTTACTTTACTTTACTTTAACTTTCTAGGATTAAGTCAGATAAACATGATTTGGGCATTTGCAGACAGTCAGACTTTACTTAAATACCGCCTCAGAGGCGCGCACAAAGCCTCGGGCCGACTTTAGGAGATTAATAAATGAATGCTCACACACTTTGAGACGTCGTTCGCTGAATTTGTATTAAATTATTTGAGTTATGAGTTCAAATGAGAAGTGAACGTTCAAACAGAGCGGGTACTTTTGAGATGTGGCCACGAAGCACGCTGGTTCGCTTTTTTGCTCGATTAAGCTTGCGCAAAGCTATTTCACACTAAAGGTTTTATTTCAGAAACATCATTTTGGACTAAGCGGGATTCAGAAGAGTTTTTGGTGGCCTAGGAGAATATTCTTTCAAGGTCTGCATTTTTTCCATATTCGTTTTTCATTTATTTATTCAACCGTATATTCATTTATAATCTAATGCCTAATTAAATTAAACATAAAACTTATCTATAATTTAAAAATGAGTCGCTGAATGTGTTGCTAAGCGCAAAACTCGAGAACGGTTGGACCGATTTCGCTAATTCTTTTTTTAAAATATTCCTTGAAGTACGAGGATGGTTCTTACGGAGAGAAAAATTATAAAAAAAAAAAATAAAAAAAAAAAAAATTAAAGAATCGACTGTTAGGCGATACGAAGTTCGCCGGGTCAGCTAGTTAATGATAATTATGTACACAACACACACATGTTTTTTTTAAAGTACCTATTTTAGTCCTCTGCTGGACATAGTAAGCACCTTTAAATAGCACGCCATATCTTTAGCTTGCCACATCCAGCACCTACCAGTCGCAGGTCGTCTTCCCACCTGGCCGGAGCGCGTCCTAGGCTACGTTTGCCGAGTCTTGGTCTCTTCTCAAGAACACTTTATTTCAATGGGAAATCGATTTAATACTATTATATTTTCAATAAAACAGAAGGAATAAAGTCAGCATTGCCATAAAGCAAGGCAGTCTTTTGGACGCTTACGACTGGTATTGATATGCATCAGTTGAGTTACCTGTACATTGTTAGCAACAGTCTGTAGTTAGCTCAATAGTTTCAATCACACTAATATTATAAATGTGAAAGTGTGGATGGATGAATAGATGTTTGTTACCTCTTCACGCCAAAACTACTGAACGGATCGGGTTGAAATTTTGCAAACAGTTAATTCTAATTTAATCCTGCTACTTTTTATCCCATAAATCAGTTCCCATGGGATAGAAATCATCTTTAAACGTTTCTATAGAAACAACGCGTGCGAAGCCGCGGGCATTGTTGATACTTGTTCTAATTTGTTTCTATTTTGATTGTTGTTTTCTTTGTCACTAAAGTGTTTATTTGATTTCTTTACTTCAATGTTTTATAGGTAGAGAAAAGAATTGAAAAATAAACCTCTCATGAGCACAATGGAGAAGACCCGCCGGCACCGTGGCCTCTCTCAACTGCCATCTAATATTTATACTCAATTACATTCAGTTCCTCGTTTTTTCACAACATCCAGACCGTTTACCGAATTTTGTTTGCATTTATGCGAAACGTAATTTATTTGAGTCCCACGGAATTGAAACGGAATAATGTTGTTTGAGTTTTATGTAATTCCCATTACCTGTGCCCGAATTATGGGAATTTCTCACTTTGAATGGAATATAATTTAATATTTATTCAAGTTATTGTCGATCAACAACATAATTGGTTGGCTAATTAACTTGTGGGTACCTTGTTACTACGTTCAGTATCAATTGAAGGTTCATAAGGACACACAAACTATTTAGAATCAGAAATTAAATAACATCGCAAAAGTTTACGACTTCGGCGGGACTTGAACCCGCGTCCTTCCGTCAGTACCGGAATGTGCTAACCAACTACACCACGAGGTCAAGTGACGCTGGAGTCGAAAATCTTTGCGACTTTCTACGGACTGTAGCGCCGTTAGTTGAGATGTTAATTAATTTCTTAGAAATTTGCCAGAGCGTGAGGCTTGCGCACTATAAAAACAAAAACTTTATTTAGAATCAGTTGATGGGAGTCATAAATTTAGATAGGCTGCCGCTTTAAGATGTTAGCTACAATCACGAAATAAAAAAATCTGGTAAATGCACGTCTACCGTTTTACAATAATGATGATATCGAAGCCCACTCAACCGCCCTAGGGAAACTGACCGCAACTTTTGAAAACTTTTAACTTCATAGAACGTTCAGATTTCCCTTATTATAAAGTACCGACACCGGGAAAAACTTACAAAGTTGGCAAACTCTGCAAACTTATAACAATGTGTTTGAAATTGCGTGTGACTTTAAGTTATTCGGGTTTGATTTCTCAGCGATAATCTTAGTTCGTAAATTATGTTGTTACGTAAACTTTTGGTGGGTATTTTCTTTTTTCGGTGAAAGTGTTTGGGAACTCGAGTGGTGGACAAAAAGTTGCAAAGTTGAGGAAATTGAGGAAAAGCGAAATTCATACAGATTTCTTGAGGCATTACACTGTCCAATGGCACTTTTTTTCATCAACTGCTCCTTTTATCAACGGTTCAATCACTCTCAATCAGTTCAATCAAACTCGTGGTGAAGTAGGTTAGCACATTCCGGTACTGACGGAAGGATGCGGGTTCAAGTCCCGTCGAAGTCGAAAAGTTTTGCGATATTATTTGATTTCTTAGTTCAATCAAAACTTATATTGCTTGGGGCGTGGATACTGACCGGCGTTCGCGGCGTAACGTAACGTGTTACACAGCGAACGTCCGTGCAGTCAGTACGGGGAACGAAGGCGCTCGCAACGAGCAACTAGACGGATATTAGGACAGATAGATAGATAGATAAATCATTTATTTGCTTCTGCAACACACAATACATAGGTATTTATAAACATTTGAAAAAAAAATATAATGAATTGACAAAGAAAAAGAGAATAAAATAAGTGAAAAAAAAATAAGTAGCACAAATTAAAATAAATTAAAAAATCACAAATAAGCAGGTAAAGTGTGTGCTGCAGCCCAGCAAAAAGGCAACACTCAGCGCAGTTTTTCTCGGAAGAGCAAACACTGATTTTCAGTTATACCCTCTGAGGTGACCAGAAAAACGGGATACCAACAAGTAATGATGATTGTGTCAAAACAATTTAAGTGAAGATATCGTTGCAGTGTTTGATAATATAAATAAACTTAACGTGTCCTTAGTATACCTACCTACGGATTGGTGCTAGGCGCAACAGCAAAAGACAGGAACTGTACCGGTAGACGTAACAAAGCCAGAGCTTTCTATAATTGGCAAACGAAGTGTTTAGGACACGGCGTAACGTATCACGCTCGCTGCGAATGGTAACGCCCCGTAACAGTCAGTACCCGGCTTAACAATAATTAAGCTATGCGTCCACACGAGTGCCCACCAATGACGCGAATTCAATTATGAGGTATGAGGAATCCGATCAAGCGAAATAAGTGATTCCTATCCGGTTACGTGATTAATTCAATTAACTTCAATTACGAAGATATTTTGGATTAATTCCATTCAAAATGTCATGAATGTTTGCTCATGATATGTACGAGAAGGTGCATTTTCTGTAGATATCGGTAGCGAAAGTGGAAACTGAGGTTTCTTATCTTATCTGATTATTAGGAATTTGAAGAGTCGCTCTCTTCAAATTACAATTGGAACTTGTAAATTAGAGCATTTGGAAAAAAATAATAATTTGAAAAACCCAGAATTGAAAATCAACCGCTACGACGTTAACAGCTTTTTAAAAAGATGAGACACTAAAATTGGTGAATTTTTAATAGATTTCAAAGAAAATCGCTTTGACTTCTGCGTCTTTCATAAATAAACATAACATAAAATATATTAATTTGCAGCAAAACCAATCATTTTACAGCATATTAGGCACTTGATAGATAGGTAGGTATAGTCATTATAATTATGACACGTTACTATTCATCATCATCATCATCATCAGCCTATATTAGTCCACTGCTGGACATAGGCCTCCCCTAATGAGCGCCATAGCGCCCTGTCTTCAGCTTGCCGCAACCAGCATCTGCCTGCAGTCTTTCGCAGATCGTCATCCCACCTGGCCGGAGGGCGTCCTACACTACGTTTGCCGAGTCGTGGTCTCCACTCAAGAACACGTTTACCCCAGCGGTTGTCGGTTCTTCGCGAGATATGGCCGGCCCACTGCCACTTCAGCTTGCTAATTCTTTGAGCTATGTCGATAACTTTGGTTCTCTGTCGGATGTATTCGTTACGAATTCTGTCCTTCAGAGAGACTCCGAGCATAGCTCTTTCCATAGCTCGCTGAGCGACTTTGAACTGGTGGACCAGCCCTACCGTTAGTGTCCACGTCTCAGCTCCGTAGGTCATGACGGATAACGTTAATATTATGACCTATTAAAACTGATAGAAAAAATATATTGCTAAGGTATTGGAGACTATGATTTTACCAATCTTCCATTAGGCCGAGGCTAAATCTTGAGATCCAAGCTGACATTCTTACAAATATGAAAAGAAACTTTGTCTCAGTGTGAACACACAACACTTAGTTAAATTATCTTATCGAGTTTTTGAGTACACAAGTGAGTTATTCTAATAAAGAAAAAAAAACATTTTGTTTTATTTTTATTGATTAAAGATTTTTAGAGAAAGAAGTCATTGATTTTGATTTTGATGTTGGACCGCCTGGAAATCGAAAAGAAGAAAACTAAAACTTAGCTAACTTATGATTTTGAGAATATCCTCAGACTTCTGTCTTTCAAAATCCATTGAAGGCTCTTTCTTCCATATTTCCGGCTTTACACTGAGGGAGATGTAGTGTAAAATCATGGTCCCTCCAAGTTTCCCTGAGTTTCCAACTAATCTGAGCCGACGGTGGAAGCGAGGTGTGAAATGAGCTACCTAGGTGCACGAAGACTATACGGAAACTTATAATTTGAAAAACTTTTACCTTCACTTACATAGAAACTGGGCCGTAGTTTCTAAAGTATTTTATCACCCACTTCATTTTTTATAATTTGATTGTTTTTAAAAAACTAAAAACTGACTGGTAACTGCGGGGCAATGCAGCCAGCGTCTTGGGGACGCTTCCAACTCGCTGTGCCTACAACTAGGCTACACAAGATAAATGTACCTTTTAAAGGGCAATGTACCTTTTAAAGGGCAATTTTAAAGGGCAATGGCTTCTACAACAAAACTCCAAGTGAGTTGCAAAAATTATCAATAAATAAATTCAAAAAAATTGTCAAACATATCCTTTGTAAAAAGGCTTACTACAAAATATCAGATTATCTAGAGGATAAAAAAGCTTGGGACGAGTTTTGCTCCAGCTCGAAAAATAATAACAAATACAAATACAATACAAAAATACTTTATTGTACACCATAAAATAACATAACAAGGAGACATTACATAAGACAAGTACAATGGGCGGCCTTATCGCTTAGAAGCGATCTCTTCCAGGCAACCTTTGGATGGAAAGAATTATGTATTTTAAGAAAGGCAGGGGGTGTACCAAAGACTATGTAAATAGACATATATACATACCATTTTGAATACAAAATAAAAACTAGTAATAAATAAATATAAAGAAAACCTAACAAAACATAAGAATACAAATAAATATTATATTTATATATTTATATTTATATATATTAGACTACTTATATACATAAATAACTTAATAGTAAGTACCAATATTCACTTTTTTGACAGGAAAAACTCCTTGACATGAGCTTTGAAAACTGGTAAGGATACTGCTTTTCTAATAGACTCTGGTAGTGCATTCCACAACCTTATGGCCTGGATGGAGAAGGATTTGTCGTAGAAACTGGTTTTGTGAGGTGGCATATTCAAAACAAAATTTTCTGACGACCGGAGGACACGGGAAGGATGAGGATGAGAATTGTGGAGGAATTAATAAAAATAACTAACAGGCTAAAGGTTTCTTCGTCGCTTCTTTACTTTAGTCTTCATACCGAAGCGACAGAAATCAAAAATATCACTTGTCAGTGTTTAGTTTTATGATTTGACCTTTCCTAAGTGTACATTTACTGTATTTATGGAAATAAAGAGTTTTTGATTTGATTTGATGTATCCCTTATGGTGTATACTATCGGTCATTGGAACACACGCTTTAACACGCCTAAATATCCTTACTACTTTAGGCTCAGATATGTCTCATCGTTATTCTAAAGTTTCAGTGAAAACCTCACGGATCACTTTCTTGTTTAATATTGCAAAGCCTTTCGAAACTGGATATAAGTGATATATCTCGTACGTCACACACGGATCTCGAATTAAATTACGCACAGTCGCGAACTTCGGCCATTTCAGCGGAGTAATGGATTCTTTATGGGTCTGTACTTATCTGCTGAATTGGTAATGAGAGCAATTATTATGTGACGACACTCATGTAACTTTTACTCGAAAAAGTTGAAATGTCTTTTTAAAACTTAAGCGCCATAAAGGAAAACCAGCCGGGTTTGGTAAGTGCTTAAAGTATAGAGTGGTCGTAACTAACTCTAAAACGATAGAGCTGAAATTCAATAACTACTTAGGTAAACTACAGTAACTCCAATTATAAACCCAAGTTAGTGAATTATGTTCAGGAGTGGAGATAGTAAAATAAGCGGCTTACGAGCTACCGATAAATTATTCCTGATAATTAATTCAGTGTGGGTACGGTGGCAATCCGCTTACGCTTGTCTAAGTTAAGTATTCTTTGAGCTTACTGCTGAACTAACCGTCCACTAGTACTTAACCAGGTATAAATTAATTCAGGTTTAAGATCATTTATTTCCCTTAAGAACTAACATTCACTTACAGAAAAATCTAATTTTAAGTGTAAATAATTTGTTGGGCTAATCGTATAATAGATATTCAAAAAAGTTACAAAAACGCTAAACTGCCGGTAGTTTTAAATAATTTCGCACAAAAGACGTAAACGAGTCGGACATCGGAACAATGGTTGGTTAGGCATGTTTTATAGATCTGGCTTCACTAGAAGTGACTTGATCGATATAAACATAAACATCAAATTACAATATTATAATTAAGTATATCTAAGTATTATATGAAAATTCCAAGATGGTAGGTATGGTACCTATGTATTTTTATTTATTTTACAGAATAGGTCAATTAAATGCAACAAAAATATTTGATTTAAGTACATGTGTATGGGTAACCTAATGTTTTCAAATATAATTTCTACTTGGAACTACTTTTTATGTTAAATTTAATTATTTTTAATGAGTACATTAATTAACGTGAGTATAAAAATACGGCACATACACTTAACACATTTACAAAGGGGTATTTAACATGATTTGAGTTTTGAGTTTTTCAATATTTCAGCACAGCTTCATTCAGTTCTGATACCGTCAGTATTGTGTGTCTTGAGCGAGTTGCGTTCGATAATCAAATCAAATCAAAAACTCTTTATTTCCATAAATACAATAAATGTACACTAAGAAAAGGTTAAATTATAAAACTAAACACTGGCACGGAAATAAAGTGATATTTTTTATTTCTGTCGTTTCGGTATAAAGTAAAGAAGCGACGAAGAAACCTTTAGCCTGTTAGTTGTTATTTTTCAAGCTGGAGCAAAACTCATCCCAAGCTTTTTTATCCTCTAGCTAGATAATTTGATATTTTGTAGTAACGATGAATGAAACCGGTGGTAGTGGTAACGTTCGTACCAAAAGACAAAAAATGAGGGTAGATCGGTATATCTGCCAAAAAAACACAATCATTAAACCTTAGTTTAGATTGAGCACGTTTTGCTCCCAGGAGGTTTTTCGTTTCGAAAAAAATTTCAATGGACAATTTTGCTCCAGTATTCATATCCTCATAGTTAACTCAGCCCGTTTATATAGAGTTTGAATTATCTACAACTAATAAATTAAGCTGTGGCCTTTTTAAGAAGTTTTTCTGATAAATTTAACGTTGCAAGTTTAGTTTTTATGTAACCATACAAATATATGTCAACTTCAAGCAATAGTAGGAGACTCATTATTTTAATCAGACAAAAGTTAAAGCGGTCATAGACAAATAGATTAATCTATGGTATGAGCGTAAAGGTACGAGTTGGCAGCGGACGACATGGGGCAGCAGCGGACGACTTGTCGCTGCGACACTACTGGTTTCTATGTATTTCTATGAAATGTGTCCATAACCTCACGTCACATGTGTCGCCAACTACGGAGGGAATTTCATAGAAATACATAGAAACCAGTAGTGTCGCTGCGACACGTCGTCCGCTGCTGCCTTTTGTCGTCCGTTGCCAACTCGTACCTTTAATATCATATTGAAAACGAAGATCATGAGATAGGAAGTGGGAATTGAACCCGCTCTAGGTCGGTCCGAGTCTAGAGATCAAATCGGGGATATAATCTCAAGAGACGAGTTCTTGGCAACAACGAGCATTGACTCTACGATAAATCTACTATCCATCCTTAAATGCGAAATTAACTTTGCCAGTCTGTCTCTAACTAAACAGCTGACGGATATAAATGAAACTTGGCACGGAGATGTATCCCGTCCTACCACGTAATATAGGTTACTTATAATCCAGAAAAAACAAACAAAGCTGCCAGCAAAACCCAATAAATAATATCAGAAAATGAGCCAAGGCCTTATCTAAGCGAAGAATTAGAAATTAACTGATCAGAAAAGCGATTGAATATTTCAATAGATTTGACCCAATTCGTTGTTTGCGAGGTCTATGAATAAATATTTTACCACTCCCACTCGAAAAAGATGCCTTTACTACTCAAAAATACGTAGCAAAATTTACTTACGCTCTTGTGTTAGTAAAAATAGTAAGCAGCTTGAGCTTGATATAAAAAATTGCAGTCATAACATTCATCTGGGTTCTATTTCGGTCAATGAATCAGCATTGCCATTCAACGTGGCAATGCTGCCAGCATTCTGGGCACTCTGCCTTCTGGCAACGGCTTAGATTTTTAAGAAATAGATATAAGTGTATAATTTTAGTTGTAATTGTCTGTTAACATTAAAGTAATTTTCAACGGGATATATACCATGTTCTGATTTATGAGTCTTGCAATATTTCGGAACAGTTTTATGCGCCAGCAGGGGTATTTAATTGATTCGATTCGTTTCCGAATCGAATCCGGCGGATTAATAAAACGCTATTTTGATTTCCCCTCAGGTTGATAATCGAAATAAGGAGCTCCTTCTCATTGATCTGGGCATTAGTCAACAGATTCGCTTCGAATTTTCGATCAACCCGAGACGAAATCAAAATATCATTCTACTACTAATACTTCAATTCGACAAGCTAAGTCTCTCCCTATATTCAAACACTAGCTTCTGCCCGCGGCTTCGCACGCGTATTATTTATTATATTATTATTATACTATATTATTTTTATCCTATGTCCATCTCCTGGCTCTAAGCTACCTACCCACCAATTTTCAGCCATATCGGTACAGCCGTTCTGGAGTTATAAATAGTGTAACTAACACGACTTTCTTTTATATATATAGACTAGCTGCTGCCCGCGGCTTCGCCTGCGTAGTTCCCGTTCCCGTGGTAATTCCGGGATAAAACATAGCCTATGTCCGTCTCCTGGTTCTAAGCTGCCTCCCCACCAATTTTCAGCCAAATCGGTTCAGCCGTTCTTGAGTTATAAATAGTGTAACTAACACGACTTTCTTTTATATATATAGATATCAGTCTATGAACATTTTCTTACCTCTACTTCAAACTGCTACTAATTTGATACTAAATCAAATTAGTATATTTACATACACTCTATATATTTATTTTATGTATTTATCTTATTTATATTATATATATTTTATGTATCTGTCATATTTATTGTATTTATAGCTTCCACTATTTGCAAAACACGTCACCGTCTATACTTGTTCTTCCACTTCCTGTCCATTCAAAGGTTGCCTGGAAGAGATCGCTCATAGCGATAAGGCCGCCCATTGTGCAACGTTATTTGTATTTATCTTTTCCTGTTCTGTGTTTCTGTTTAATTTGGTGTGCAATAAAGAGTATTGTATTGTATGTATTCTATAGATCCGTCGGATTCGATTCGGAATCGAATCGAATTAATTAAAATACACCTACAAGATCAGGGATCTTGGCAATCAACCATGGTGGATTCAAAAGATTCATTGCACTGTTCACCACCTTTTCAGTATATCAGTATTTAATTGCATCGATGTATCCCTTTCCCATTTCTACACATCGATCGTTACATCTACTCCGAGGCAAGACAGCAAGGTTGTTCATAAGCCGGATTATCGCACCCGGACCTGACCCAGGACTCACCCGGGAGCAGTCCAAGAGCCGGATGAGCTTGTGGATTATTTACTGGACAACCCGGTAGCTACGTCTTTACCCTACGGGACTGTTTGTAGCTTGATATCTTACATTTTCATGTTACAATAAATCATTTTTCTCTACAATGGATTTTATTTAGCCCATGCTGTTTGTTGGTGATAGGAAACTTGGCCAGTTTTTGGGTTTTATCTCTATTTTCAGATAGTTAGCTACATGACGATGATTATGGCAATTCCCATTCCTACGTATAAATTAAGGCTGATTTTAGTCTCACGCTCACCGTCAGCGCTCATAGCTCAGCGCGTAGTTTGTCAGCGCTGAGGCTCAGCGTGGCTCGTTTTAGTATCGTACTGACCGCCTTACCCAAAATACGGAGTGTATTAATTATTGCTGCTATGTATTGCTGCTATGTACTACTATCTATCCCAGAAAAATAAAAACCGGCGACGACGAAGACTCCATGTTCATCCATTCATTGAGCAGAGAGCCGTTGCAGGAGACTTTATGGACAATATCCTCCCAGGCTTTGTTTCTTGCATCTTTATTTTTGTAGAGTGGATCGGATGCATCCCATAATTTCTTCCTCAGGCGTACCTCATCGATAACTCGACCTGTATCCACTTCACGATTCGCCATGACTGTACGCGCTGACGACGTCCGCTCCGCTCGACACTAGAACGCTCACTGAAAGCAGAGGCGCTCGTCCGATCGTCAGCGCCGACAACTACGCGGGGCCGACGCGCGACGCGTACGGCCGCGTAGCTATCAGCGCGGACCACCGTGCGCGCTGATAGCTACGTGTCATTCAAAAACGCTTCCTAGAAATTCATATATCTCGGCCATCAGCGCTGACGGTGCGCGTGCGGTCGGCGTAAGACTAAAACCAGCCTAAGAAAGAGAGTGAGATACCGACATCTGAGGGGTTAGCCTATTTGAGGTTAAAGTCATTTATAACGGGATATTTACCATGATTTGAGTTTTGAGCTTTCCAATATTTCGGCACAGTTTCATGCGCCATGATCACGGAATAACAGTTATTCCGTGATCAAATCTCAAATCATGGTAAATATCCCGTTATAAATGACTTTAGTGTTAATAACCATGATGGATTTAAAAGTTTTATTTGAAGTTAGTAACGAGACGTCAATGTGTCTCCTTTTTAACCCCCGACTTAAAAAAGAGGGGTGTTATAATTTTAACGTGTCTGTCTGTGTATCTGGGTCTGTGGTATCGTAGCTCCCAAACGGATTAACCGATTTTCGTTTAGTTTTTTTTTTGTTTCATAGATAATTTAATCCTGAGTGTTCTTAGCTATGTTTCATGACAATTTTCAGGGGTTTTTTTAATTTTTGATTTTGTTCTTGTTATATATGCGGACAGGCAACTACGCAAATCCTATATAAATAAATAACGCTGGACAATTCACACAGCATTATCTAGCCCCAAGCTAAGCAGAGCTTGTGTTATGGGTACTAGATAACTGATATACTTAATACAATACACTACATAGATAGATATTTTTTATTATACATAGAAAACACCCAGACCAACGGAACAAATTTCTGCAGATCGTACACAAATTTGTTCCGAGGCGGGAATCGAACCCACAACCTCTTGCGTCGCAGGCGGACCTTCGCCGCGCCACGGAGGTTGTCTAACAAAGTGATCCTATAAGGGTTCCTTTTTTTCTTTTGAGGTACGGAACCTCAAAACACCCAGATCACACATATTAAACATCTCTCAAAAGAAAACCACAACTTTCTCCCAACCTCTGCACTCCGAACCGCCGGTTAATCTGACCACGTACTACCCTGGTTGTCCAGGGTGTGTATGGCTCCCAGCTATAAACACAACCTAAGCCGCTGATCCATCCACGTAGACACCGTTTGAGGCGTTCGTGTGACGTCACGCACGCACGGAACTGATTTTATGACTCACGTTGGTGTAAGTGTACAGAAGCAAAGGTATGAAATTGTATTTGCGATCCATTTGGAATGTATGGAGCGTTTGTAGATATAAGAAGAAAAAGAAAGAAAATCCATTTATTTGACCCAAATACATACACATATTAAAAGGAATAAAAAAAAATACACAAAAGGGGCCAAAAAGGTCCCTGTCTGAGCATTATGCCGTTACAAGCAACAGCGAGTAGCGGCGCTGATTTTCAGATATGGATCTATATTTTACAGGAAAAATATAGAGAAGTCTGAAAAACGAACACTTTTTGAAAAATGGTCAAGAAAGGGGAGAAATAATTTTCAAGAGGAAGGCTACCCCACCGAGTGGGGTACTAAATAAAAGGTATAAGTTTGGAGATTTCAAAACAGTTTTTCAAATTTCTGTAGGTTTCAAACTTTTTGAAATATTTTAAAAAAAGTCGAAATATTT
This sequence comes from Eupithecia subumbrata, assembly GCA_949316285.1. Classification (NCBI taxonomy): domain Eukaryota; kingdom Metazoa; phylum Arthropoda; class Insecta; order Lepidoptera; family Geometridae; genus Eupithecia; species Eupithecia subumbrata. Next base: position 2,838,565 of record OX438638.1, read on the forward strand.
ACCATTACCCACTTTTACCGAAGCATGCAGAGATATCCATCTGAAATGTAGGTTGTTACCTACTATTTTTAGATATTCATTGAATTGCGAAGACTCTAACCAGTAGCTTTAGTAAATATCAGTTTCAGTTTAAAGAACTTATTTCTCAAAAGAACATAGTTCACTTAGATGAGAATATAAACACAATATTCTTAAGCTAGCTATCTTAACTAATTGATAATTTATTCTATAATGTACAATACATAGGTTAGGTTAGTTAGCTAGCAGTTTAAGTATTTTAACAGTTATGTTTGCATTAAGTACCGTTTTATTAGCCAATTTTGTCATAAATATATAGTTTTAATTTTTTCTTAAATATGTGCATTGATAAGCAGTTTTTAATGTAATTTAGTAAATATTATATTATATTTTGTACAATTGACTAACGTTCGAAACTCTCGGCGCGCGAGTTACACTCCTACTTGACGGATCTTGTTTAAAACCTTCTGCCAATCTTTTCACACCAGCAGCCTGTCGGTCACTAATACCAACCATAGCCATAAATCACAGGAATTGTCTCTCAGGAAACTAATAGAAGGTTTCATCCATCTTGTATAAAGTGTTCTTTCTGTATAACACGCATAGAGTACGCACTATAAACAAAAAAATTCTGACAATCTTTTCACACCAGCAGCGGCCTGTCGGTCACTAATACCAACCATAGCCATAAATCACGGGAATTGTCTCTCAGGAAACAAATAGGTTTCATCCATCTTGTATAAAGTGTTCTTTCTGTATAACACGCATAGAGTACGCACTATAAACAAAAAAATTCTGAAAATCTTTTCACACCAGCAGCGGCCTGTCGGTCACTAATACCAACCATAGCCATAAATCACGGGAATTGTCTCTCAGGAAACAAATAGGTTTCATCCATCTTGTATAAAGTGTTCTTTCTGTATAACACGCATAGAGTACGCACTATAAACAAAAAAATTCTGAAAATCTTTTCACACCAGCAGCGGCCTGTCGGTCACTAATACCAACCATAGCCATAAATCACGGGAATTGTCTCTCAGGAAACAAATAGGTTTCATCCATCTTGTATAAAGTGTTCTTTCTGTATAACACGCATAGAGTACGCACTATAAACAAAAAAATTCTGAAAATCTTTTCACACCAGCAGCGGCCTGTCGGTCACTAATACCAACCATAGCCATAAATCACGGGAATTGTCTCTCAGGAAACAAATAGGTTTCATCCATCTTGTATAAAGTGTTCTTTCTGTATAACACGCATAGAGTACGCACTATAAACAAAAAAATTCTGAAAATCTTTTCACACCAGCAGCGGCCTGTCGGTCACTAATACCAACCATAGCCATAAATCACGGGAATTGTCTCTCAGGAAACAAATAGGTTTCATCCATCTTGTATAAAGTGTTCTTTCTGTATAACACGCATAGAGTACGCACTATAAACAAAAAAAATCTGAAAATCTTTTCACACCAGCAGCGGCCTGTCGGTCACTAATACCAACCATAGCCATAAATCACAGGAATCGTCTCTCAGGAAACAAATAGGTTTCATCCATCTTGTATAAAGTGTTCTTTCTGTATAACACGCATAGAGTACGCACTATAAACAAAAAATTTCTGAAAATCTTTTCACACCAGCGGCCTGTCGGTCACTAATACCAACCATAGCCATAAATCACGGGAATCGTCTCTCATAAGTCTCGCGATAAGGCCGCCTTTTGTACTATTTTTTTATTTATTTAGATATAAGATTTTTATGAATGTTATTTTTAAGAGTACAATAAAGTGTTCATTCATTCATTCATTCATTCATTCTCAGGAAACAAATAGGTTTCATCCATCTTGTATAAACTGTTGTTTCTGTATAACACGCATACAGTGCTTGTGGTTTATATTAGCGCGGCACGTGTGCGGAGCGTTATGTCTCACTATCCGGCGTATGAAGATTTTTGCGAGCGAATAAAGAATTTCATGTCGTTTACCTACTTCGTTGAAATGCGGCTTCTCGAATATAACACCTGAATATATTACATATCGCTGTAATCTTAGGAATAAGGAATGTTGCTCTTAAGCCTCTTACTTGTTACTTGTTTCTGGACTGGTTTCTGCAACTAGGCCACAGGTGGGCCTCTTTTTGCGTTTCGGGTGGGGGGCTGCTAAACTAACCACCCGATGTCCTCCAAAAAAGCCAGCAGCTCGCTGACGCCGGTGCATGCCTCCCTAGGCGTCCTCGGTGTCCCAAGGTGTTGTAGTCGTTGAGAAGCAACGCTATCGCACTCTACAAGCACATGCGCGGCCGTCTCCTCTGCGTTCATGCAACCTCTGCATAGGAGGCTGTCCGTGATACCCAGGTTAAATAGGTGTTTGCTAAGCATGCAGTGTCCTGTGACAATCTACAATAAGTTGAAAATTACAATATTTTTTGTAGCTGTTGTACTGAAATCATGACAGAATGTGAGGCGGTTGTGGGAAAAGAACCTACTACTAAGGGAATTTACCTCTATGGATGCGAAGCAATTCTTTCTGTGTATTTTAAAATCTCTAATACGATCAGCAATCCGCGTGCCAAGCTTGGTGATTGGCGAAAACCCCGAGTGAAACCTTGGTTTATCACCACGCAGTACGTTCTATGGAAAATGGTAAGCGCATATCAAAAATGGTTTTAACAAATATAATAATTTAACTTATATTTTGATTTTATTAGATACTCAAATCGTGCAATTATGTAATTCATTAGGGTTTTGTCACTTATTACCTAAAATAATATTATTTTTCACGGTCGAGGCTTTGCATGTTCATGTTTCAATGCAATATTGCGAAATAAATATTTAGCAGTGATATGCAGTATATTACATTTTCAGAAAGGTTCTTTCATGTATTTTATGAAACAGCTATTTAATTTTCATATTATTTTCATATTTTAAGCCGCTATGTGGTGGACACATAAAAGTATGAAAAACGGTCTTTTTGATCCGCCGATGTCTGCGTCCAAATATCACCATTTTGTTGTTTAGTGCAACTTTGAAAACTTACCTACCTACTTAAAAGCTCGGACACGTTTTTGTCAACCTGAAAGCTTTTAAAGCTACGATAGAGGACTGATAAGTGACTATAAGGTGCAATTTCACCGTTGAAATTAAACGCGTTTAATTGACGTTAAAACTCGTTTTCGCATTAACTGTATTCAGTTGGTACAATTTACATTTCACCAGCATAAACTAAACGCAGCTAACGCAGAACTCGTTTAAACATCCTGAAAGCCCGATAATTGCGGATCAGCGTCTTTAAACGCGTTTAAGAACTGTCAATGTCGTTGCATTTATTTTTTTGTTATTGTCTATAATTTTATGTAAATCTGTGGTAAATGTTTAAGTTTTTTTTGTAACTTGTTTACAGTGACCAAATTTACTTAAAATTAAAAAAAAAAAAAAAAAAATGTTTAGTGTTTGTATCGTATGACGCTATTAACTTCAAACTCAATACAATTACGGAAAACTGGTTACAGTATTTTTCATAAAAAGAAATTGAACGATATTTTTATTTATTGAAAACGGATTTCAGGCTTTACCGACTCTTACAATTCACCTGATTCCGAGAAGTTTTTATCCTAAAGTCCACGCGAATAAATCACAAGTGGGTAAGACAGTTTATTTTAAATTAAGCTCTTTTCAGTGCAATGATGTAATTCCTCCACTTTTTTTTCCAATGCGGTCTCTTTTACTTCTTTATACGACATGACAGCGGCTTTCTCCTTGATGATGTAAAGTATTATGAACACTGTTCCAGCCCTCAGCTGAGCCTCAGCTTTAATTTACGAAATCTTTCGTCACACAAAATAGAAAAGTCAATGTCAAAATGATTGTCTTAGAAACAACGCTTAACTTTTTTTTTGACATTCGTACTGCTTTTTAGGATTCCGTACGAACCCTAAAAGGAAAACAGGAACCCTTATAGGATCACTTTGTTGTCCGTCTGTCTGTCTATCTGTCCGTCTGTCAACCCCCTTTTCTCAGGAACGCACGGACGTATCGAGTTGAAATTAACGTCAAATACTCAAGCCCGTAACCTCTTGGAGCCTCGATATAAATAAAACTTATAAGTAAACGCAATTAAAATTTACAGCCGTGTATTTCCGAATATTTTGCAATTTCCAAGGGAATCATAACTATGCACACAAAACCTATAAGGTACTTCCCGTTGATCTGGATTCTTGAAATTTGGCTAGAAGCAAGGTCTTATAGCACAAGTAAAGGGAAAAATCAGAAAACTTTATATTTTAGTTAATTCACTAAAAAAATAACATTTGATTCTCGCCATGAACCAAAACCTATAGGGTACTTCCCGTTGTCCTAGAATTATGAAATTTACCAGAAATGTTTTGGTCCATGCCAAAACTTAACACCTACTTGACTTTACGTTGACCTAGATTCATGATATTTGGGAAGACACAAGGGCTTACAATTAATTATACGGACGGAACCCTTAGTGCGTGAGCCCGAATCGCACTTGACGTTTTAGTTTTAGAACTAGGCCAGATGATCATTTCAGATAACGAGAGTATATCTTACTAATATTATAAATGCGAAGGTTTGTGAAGTGTGAAACTTTTGTTCCTAGGATCTCCAAAACTACTGAACACATAAAAATGAAATTTGGCATACACTTCGAACGTAGCCTAACTTAAATAATAGGCTACTTATTATACCGGAAATACACATGCGAAGGCGCAGGCAGAAGGTAATCACTTATACTATTCTCGCCGCTTATAGGTTCATATTTTTTTTTTATTCGTAATCTAAATGCTGCCGATGAGCGGATATAGTGCTAGTGATTGATACACTCACGAATACATCTGAATTGACCAGCAGTGCTAGCTATACACAAGCCAAACTCTATGTAAAATGTTAGTAAACAAACCACAACACAATTAAGTAAAACTCACTTGCTTGCGTCAAGTTTCAGATATAATAGTAGCATTCGCTTAGACCTAAGAATGAATGTAATGCAAGCAAAAATAAATAAATAATTTTCAATATTTAAGAAGAAAGGATCTCAAATCTACAAGTGATGTAAATTGCGGTTAAAAGCCGCGGCAACAGTGAATTTTAGGTTAGGGCGCTAACCCAACGCAAAACAGCGTCATTACCTATTTTATCTTATTATTTTTAAAAACCGGTTGACCAGTTTGTGCATCCTATCATAAGTTTTTTTTTAATGTCCGTGTAAAAGTTTTATTTAGTATACTTTAAGGAGAGATGCAATGTTGCTCGTTTGGCCACCATGGTGGCAAAAAAGAGCAACTTCGCATCTCTGCCTACACTATACAAACTAAAACATTTATAGAGGCTTTAAAAAAAAGCTTATGATAGGTAACACAACCGGGCCAATCGATTTTTGAAAATTCCTTCATTTAACAGAATAATAAGAATAAATAATAGGCTGTTTTTGGTCAGGGTAGCGCCTTAAGTATGGGCGGTTAGTTTACAAACATTCCTACATCGAGTTTGGCTAATGTATAGTTGAAATGCGCTGTTCAAAACTTTAGTCTGGCAACCTTGTTTCAAGTTTTTGATATGAGAAGTGCTTTTAAATATTCAGAGAAAGTCTCAAGGCTGGCATCAAAGTTGAAATAATGTTGCAGTAGAATACACGAGAGACGGGAATATGGTAGATTAGATCCATCTAGAAGAAACAACCACATAAATTACCCTTATTATATATTTTCTATGCTTGGTCGGTACGATATTTACAATAAACAAGATCCGTCAAGTGCGAGTGTTACTCGCGCGCCGAGGGTTTTGAACGTTTGTCAACAAATATGTACCAAAAGTACCGGTTAGAAACTTCGCAATTTAACGAATACCTAAGAATAGTAGGTACCAACCTACATTTCAGATGGATCTCTCTGCATGCTTCGGTTAAATGGGTGGTTCGGTTAAGGTGGGTATTGGTAAATTTTTCGACTTTTTTCGAAATATTTCAAAAAGTATGAAAGTTACAGAAATTTGAAAAACTGGTTTGAAATGTCCAAATCGATACCTTTCATTTGATACCCCACTCGGTGGGGTAGCCCCCCTTTTGAAAATTATTCCTTTTTGACCATTTTTCAAAAAGTGTTCTTTTTACAGACTTCTCTATATTTTTCCTGTAAAATATAGATCCATATCTACAAACGCTCCATACATTTTAAACGGATCGCTCTGCAAACTTCGGAGATAGGGGGGGGGGGAATGGGTATTTTTTCGACTTTTTTCAAAATATTTCAAAAAGTATGAAACCTACAGAAATTTGAAAAACTGTTTTGAAATGTACAAACAAATACCTTTCATTTGATACCCCACTCGGTGAGGTAGCCCCCCCTTTTGAAAATTATTCCCCCCCATTTTGACCATTTTTCAAAAAGTGTTCTTTTTTCAAACTTCTCTATATTTTTCCTGTAAAATATAGATCCATGTCTATAAACGCTCTATACATTTTACATGGATCGCTCTGCAATCTTCGGAGATAGGGGGGGGGGAATGGGTATTTTTTCGACTTTTTTCGAAATATTTTAAAAAGTATGAAACCTACAAAAATTTCAAAATATATTTTGAAATGTACAAAATAGTACCTTTCATTTGATACCCCATATGACTCTGTAGGTATCTTTTAAAATTTCGGCATCACAATTTGTATGGAAAATATTCATTTTCATTTTTTATTTATTTTCATTTATTTTTCTCAAAATCTGTACAGGCGCACGAAATGTATTATTGTTTTAAATTTCAAGTTGATAGCTGCAGTAGTTTTTGAGTTATTAAGGAGGGAAAAAAGGACAGACAAAGCGAGACCATAAGGGTTTTGAAACCGATCTTCGATCATCAAAACCCTAAAAAAGGCTGACTGTGTCTTAGCCATGATTTGGCTAAGACACAGCGAGCTTTTTTATTATACAAGTTAGCAGTTCGTCCAAAACGCGATTCGTTCAATTACAATTTAAATGCGTTTCGTCCAATAAGTACTAGAAACATAATTTTAGGATTTTACAAATACTACCTAGTAACTTTTTTATGAAATCAAAGAAATCTCTACAAACTTTTATAGTTTTATTAAATAATTTGTATATTATAATTATTTAATACTATCACTCAGTATTTAAAGAGGTATTTTCGCTACCAAGTCTGGAGACCGAATGCCCGACCTCTCGTGTTTTTCCCACCAAAACCGCTTCTCCTCAATATGACGTCGACAAACCACAGACAAGACCGCGCTGCTTAATTCAAAGACAACGCGTCAAAGTCAAAATAGAAGAAAACACGAGAAGCCGTTAACTGTCTACAAGTCAAGCGAATACATAATAAGATTAATAAGGTAGATTTAAATTAGTCTTAAGTTACTCTAATCATAGATATTAGGTCAAAATGACCTGGATTTACAATTTTATTCAAAACAAACACCGAAATCATTACACTTTATTTTAACTTTATTAAATTTTTAGGCACATATAATTAACTAGTTTGTGCCCGCGGCTACGCACGCATTTTTGTTATGGAAAGGTTTGATGATTTCTATCCCATGGGAACTTATTTATGGGATAAAATGTAGCCTATGTTTGATACCAGGATTAGAATTACCTGTATGAAAAATTTCAGCCCGATTCGTTCAGTAGTTTTGGCCTGAAGAGGTAACAAACATCCATCCATCTATCCATCCAAACTTTCGCATTTATAATATTAGTGTGATGTGATTTGGGATTATGTTCTACTGGCTGTTGCCCGTAGCTTTGCACGCTTTATACTAGAAATAAATGAATTATTATATTATATTATTATTTATTCCGGGATAAAAAGTAGCCTATGTTCGGCCCCGGGATAGTATCTATCTCCCTGCCAAATTTTACTGAGACCCGTTCAGCCGTTTAGGTGTGAGAAGGTAACATAAAGAAAGACAGACAGACGTCCAGATAGATAGACAGATAAACATAGTTACTCTCAATTTTTTAATATGAGTGTGATGGATACCGAAAGATTCATCAAAATTGGTCTACAATTGACGGAGTAGTAAGTGAATTTACATAAGAATAACAAGTATAAAATTAAAAATTTTAAAAACTCTTCGACAGATTTTCATGAAACCTAAGAACACTCGGGATAAAATTATCTATGACACGAAAAAACTGAACGAAAATCGGTTTATCTGTTTGGGAGCTACGATATCACAGACAGATACACAGATACACAGACAGACACGTTAAACTTATAACATCCCTTTCTTTTTGCGTCGGGGGTTAAAAATTACAAAGTATATAAAAATAACACTTATAGTCGAACATAGAACCTTTTTAAACCCCGACGCAAAAAGAGAGGGGTGTCATAACTTAAACGTGTCTGTCTGTGTATCTGTGTATCTGCTGTGGTATCGTAGCTCCCAAACGCACAGATACACAGATATCTGTCTGTGGTATCGTAGCTCTCAAACGGATGAACCAATTTTCGTTTAGTTTTTTTTTGTGTCATAGATAATTTTATCCCAAGTGTTCTTAGCCGTGTTTCATGAAAAACGTGTCTGAAAAAATATAGATTTATATAGATCTCATACTAAAGGAGACGTCACAATGGGTGGGTGTCGTGTCGGTACCAACGACTCGACACATAATTTTATTTACTCCCCCTAGCCGTCATTTAGCAACATTTACAACACTTTTATGCCAGAAGCTACAGTGCGAAACATCTGAGTAGTTGTAACTTTACTTTATTAGCGAGAAAGTGCTTCGTTCTAATTAGTTGAACTTGGATTTATGGTAGAAGTTTGCGCTCATTAAAAATGAAAACATAGAAGGGCACTTTGAGGGAACGAATGAGGTTATATTTTGAGAATTCGTGACGTGTGGTCTCGCCGTACATTAAGAGCCGGCAAACATAGGGTTGCCATCTCTAACATTTAGCAACCAGGACAAGACGCGTGAAAACCCCGGATTTTGGAGCCCAGAACCCGGACGTGTCAACAGGTTTTTTTTTGCAAACATATTCAGTACCTATAGTAAATAAATGTCAAGTGCCAGTTGAACTCGCACACCGAGGGTTCCGTATCAAAGGTCAACCGTCCGTGCCGTTTTCGAATTTTTCCCTTATTTTTTGCGAAGTATAAGACCTTGCTTCTTGCCAAATTTCATGATTCTAGGTTAACGGGAAGTAGGTACCCTATAGGTTTTATGTGCATGTGATTCCCTTGGAGATTTCAAAACTCAACTTAAAATTCGGACACAATCGCTTGCGTTGACTTAGAAATATTAAATAAACCGCGTCGCCCGCGGCGGCCCAAGACTTGAAATTTTTAAACACCGACTACAAATGAAACCCTGCCCGGACGCTCCCCGGACGCCCTCTAAACTAGGACAAATCCGGGGAAACCCGGACGGATGGCAGCCCTAGGCAAACTTGGACCGTGACTTAGCTCATTTAAAAAGTCTTGTGTGGATATAAACTTAGATATCCAACACACAGCTCACAAAAAGATTGTTTTATTTTATTTTTCTTTAAAATACAAAATCCACAAGACTTAAAAGCTAAAATATTTAAATCTTGTCCTGTATCTGACAGCCAAAAAACGTTTTACATTTTACTAAATTAATACTAAAATAAGAAGGAGAAAACTATAGACTAGACTTACACAGTACAATCTTTTTTTGGTAAATATTTTGTATAATTGTTTTTTCTCGTAATTTAAGTAAACTATATAATATTTTTTTTGGCTGTTTTGTACGTAAGTAGTTTGTTTTGTAAGTAGTTTTGTAAGTAGCAAATTTTTATTTGTGATAAACTATATTCGTGTGTGTAATATGGACTCATTTGTTCTATATAATAAAAGATTTTTTATTTATTTTATATACATAATTGTCTTTTTCTATGTCTACTTCTAACGTAAATGATCTACGCGGGATCAGAATGGCATGGAACCATTCCAAACTGAAACAAAAGTGTACCGACATTTACTTTCAAAAGGTTCAAAGTAAATCTCTGCTCATATGTGAAATGTGACGTGTAAAATATTTACTTTTAACTTTACAAGGTCCCACTTCGACTGCACGTTACCTTCACCGCGATCTGCAATTTAACTCCCAAACTGCGATGTTTATAACCAAACCTATCTGATTATACAGTATCATGAATAATTCTGAATTTAATCGCGAGCTCATCAACGAATCTAAACTGCCATCTCTAATTAATACATCTGCATAATTATAATTACCCATACAGAAACTTCATTATGGATTCGGCCGATTTTCTGCGTAGATTTTCTAGGTTACGCTATCTCGAAAATAGCTCAACAAACTAGAATAAATTCACTTACACTGATTTCAATAATTTATTATGAATATATCGTAAGGTAATACAGGACTTAAACATTTTTCATGAAGTAGCTTATTTCAAAACGATTCCAACGATATAAGTTACATAAGATATCTCCCTACAAAACTTGAGTTATTGTCATTTTAATCACACGCGACCAAAAGTCGTCAACGGATGCCAAAAGTCGCCAACAGATGCGCGCCGGACAAAAACATGGCCGCCACGGATGAAAGGTTATCAATGAAGATAAGGCTTCAATTATTTTGCTATAGGTAGACCACACAACTGGCGACTCGCTGTAGAATCATGTCAACGCCAAACACAGTAACAAACGCCACTTTTGGCGATAAGAAAACAAACGCCAAACACAGTAACAAATACTGTGTTTGGCGTTTGTTTTCTTATCGTGACAAGGATCTACACAGATCTGCCAGTTGCGTGGTCTACATATATTTGTATTTGTATTTGTATTTGTATTTATTTCCATCGTAGGTACACTTGTTGTTACACTTGATTTCGTTAGGTACATTCTATATTTTATTCTTAAACAATAACACACATGTTTTTCGCTGTAGGAAACATATATAGCGTTGATATAAACAGGGATTATCAACTTTAATAAAATGACACCCAAGCAGGAATTACTGAATTACTGTACCCCCGAGATTTTGAGTTTAATAAATTTGAAGGATCAGCCAGCCTTTCAGGATGGCTCAAAGTTAAATTTTCGTCTGGTTTGTATATATTTTTTTGTGAAATTGCAATTGCTTGTTACAGAAGCACAATCACAAAGTCAATATTTTTTTTTCTTTATAAGAACGCGAGATTTTTTGCACTGGGCGCAAGGGTAGGGCTGGTCCACCAGTTCAAAGTCGCTCAGCGAGCTATGGAAAGAGCTATGCTCGGAGTCTCTCTGAAGGACAGAATTCGTAACGAATACATCCGACAGAGAACCAAAGTTATCGACATAGCTCAATGAATTAGCAAGCTGAAGTGGCAGTGGGCCGGCCATATCTCGCGAAGAACCGACAACCGCTGGGGCAAACGTGTTCTTGAGTGGAGACCACGACTCGGCAAACGTAGTGTAGGACGCCCTCCGGCCAGGTGGGATGACGATCTGCGAAAGACTGCAGGCAGATGCTGGATGTAGCAAGCTGAAGACAGGGCGCTATGGCGCTCATTAGGGGAGGCCTATGTCCAGCAGTGGACTAATTTAGGCTGATGATGATGATGATGATGGGCGCAAGGGTATCTAAAAAATACACTTAGGGTATCTAAAATATGTATATATTTTTTTAGAACCTTGTAAACCACTCTTCAAAAAATACAGAATTCTTCCTCTGCCATGCCTCTACATAAAACAAGCGGCAGAGCTCGTCAAACAGCATCCAGAACTTTAAAAAAAAAAGTAGACTTGAGATCTAGAAGACTAAGAGAAATTTCCGACAATAGATTGCACGCACCAAAGTTTAAATTAAGAATGACACAGAACCAATCGTACTATATGACAATAAAAATATTTAATAATCTACCGGAGGATCTCAAGAACTTATCTGGAAACTTATTCTTTATACAAATAAAAAAATGGCTTCTCAGTAAATGCTACTATTCTATTAATCAATATTTTAATTACAGGGATTTGGAAGACTTCGAATATATTCATTGATTTTGATTTTGAATTTGTTATTTTTCTAATTAAGTATTTTTTTTTTTATTTATCTGTAATTTAGAAATAGCATATGTAACTGAAAATATAATATTTGCATGCCTATGTTAGGTAGAATATAACTGGACGTATATAGTTTTAAGACCTACATTGTAACTTATATTCTTGCAAATAAACATCTTTAATCTTTAATCTTTTAAAAACATGTAAGATCTCCCAATTGGCAAAGGACCCCAGAATCTTACAACTGAAGACAATCTTACAACGAAACCTTATTGCGTATCGAATGACACAGTCGATCGCATTATGAATATTGAATGTAATGCGGCATAGTTGCTGTACAGGAATACAAATGACGCACTTGTTCACGCGTTGCTAACTTTTATAGCTCAGGCAATGCTGCACAGCTGAATCAGTGCTGGGTAAAGATTGACTGGACTTTACGTGAACAGATGCGATTTCTAGTCCGGAATTACCACATAAACATTTTCTTATTAATTATAACACATTTACTTCAGACAACATTAGAACAAGTATAGATCTTATTTATTTATTCTACGGTCCATATTATTATATACCTTAAATCTAACATACATAAAAATATAAAAACTTATTTTAAATAAAATTGCACACGTTATTAATTGCGGCGGCGACGTGTATGAGGCAGTTTGGTTTAGTTGAGAATACTATACATAACATTCGAGAAAATCTTCAAAATGGTCAGAGCGAATGTGAGAAAACGATCGGGGCGTACCAGTCGGAAAAGAAGTATGAATTATTCTTCACAAACTTCACATTTTTAGCGATAGGCATATTAGGCGATGCTTGAGTGCGCATCCTTCCGTCAGTACCGGAATGTGCTAACCAACTAAATGTAACTTAAGTCTTTGAACAGGATTGGATAAACTTCAATATTTCCCCTGTAGGTGGAGCTAACGGCGCTACAGTCCGTAGAAAGTCGCAAAGATTTTCGACTCTTACGTCACTTTACCTCGTGGGGTAGTTGGTTAGCACATTCCGGTACTGACGGAATTATGCGGGTTCAAGTCCCGTCGAAGTAAAAAAATTTTGCTATAATATTTGATGTTATCAGAACTTGTGATGAATAATAATAATCATATCCTCCTAGCCGAATTTCGACCACGGCGGCCAGTCTCATCGGAGACTAGCCAGATGCGCAGGACATATTATAGTGCACAAGCGTGTGCGCAAACACAGATGCACTCTCTATTCCCTCACTCTCATAATCCAATGGGACGACAGATCGACACGACCGGGGAGAGATCAGGCGCAGGACCAACGGCTTAACGTGCTTTCCGAGGCACGGGGGTGTAACACCGACAACTTCCTGACACCGGGCTGCTACTGTGAATTTTCCTTGCTAGAAAAAACCAAGTAACAACTATTGGCTCGACCCGGTATTCAAACCCAGGACCTCATAATCAGCGGTTGAACAAGCTGACCGCTAGACCAACGAGGCAGTCGTGTGTGTCGAAAGTGCAGCAGAAAAAGCAGTGTGACGAATAATTATTACTGAACATACTTTTTTTATTTTTAGAGAACTAGCACAAATTAAGATAAAATCTTTGTTAAACTTTTGTAAACAATTGATTCTCTGGCATTTAAATTGTTTCTATTTGTACTTTATACGAGTAAAATGTTTTTCGATTTACCTAAATTTAAACTATCTATCTATCTATACCACTGAAATGTATTAGATTAAGTAAAAGAAATAAACAATTTTGATTTTTGATACTGAAGCGATGATCTAGCCGTATTGACTAAGCTGTTTTTATATCCAGTTCTCTGCAGAATGGCAGAATGTATTGGAGAAGCCTGCGCCATGATTATTTCGAACCTTGTTGTAAGTACCTCTGTTTAGCTTATGCGGAGACAATCGGAAGCCGGAATTGAATGAAATCCATGGATTTTTATTCACAAATACCTATACAGGGCGTCCCACGGATATGCCACATGGAGGGAAAGTACCTTGAATATTGTAGATGGAACATTTTACTGAAAGAAGACATTATTTGAATTATAAAACAATTTATCATGGTCTTCCTTTTATTTCTGATCCTATGTTATTTGGTAAAAAATAATCCTTGTGATGAAGCCTTTCGATCAGTATGATAAAGCTGAATGATTGATTATTTTTCTCGTGTAAGGGGTTCCCGATTCAACCATATTATTATTGAAATATCTATGAATGCAGTTTAAATTAGTAAAAAACAATTTTGTTCAGAAAAATTAAAAAATGTTCTTACGGCAATGCCAGCTTTTCATTTTTGTGAACAAAAATTTACATCCAATGTTAAAATTCATGGTGAACCTTTTATTTCTGACATTATGTTATTTAGCAAAAAATTATTCTTATGATGAAGCCTTTCGATCAGTATGATAAAGCTACAGAATGATTATTTTTCTCGTGTAAGGTTCCCGATTCAACCATGTTATTATTTAGAGATAGATAGATATAGATAGATAGATATATCATTTATTCATAAAAAATCATTACATAGGTTGGTTAACTAATGCCTTAAAGCCTATGTTAGGTTTGTCTAGGCAAAGGGTTCTCATCTATTTTACTTAGGATTTCTTATAACTACTGTTGGTTAACTTGCCATAATACGAGTATACATTGTAGGCAAATCGCTTAAGTAAATATATTTCTAGCTCTTATAGGTATAAGCCATCTACAATGATAGCAGTCTTTAGCATGCATGCATTCACTTATCAACAATCAGAATGTTGCTACAGGTTCATTCATTCAGCGTGAAGCTCGCTGCTTATAGCCGCTTATCTCTGCTTATGACCAACTACAGGGTACTCCAAATCAAGTTAAATTTTTTGCTAGAAAATATTTAATTAAAATAGTTTTAATGTTTTTTTTATTTATCTTATTTTTAACACATACCGGTAATTCATTAATGAAATGGGGAATTAAATATAGGGAAGTTCTTTGGCCGTAGATGTTACTAAATCGAGGTTTTGTTAGCATGTTATGCGTCATACTCCTAGTGGTGATCGCGTGATTTATTAGAGTTTGGACGTCTGTGCGGAAGTATTGTTCGATAAGTAGGTTAAGTTTGACCTTTTTATGTATTGGTATAATACCACAATAGTCAAAAAGTTCTTCGGGGTTCTCTTTATATTTATTTTTAATCTTAACAGGGACTATCAATTTCAGAATTCTGCTTTGTATATTGTATATTTGATCTAAGTATGTTTTATAGGTACGTCCATAGCTGGTAAGACCGTACGACAAAATGCTTTCAACAAGTGCTTTATACATCATCAATAGTATGTTAAAAGGAACTTTACATTTGATTATGTAGAATTTTGCCAAAACTGCTCTTAACTTAGTACAAAGTTAAATATCTATGAATGCAGTTTAAATTGTTTTTTTAAATTCAAATGTCTTCTTTCAGTAAAATATTCCATCTATAATATTCAAGGTACTTTTCCTCCATGTGGCATATCCGTGAGACACCCTGTATATTACGAATACGCTCGGTATCGCACTGGTAAAGCCAATAGGCACAATCATTCTCGTAATAACTTTGTATAAACGTTAATCTTGAATTTCTTTGTGTAAAACGCGACACAGGCTTGTCCTAGTGCGGTATCCATTGCTTCTTTTTGTATTTTATTTTTAAAGAATATTTATTTTCTCAAAAAGAAATACATTTCACTTATCTGAGAAAACATCTTAAAGTTATGTATATTAAATAAAACTTCGAGCAGTCAAACAAATTTTTGGTACCTGCCTTAATCAATAATTAATAATCAATAATCATTTATTTCGTTAATTTCTTTAATTAAGCTTATATGTAAGTATACAGTTTAAGTTATTATAAAAGTATGTTACATACATAAGTTGTTAATAAGTTTTAAAATTGAGTATGTAATACAAGAAAAACACAAAGAATTCCTAGATTTAGTGAGATTGAGATTTCAAAAATATTGTAACACTGCCCTATATAATACTAATTTTGGATCTCTTGTGATGAAGTATTTTTCTTTCAATCTTAAATCTCTAGCAAATAAGTAATCCTTTGCCAAGATAATATATAAAATAATACGCTAACCTTGACCGAGGTTACCTATTTGAGCCGTTTGGGGTAGAAACCCTTGGTCCTTGGGGTCCTGGGGCACACGCAATTTATAAAGATCTTACCAAACTTCTTATAGAGTCCACAGGTGATCGGAATGCTGGCTTCTATTTCGGTGAACGAATTAGCATTGCCATTCAACGTGGCAATGCTGCCAGCATTCTCGGCACTCTGCCTTCTGGTGACGGCTTAGATTTTTAAGAAATAGATATAAGTGTATATATTAGTTTTAATTGTTTTATTCTGTTACTGTTATTTTCTATAATTAAGTACCTAATAAAGTTTGCCAAGAAATCGTAATATAAAATTCCATAGCTCGTGTTCTTTGCTACGCGTAAGTTTGTAGACCTGCTACGAGACACGTAGCAGGTCTACGGCGTAGACTTGCTACGACTATTATTAGCGCTAAATACCTGAGTCCCGTCCATCTTTTGTTTTTCGTATCCTAGCCGACAGATGTGTGACGTCAGAGTAGACATCAAAAATGTGAATATGAACTAATCACACTAATATTATAAATGCAAAAGTTTGGATGGATGGATGGATGGATGTTTGTTACTTCTTCACGCCAAAACTACTAGACCGATCGGGCTGAAATTTTGCATATAGGTAATTCTAATCCTGGAATTAAACATAGGCTACTTTTTATCCCATAAATCAGTTCCCACGGGACAGAAATCACCTTTAAACGTTTCCATAGAAACAACGCTTGCGAAGCCGCGGGCAGAAATTAGTTTCTATATAAACAAGACAAAATTAATAATTTAAAAAACCACCCGACAGATTTTCTTGAAACATAGCTAAGAACACTCGGGGTAATATTATCTGTAAAAAAAAACTAAACGAAAATCGGTTCATCCGTTTGGGAGCTACGATACCACAGACAGATACACAGATACTCAGAAAAACACATTAAACTTATAACACCCCTCTCTTTTTGCGTCGGGGGTTAAAAACAAGAGACGATCGTACTAGCCTTCAACCAATAGTGCTATATTTTTAACATTTGCAAAACATGAAGTCAATTTCTAGGAACAAGTTTTTAAAGTCGATAAGTGTTGTTACAGATTAAACCAGTTATTTGAAATACAGCGTTTTGTTTTACCTCGACTTCCGTGTAAGATACAGAGGAAAACATTTGCAGATGTTTTCAGCATTTAGATGACTTCTACCTCTTCAAATGATAATGATTGAAACGAACAAAATAAAACAAGAGTCCCATTCAAGTCACTCCCACGAGGACCAGTAATTAAAACAAATTAATTGCATCTACTAAATGAGAAGCAAACGATAACAAAGGAATCATTAATTTTTCATTTTCTGGAAATAAAATTTGTTCAACGAGCCAATATTGTGAGTAAAGGAACTTTACACAAGTTATTCTGTCGCATACATAGAATAACTTAATAAATTATTGTTGTATCATCGATGAAATTTTAAAATCATATCATACACAGACCTAAATAAACAGTAATATAAGAACAAAATTAAAATTTTAAAAACCCCCCGACAGATTTTCATGAAACATGGCTAAGAACACGGGATAATCTTCTTCACACTAATATTATAAATGCGAAAGTTTGGATGGATGGATGGATGTCGCCTTAACTACTAAACGAATCGGGCTGAAATTTTGCACACCTTTAAATGTTTCTAAAGAAACAACGCGGGCGAAGCCGCGGGCATAAACTAGTCATTCATATAATTGAAAAGTATGAAAAATCGGACACGGTTCTCGTTTTTTTTTTCCATTCGCCATATGACAGGGCGTAGTCCTACAAAATGTGGCTAAGAACAATATAGGACCAGGCTAGCATTTAGATACTTCATTTATCAAAAGCACTTTAGTCGTTTTTATGCCTAGTAATAAGTAAAGAGTAGAATAAAGAGTTTCCGCCAACCACATCGAAACACTTAAAAAACTGAACCAACGCATAACGGGTGAAAATACAACAGAATGTATCAAATCAAATCAAAAACTTTTTATGACCATAAATACAATAAATGTACACTAAGAAAAGGTTTAATTATAAAACTAAACACTGACACGGAAATTAAGTGATATTTTTGATTTCTGTCGCTTCGGTATGTAGACTAAAGTAAAGAAGCGACGAAGAAACCTTTAGCCTGTTATTTGTTATTTTTCGAGCTGGAGCAAAACTCATCCCAAGCTTTTTTTCCTCTAGACAATCTGATATTTTGAAGTAAGCCTTTTTACAAAGGATATGTTTGACAAACACTTCGAGTTTTGTTGTAGAAGCGTATACATTGCCCATTAAAAAATACATTTATCTTGTGTAACCTAGTTGTGGGCACATTGAGTTTATTCTTATTTCTAGTATTTATATTATGTATGTCGCTATTTTTAGGGAAAAGATTGATATTTCTATGAGTGTACAACAAGTTTTCATAAATATATTGACATGGTACTGTATGTCCATGAATATAAGAAAGTTAAAGTCATCTAAAATAATACTGGAAGTTAAGGCAAAGGTACAACGCGCCCTCCAAGTTTAATTTGTGAGGAAATTAATTGGCGATTCACTTAATTGGACGATTTGTAGATATAGGGCTCTGTAGGGCTCTGCAGGGCTCACGGCGATGAAAGGAAAACTCGCTAACAAGTCACTCGAGGACTTTGCAAGTTTTTTTTGTATGAAAATAGACTTGTTTTCCTTGTTTTCCTTTTCCTATATGACGACCTCCGTGGCGCAGCGGGCGAAGGTCCACCTGCGACGCAGGAGGTTGCGGGTTCGAACCCCGCCTCGGAACAAATTTGTGTACGATCTGCAGAAATTTGTTCCGTTGGTCTGGGTGTTTTCTATGTATAATAAAAAATATCTATCTATGTAGTGTATTGTATTAAATATATCAGTTATCTAGTACCCATAACACAAGCTCTGCTTAGCTTGGGGCTAGATACATGCTGTGTGAATTGTCCAGCATTATTTATTTATTTATTTATTAATGTGGGAGTAATGATTACTGACCTTTTAAATTCTAAATATACTTTTGACGGTATATTTAACGAATTGCCTTGACTCTACGTTAGGTAATTAATATTATGAAGGAACGAAACGTAAAGTTAAAGATATAGCGAAACCTATTATAAAACTAAATTAGAGGCTTCTTTGATATCCACTTAAATTAATAATATATTTCTTAGTTCATCTCCCTTTGTGGCTGAATTAAATTGTAATCGAGTTTTTAATCTATTAAAAATATAAGTTATAATTTGAAAAACGTTTAAATAAACTAGAAGGGTCATTATAACTAAACAAACCAAAACATAAAAATTGGGAGAGTCAATAGAAAGTCAACAGTTTATTCGCTCCACAAGCAAATGAAAGGAGTCGCCGAACAAAGCAAAAAACATTTGTTTAGTTATAAAAATAAAGTTTGAAAACCGTCTCGACTGCGGTAAGCACTAATTGCATATTTTTATTTGTGGAACACTTTTCAACTCATTTTCGTAAAATTGTAGATACACAATGAGTAAACCATTTAATTTTATATTTAACAAGCGCTTTGATATTGTATATTTAAATAATTTTAATTAGCTTCAAGATTATTCACAAGTTTTATTTTCCATTACTTAAATACCTAATGCTGGCCACTTTCTGTTGGAAAGTAAACACAATATTAAGTCAGTGTCAAAGTATAGAACTGTCACTGTAGGGTTTATGATAGATAGCTGTCATCGAGAATGACATTAGGTTTGCTAAAATTAGAATCTGTCTCTTCTGCAAAAACCACGGCTCGTGTAGGCTGCCATTATTCTTTCATCTGCTGTTATATCTCGCAATCACCAATAAACTGTTCGCCCTATCAAGAAACCTGTGTTTTATTACTTTCATCCAGCATTACGCGTAGGACATATTATAGTGCACAATTGTGCGCGCAAACACAGGTGCACTCTCTGTTCCCTTACTCTCATAATCCGATGGGACGGCAGACCAACACGACCGGGGAGAGGTTAAGCGCAGGACCAACGGCTTAACGAGCTTTACGAGGCACGGGGGTGTAACACCGCCTCATCCTGACACCGGACTGCTGTTGTGATTTTTTTATTTATAGAAAAACCCCAATTACAACTATTGGCCCGACCCGGGATTCGAACCCAGGACCTCATAATCGACTGTACTACGGAATACAGGCAGTAGAAATACCGGAGATCGGTAGGAAAGTACACGAAACCTACTCTAGATTTTATATTAATGCTTGACGTTTTGGAATGTATTCTGTAATTCAAGTTTGAGTAAATAAATAGATAAATAAACTGCAGATCGAAAAACTAAAAGCACATGAGGCCGCATCACCGAATACCGAAAGCACACAACACCGAAAAACTGTAGACTAGTATCTCGAATTCACGCTTTACCGAAAGATCACGAAATCGAAAGAAAGTTGAACCAGCTGACCGATAGACCAACGAGGCAGTCGTTCAAATTAAAATACTATAAATCGGTCTAGTCAACTCCGCATAGACGCTCCAGGAGAGAGTTCTCCAAATTCACTTCTGAATATCAAAGATTTTTAGCCTGAAAATTATCCCTGTGACTATTTCTACCCTATTCCTGATAGGCCTGCCGTAGGTAGGGCTGCCATCCGTCCGGGTTTCCCCGGATTTGTCCTAGTTAAGAGGGCGTCCGGGGAGCGTCCGGGCTGGGTTTCATTTGTAGTCCGGGTTTAAAAAATTCATGTCTTGGGCCGCCGCCGGGCGACACGATATCATTTTAATTTCTATGTCAACGCAATCAAAAGTTATATTGTGTCCATATGTTTTGAAATTTCCAAGGGAATCACATGCACATAAAACCTATAGGGTACTTCCCGTTGACCTAGAATCATGAAATTTGGCAAGAAGCAAGGTCTTATAGCGAAAAATTCGAAAAGGAATAATAAAATAAAAATAAATATTAAAATAAATAAATAAAATTGAAATTAAATTTAAAATAAATAAATAAAATAAATTAAATTAATAATAAAATAAATAAATAAAATAAAAATAAAATAGAGAAAAATTCGAAAAGGGCACGGACGGTTGACCTTTGATACGAAACCCTCGGTGTTCGAGTCCAACTCGCACTTGACATTTATTTATTATACTATGTTTGAAAAAACCTGTTGACATGCCCGGTTCTGGGCTCCAAAATCCGGGGTTTTCACGCGTCTTGTCCTGGTTGGCAAATGTTAGAGATGGCAGCCCTAGCCGTAGGTATGTGAAAACTGTAAACGCGCGCGGACAATCGCGTAATTGAAATGTTCCCGTAAGTTACGGCGGGACGAGCATTCCGGCTACGTCATAAATTGGCGTAACGTAAAAGCGTAGTCGCGTGTAGGATACTATCAACTTGTGTCGCTACTTTAACGGACAAAAGCTATGGACGTTTAGCGTCAGGGAGAACTTTCCCGAATTTATTTTACGATAGATTAGTTGACCAATGATTTTGGGTGGCCAGAAAAAGATTAAGCCAGGTACTAACCGGTGTTATGGGGTGTAATGTATACATAAATTTTATGTTTCATGATTGCTGCGAATGCTACATTACACCCCATAACACCGGTTAGTACCGGGCTTAATCTAGATTCAGGCGTTACTTTGCGGAAATCCATTGTATAATATTAGGCTAAAACAATATTTAGTAACAATTCCGCGCAAAACCTCCTCCGACAAGATCCAACAAAATGTGATTTGCGTGTACCGCCCGCCCTCCTACAAATTGCTCCTACTTGCAATCAGAGAAAGTAAACAACAGACTTACGCAATACAAAATTGCCCAGTAAATTACCCTCCAACGACAGAGACCAGAGATGTTGTACGCAGGGAGCTCAGAGAGGCAACATCTCTGGTAGGACTCTGTCGGAATTGTTACTAAATATTGTTTTATCCTAATATTAATCATGAAACGTCAAAACGTCGTTGCTCGTTGCGCCTTCTTTCCCTGTACTGAGTGCTCGCTGTGTGGCATACATGAAACTGTGCTGAAATGCTTGATCATCGTGAATTTAAAACTTTTAATTCGTCAGTTATTCCGTGATCATGGCGCATGAAACTGTGCCGAAATATTGGAAAGCTCAAAACTCAAAACATGGTAAATGTCCCGTTATAAATAAATAAATAATGCTGGACAATTCACACAGCATTATCTAGCCAAAGCTAAGCAGAGCTTGTGTTATGGGTACTGGATAACTGATATACTTAATACAATACACTACATACATAGATATTTTTTATTATACATAGAAAACACCCAGACCAACGGAACAAAATGACATCGTGAATTTGCATTCATTAGGACTTTTTGAAGTGAAAACTTCTTTAGCGGCGTTGAGCACTTTTTCTGTAATGGGTATAAAATCTTAAACTCGCGTCAGGACACGTGACCTGATCGAAAAAGCGTAAGACGGATGGAGCAACGACGACATTATGCCGAAGGAATAAAGCTCAAAATTGTGCAGGATCTTCATTATAGCTAGGAAATTTCTTGAAGTTTTGTTTTGAGATAGAGTTCAAAATCGAACATTATTTTTAGGTAAACAGAATAGATAATTGTACTAGTTTCCGACAACAACAATAGGCCCTAGCTTACGTAATAGTTGCTAGCGTCCGGCTCGCTTATACCTACCTACTTATGTATCTATAGATAATTAATTTCTCGAACGAATCGAAAAGAAAGACAAGGACAAAAATTTTCATTTATTCATTAATATAATTTTATAATTAAGGTTAGGTTTCGATCGAGTCTATCGTACTGCTTAACGGGTGTATACAGACCCTTCACGAAGCCGTCAACCAAGCATTCTGTACATGAAACTAAGTAACACTGCGCAAAAATAATTGCTGGGAAACGGAATTTATTTTTGGACTTTAAAAATAATCAGATTTTTGTAGCGGGTAATGGTTTGCGCGCAACCGGCTGTAAATAATTGTAATATTATTTAATATTGTAAAATAATTGTAATAGTTTTAAAGTGTAAAATTTTTAATGTAATATAAATTGTCATGTTTGTGTACGATAGCGCAATAAATGAATATTGTATTCTACCACATAAATGATAGTACTTTTATACTGATAAAGCAATTGGTGCAAAATTATTCCCTAACCATTCCAAAATATCAAACATGCTCAACGTTAATAATCAAGTTTTCACTTCTGCCGGCACTCCCGGAGTGCAACCCGTCTTTTTTTAAATTATGCTTTTTCCAGTTACATTACGCTCATTCACAGTTAGAACTCAAAGCGCTGTTGTTCTATTTTTTTCTTGATTTTTCAAGTAAAATAAAATTAGATACAAATAAATTATAAAACTAAAATTTTACTTTACAGAATACACTAAACAACCGCGAAATAAAACAAAAAAATATCATACCAAAGCTTCATGACACGTCACGTCGACGTCACGGCTGGCTCTTGCCAATTTTGCGGGATTGAAATCTACTTCTCGAAATCGAATTCTACTTTCCATTGATTAAGTTTGTCATTTGAAACATCAAAACATTAAAAATAACTATACAAATATATTCAATAGAGAATACAAAAAAACATACACCATATTATTGATATTTGATAAGACGTGTGACCATAGATCAGTTTGATTTGCGTTCGAGAAACTAGCGATTAGAGACTTAATGAAACCAAAGCATAGATTGTATTTCCTACACAAAACACTTGTAAGAAACCACGCGGCAATTGACTAAACACAAAGATAAGAATAATAAAGTTTCAAACAGATATACAAAGATACGTTTAAGGCTGGGTAGGCCAGCAGAGGCCGCATTTTTGTGATTTTTAAAACCATCTGAGACATAGAAAATAGTGTTTATAATTCTGAAGAAAATATAAACATATATTACCTAAGGATCTAGTCTAGTCAAACACGCATTCAGTTACAAGATCTAATGAACTTCACTCGATTTAACACTTGACTTCCCCCGTCTATTAATGCTCTCATGGTGTGTTTGGTGCCGTCGATTCCCGAGATATGGACCATGGCAGTTGCCAAAAGTATCTCGGTCGTGCCTTCCCACGATGCATGTGAAGATCCTAACACTGGTTCGATCTCCTCTTCTTTATTGGTAACCATGGAAGTAGGGCGTGATGGTGAAGGCGAATTTGACCTATATAGTGCGTCATGAAGCAAAGTGTTGTGAGTACCTAAACACTTGCGACATCGCTTGGTTGACGAGCAGTTTTCATTGGAATGGTTAAATAAGCAGTTTTGGCAATAATTTAATTTGTTAATTTTTTGTAATCGCTGCTCGGGCGTTGACGCTAAAAATTGCTGACAACGCCATGTATTGTGATCGAGGTTACACATTCCACAGGACGTTGACCTAGATAAATGGAAGGCATTCATATTTGATTTATTTTTTGAATCATTGAATGACCGATCCTTTTGTTCGTTTTGGTTATGGTATTTATTTGGTGAGGTAGGTACAGACGGTTATTTATATAGTTGGTAGCTTTCTCTGGCTAAGAGCTGGAATATGGTTTCTATTATCATGACGTTTTTGTAGCCTTGACCTTTAGAAGCTTGTTGCATCGGATCTAGTTCCTGCATAAAACTGTTCAATAGCTAGATACCCGACGTTTGACGTTTTTGTAGCCTTGACCTTTAGAAGCTTGTTGCATCGGATCTAGTACCTGCATAAAACTGTTCAATAGCTAGATACCCGACACCGTTGATGAGACCGCGGCGTCGCCGGCGTCTAGCGTGGACATTATAATGTTTAGTAAGCACAAGGTCACTGTAGTATTTGACTTCCTGGAACTTGGAACCAAGGAAGGATAATATTACAACGGGAATGGTTTTGAATGGTAGGGCATCTTTTAAAAATATTTTGGTCGGTATCTTCTTCGAATTGGTTCTGGTTTGGTAGCTGGTTCATCTGCTGGTTTTTGGTCAAATTTTGGTTTGCCGGTAGGAACAATGGTATGACTTTGGTCTTCGTAAAGCAAACCGTTTATGGTTTTTGGTGTCACGGCTCGCCCTAGACCGCCCCCCATGGTGACTTGGTTTTGGGCATCCTTGCTCTTTCTTGCGTCATAACATAAAATTTTATTATTTGAGTGCACTGTGTCAGGTAAATGAACTCGGCCATCATAAAATTCAACGCATTGGTTGGTTGTGCTTGTCAGCAATTTAGCGTGGTTCAACCCGTGTAATCCGAGGTGAGGTTGGTGAACTGGTTTCTTGTTGGTAGGTATTATTTTGGTGTTGCAACTATTTTTATTTGGTAAATAGTTTATTCTTTTATTGGTAATGATTGATGAAATTGGTTCATGGATTAAGCTAGTTTGTTCTATGAATATATTTTTCTCTTCTAGGTTGGTTTGGTTAGTGATATGGTTTTTGTCTAGGAAACGAGGCAAGCACTTATGGTCAGTACTTGACATCTCTTGGTTATTGGTATGGTTAATCGAAGATTCAAGCAAATCGTCTGTTTCGTGTAGAGCGATATTGCAGTTGTAGTGGGGTCTCACAGTGCCGCAGAGGAGCCACCCTAGCTGCGTCTGCTGAGCGATTGGTAGCTCGTCAGACTCTGCCCTTAAGATTCCTCCTAACATTATTTTGCTGTAAACATCAGCTCCAAAAAGTAGGTCTACTGGTCGACTTACGTTAAATTCAGGGTCTGCTAATTTTATACTATGGATGTGTTCCCATGATGGTTTAGGTAGTGACCTATTAGGTAGGTTCGAAATCAAGCTATCCATAATTATGACGTCGGTATTGAAGGAAAACTGGTTATAGATGGAATGTGCTTCTATGGTAATCATTCCTCTTGCATTATTTTGGTTTTTACCGACGCCAAATATTCTGCCCTTGCATTGATTTCTGTTCAACCCCAAGATCTGAGCGGCCCGCTCATCTATGAGAGACACTTGACTTCCCCCGTCTATTAATGCTCTCATGGTGTGTTTGGTGCCGTCGATTCCCGAGATATGGACCATGGCAGTTGCCAAAAGTATCTCGGTCGTGCCTTCCCACGATGCATGTGAAGATCCTAACACTGGTTCGATCTCCTCTTCTTTATTGGTAACCATGGAAGTAGGGCGTGATGGTGAAGGCGAATTTGACCTATATAGTGCGTCATGAAGCAAAGTGTTGTGAGTACCTAAACACTTGCGACATCGCTTGGTTGACGAGCAGTTTTCATTGGAATGGTTAAATAAGCAGTTTTGGCAATAATTTAATTTGTTAATTTTTTGTAATCGCTGCTCGGGCGTTGACGCTAAAAATTGCTGACAACGCCATGTATTGTGATCGAGGTTACACATTCCACAGGACGTTGACCTAGATAAATGGAAGGCATTCATATTTGATTTATTTTTTGAATCATTGAATGACCGATCCTTTTGTTCGTTTTGGTTATGGTTTGATTTTTGGTAATGGTTGGAGCTAGATGGTTGCTTTTGATAGTTTGTCTTTTGGTTTGAAGGTTCGGTTTTACGACGGGCCGCTTCTAAAGCCGTAAACTTGGATTCTAAGAATCCCAGGAACTCCTGTAAAGAGGGAAGCTCCCTGGGGTTTTTCACCGATTCCAAGTACTCCGTGAAAGAAGTACTGTCCAGCTTCTGTGCTAGTAGATGCACTAGGAGTGGGTCCCAAGTAGTTATATCGACACCTAGATTACGAACGCCATGAAGACATTCATTGGTAACGTCGTGCAGATTTTTCAATATGTCGTAAGATTGGTGTTGCATGGTTGGGAAGTCGAGCAGAATGTTGACGTGGGAGGTAAATATTAGTTTTTTATTCCCATAGCGACGGTTAAGAAGCTCCCAACACGCTTCGTAATTTTCCGAACTGATTGGTAGATGGTAGATCAGTCGCTCGGCTTCTCCTGTCACCTTACTTTTCAAAAACTGCATTTTTTGGGCGTTGGTCATGGAGGGGTTGCTATGGACAGCTTCGGTGAAAAGATCCTTGAAGGATACCCAGCCCTTGAAGTTCCCATTAAAAACCGGAATGTCAATTTGAGGGGTGGATCTTTCACGATGGGATACCGACCACATTTTGGTGTTGATAGCTCTCTTCGTTTGTATGAAAATGCTCTCGTAGTCAGTGAAGTCCTCCTGGTATTGGCTGTCTTCACAGCCATTCTCTCCTTCTATTTCCCAATGTAAATTGTCTATAGCGGACCAACGAGATTCCAGGGACTTCAAGGCGTCCTCGAATTCCCATTTTTTCTCCAACTCGTCAGTTTTTATCCCGCTGAGGGTCCTCATGAAGGCCCTCATATTTATTTTTTGTTTTCTTATCAACTCGTCGAGCTTACTGGTGTTCCCCGTTGTAGCCAAGGATCTCCCTACTGGTTGGGGAGTCCTTGGCTGAGGAGTGGTTGGTCGAGTTGACGTACCTGGTCGGGTCGCCTCAGCTTCTGGTACATGTAGGCTACTTGGTTGAGAAACTGGTGTCCTCTGCTCTAACTGGTCAATGGTTTTCTTGATGACATTTTTAGCGATCATGTAAACTTCTTCTGCTGTTTCGTAACAGCCTTTTTTGTAGTAAATATGGTCAGGTTCCGCTAATTCACTCATCTTGCCATGATTATTAAGGTACGTGGACCAATAGGTCTCCAAAAGGTCATTCTTACGCTTACAATATTCATATGTCTTTCTGTCCGCTCCCGCTTTCTTAAAATTAGCCAGCAGCTGTTTTATCGCATCGTAAATTTCAGTTTGGTTGATGAAAAGGTTATCCATGGTGTAGAATTGATAGGTTTTACAAAGCAATAAAATTAAATGGTTCGGTCTGACCTTATTTTCTGCAACCTGCGTCTGTCCTCAATAATCACTGCAATCCAATGGTATGGTTTCACTTCACTGTATCACCTGGTAGGAGCTGGTAGGTTTTGTCGAAGGACCATGAAAAGGGTTCCGTCTTGTTATTGGTATAGCCTCGAAACCCTTTGGGTATTGGTTTATGTGGTATTTATGGTTGTGGTAGTTTTGTAGGAAAAGTCACTAGTTTTTGGTATGTAAATATAATCACTGGTAAACTATGAATAATATAAACTTAAACTGATTGACTTTATGGTATTTAAATGGTAAATTTATGGTTAGAATGGTATTGGTATGAATCCGCGTTATCGGTGGTATGCTCCGGCGCGAACTGAGTTAATTTAGGTAAACGCGAGCAAATACGCAATCAATTGCAAGCGCAGCTAAATGCATATCTGCTGCGTGGTCGGTTTACCCGAACACCCAAAGTTACCCCTTTTTCAAACGTTTTTTCAATACTATGACTAGTGAACTACTGATATCACACTTTTTTTGTACTCAACTAAGGACACTTAATATTTCTAAACAAATTCGCAGAGTTTGACTTGATATAATGATTTTCTTAATCACCATGTTTAAATAACTACAAAAAACACGAGCGCAAGGGCTTGGCAAGCGCGCATTTTCCCTTACGCATAATGCTGCAGGACTACCTGGCCTTAAACAAACATAACGTAAACAACCTTGCTATAATTATCAAACTAGCAAGTTCCTACGTACGCTCTAAAACGGAGACGATGCTGTACCAAGAGAGAGATAAGGTAAATTCATTGCACTTTACTTTTAACAATTCGTTTTGGTTCGTTGTTTTTACGAACTTCTCGAGAGAGACTTCACAGATTTGGTTCTAGTATGAAATGATTTCCCTTGGTTTGGGAAATACAAAGTTTGTTTACAGATCTTTTAAGGGGAACCTAGCGGGTTTGCTTGTCAAACTAGGCCTAGATTTCAATAATCACGAAATCAAAAAAAAAATACTTACCTAAAAAAAAAGATCCGTCAAGTGCGAGTGTAACTCGCGCCCCCTGCGCGCGAGTTTCGAACGTTTGTCAACAAATATGTACCAAAAGTACCAGTTAGACTTCGCAATTTAAGGGTCCGGCGACGGATGTATTTCCTATACAAACGTTATACCAAAATGATTTGAAATTTGAGCATATTTTCACCATGGTCTGCTATTATTTGTATTAAAATAGTATTTATCTAGGTTCCTGCCACAATTTTTTTTTTCAAAATACCTTTCTGTAATGAAATTAAACCGAATCGCATTTTTACATTAAAGAATGAATGTTTTCTTAGTATTTGTGTAGATAAGTATTTTGAAAAAAGCTTGTTGTAGGGACCTAATTAAATACTATTCTAATACAAATAATAGCAAAACATGGTGAAAATATTCTTAAATATCAAATCATTTTGGTACTACGTTTGTATGGGAAATTCATCCGTCGCCGGACCCTTAACGAATACCTAAGAATAGTAGGTACCAACCACTTTAGTTAGATGGATCTCTCTGCATGCTTCTTCGGTTAAAGTGGGTAATGGCACGTAATGGTAAATTTTTTCAATATATTTTAAAAAGTATGACACCTACAAAAATTTCAAAAACCAATAAATAAGACAATGGGCGGCCTGGATTGCTTGAAAGCGATCTTTTCCAGGCTCGTAGAAAACAGAGCTCAATCTTGATCCAGACAAATCTACCCATTTTTTTGTCAATTCGTTGACATTTCCCACGACGTTCCATTACAGTGACAGTGCGACATGCCCTGGGCGTGTCGAGCGCTGACGGGACGCGCTAATGGCGCGTTCTACCCGGATTACAAGGGTTGCCACCTTTTTTTTGAGCAAATAGAGTATATTTACCTGGTACGGGGGTAAGAACAAAGTACGCCATGTAATAAAAAAGTACTTACGAATATATTTTCATGTATTTTAGAATTAAGAGCAGTTTACCAAAACGGAGAACAAACAAACCTAAAAGATATTACGTCGAGCGAAGCGAGCCGCGAAAATTTCGTTTACTAAGTATAATAAATTTCGTTTCCATACTATAGACTTTTTCAATGTCTCTTTCTTTCAGGAAAAAACTCATATGTATGAGCTGTTTCGATAGGCGTTTTGGTCCGTAAAATGTCCGCAGATATAAAAATATCTGAAACAGACAACAAGATCAGCAACACTGGTCGCACCGAAAAAAAAATAAGTTGATTATTGCCATTTGATGTTTCATCTTGCGTTCAAACGCAATGTGTATTGTAGAATAACACGATGCGATCTGTTACAGTCAAAAAAAAATTTATTTCAACTTTAACGTTTAGTACAGTGAACATTAAAATAAAAACTTGAAAAGCCAAATAAAGTATTTAGGCGTACTTTATTGTGGTCTTAAAGTATAAAGTACGTTACCCCGAAAGAAAGTACAATACTTTATTATATAGTACGGGTGACAACCCTAATTACAAGAGATCCGTGCCATATCCCACCCGGGTACGAAAATTAACTGGGATATTGAACCTTGTAGCATTAGATTTACGAGCTATGTGGTTAGATACTGCGGGTGAAATGAGGTTCATTGAAGTTCATGCGATTTTAGGGAGAAGATTATCGCCAAATAATTTATTTATTTATTTATTTATAAAAAGTACTTACACTATTTTTACAGGGGCACCTAATGCAATCGTGTAAAAAAAATCAATGGAAACAACCATAGCAAAAATAGCATTTGTCAGACCTAATAGATGTATAAATATAAATATAATACATATAAACACTGAATAAGTATTCCTCAATAGCAAGGCGTGGAAAGGTATAACAACAATAATTCTGATTTCGTAATATCAACTATTGTCCCGACCCGGGATTTGAACCCAGGACCTGATAATCAGCGGTTGAACAAGCTAACCACTAGACCAACGAGACATCAGGTACACAAAACAAGCAATAATAGAACAACACAAAAAAATATGAAACGTAACTTATGTGCACCAAAAAAATAATAGAATGACATGTTTAGTACTGGTTATAATGTACTATATACATAATAAAATGTAAATAAATTATGGATGACAAAAATTTTAACAATCTTTTAATTTAATTTAACTTCAACCTTTTCCCATTTCAACTGAAGCGTCTTTATACAAAAGAAGGTGACAATTTAGTTCCAGATAAAACTGTTTGTCTCTGACCCTTGGAATCAAAAGAGTACAAGTCTTAAAACGTTAATTAATTCTACTTTTATTTATTCAAATTAAAATGGCGTCGTTCCACCAAGCTTTAACAAATACATGAACCCTCCGTTTTTCACTTTAGAGTATAATATCCCTTGCATGCATGCGTGTCAGCTCACGTCAACGCGGCGCCGCTCCAACGCACGCGATCCCGTGACGTGCGTGCGGTTGAAAGGTCGTTGTGACATTCTTTGAATGGTTCACAGTTATTTGAATATAGAATTTAGAGAAGGAATTTAGCCTTGGCCGAATTTTATTGTAAACTTGTTTGTACTAAACAAATTTGTTTGATTCAAGAAGAGTTATGATTGTTTTGTATTAAGTAGCATTAAATAGATAAAAGAATTGAAAATTCTCTAGATATCTCTGAAAGGGTAAGCAATGCGAAATACATGTGTGTTATTGTTTAAGAATATAGAATGTAACGAAATCAAGTGTAACAACAAGTGTACCTACAATGGAAATAAATACAAATACAAATACAAATGGACAAAATAACCTTAAAATGTAGGTCTTATTTAAATCGCTGATAAAATTAAAATTATGTGAGTTATATTTAGAAGTGGCGCGCCTTAAAGCAATGGCACCTCCATTAATAGGTCTGGAGTCAGTGACGTCAGAGCTTTTAAAGTCCACTTTGGCGCGACAGCCTCCACTTGCGAATACTTTCTGTTTGAGTTCGCAAAGTTTTTTCAGCGGCATCTGTAGGGGCGGTTTTATCTAGTTTTTATGAGAAAAAACCGGCTAATTCTGGATTATTGCCCGACTTCGAAGGTTTTGTTTTTTAAAAGTTTGATTTATGGTGTTTTGCTCTATTCCGCTCGCTACGCGGGTAAGCACTATGTTTTGCATAATAACTGCAATAAACAGCTTTGCATACTGCAATCATTTAATGGTGAAGGCATTATTCAAAATAATTGTGTTATATATCCTAGCCATGGTTTAATGTGGATATTATGAGCCGTAGGTACCTAGGTAATTGAGTTTTGCCGTGTTTTAGAAGGATTTAATGTTTGTAAAATCAGCGAGGTTTTGTAGAAAATATCACTCATAATTTCTTTTATCGTGAATAGACCTTCGTTTGACTAAAATCTCACCTAATGATAATTGACGATGTGAGATTAAGAGTCTCATGCTCTACCGACCTGATTAAGTTAGAGGAAGCTAGAGGAGTCTCTGATTAAGTTAGAGGAACGAGAAATAATATAAAACAAGATCCGTCAAGTGCGAGTGTAACTCGCGCGCCGAGGGTTTTGAACGTTTGTCAACAAATTATGTACCAAAAGTACCGGTTAGAGACTTCGCAATTTAACGAATACCTAAGAATAGTAGGTACCAACTACATTTCAGATGGATCTCTTTGCATGCTTCGGTTAAATGGGTGGTTCGGTTAAGGTGGGTAATGGTAAATTTTTCGACTATTTTTGAAATATTTCAAAAAGTATGAAAGCTACAGAAATTTGAAAAACTGGTTTGAAATGTCCAAACCGATACCTTTCATTTGATACCCCACATGACTCTGTAGGTATCTTTTAAAATTTCGGCATCACAATTTGTATGGAAAAAATTCATTTTCATTTTTCATTTATTTTTCTCTAATTCTGTACAGGCGCACGAAATGTTTTAGTATTTTAAATTTCAAGTTAATAGCTGCAGTAGTTTTTGAGTTATTAAGGAGGGAAAAAAGGACAGACAAAGCGAGACCATAAGGGTTTTGAAACCGATCTTCGATCATCAAAACCCTAAAAAATGACGATGTGGTGGACGATGTAGATAATTATTTACTTATTGGTTAAACAAAATCAATAATTAATAGAAATCAAAAATACAAATTTATCCGTAATTCTTGATATGTACCATTAACAAGACTTACAGATAAAAACGGATTTAGTTTTTATAAAATATTTCTTACAAAATAGACTAGTAGTTAGATAGTTAGATGACCCACAATAGTTATAGTTTAAAATAAACTTACACTCTTATAATAAGTAACAATATATTCTGAGAATAAAAACATATATATTCTGAGAATAAAAACTGATTTCTTACTTGAGGTTAAAATAACTTAAATAAGTGTATTTCTAACAAAATTACACGAGATGTTACATCCGAATAGGACCAGAATTACACGTAATTACATGTAATTATGGTACACAAAGGTCTAAAAGACCTATTTAATCTTGTCTTCAAGGGACTAAGGGTTTTATCGGACGGAGTAACAGAAAAGGTAGCGAGTTCCAAACCTTAGTGGAAGAAATTCCCAGAAGACGTTTGTTTTTTTCATAGCTTTGAATCGTACTACAGATGTCGCTAATAAAGTTTCAAACTGAAATGTCTGCCCTAAAAAGTTTTAACACTCATTCTTAAAACCTCTAAGGATTTATGCCAAAGTTTTCAGCCATTTACTTAATATGTAATTTTAAATTCAAAAAGCAATGTTTTGATTTTCCGTGCTCCTGCACGGGAGGCCTAGCACGGTGATAGTTGTGTAGGGTAGAATAGAGAAGAATGACATTGCATTGTCATACATTGCGTAAATTATTGAAGTTGAAGGAATGAGTTTCAAACATATTACGCATTCGATGACAAAGTGACGTAATTTTTCTCTATTCTACCCTAGACAACAGTCCCCGTGCTAGGCCTACAGGTCGAAATGCAATAAAATAAAGCTAAGCTATTTCCATAGTTGCGAATTTGCAGAAAATAAATTAAACAATGAAATAATTGAAAAGAATGAGAGTTGGAAAGCCTCGTGAGCATAGAAATACAGTCAATATCAAAACCAGAGCTCGATATTTTCAAAAATAGAACAGAAACGCTCAGAAAGTCCATTGGCTGCATCCCCCGAGGCACTCTCCAGCCGTCTGGTTGATCACAAGTTTGATTGGCTACTATTTCACAGAAATAATACTGAAACATCTCTCTCTTTCTCTCCTCAATAACCTTGTATCTTCTGTCACCCTCGGAACAATAACCAAGTTAATCTTATTAAACTTGGTAAGGCACAATTCGCGGTTTTTATATCAGTTAGATTTATTGCTAAAAATGTTATATCTCGCTAATTTAAGTTCATCCCTTGTTTTACAGCTTGAGATTGTGATAACAAAGTTCGGGTTATATTTTGTTCTTGCAAACTTTGGTTATAAGATTAGAAGATGCTGCCATCTTAGATGTTTGGAAGAGTTACTAACTTGTAGTACGTTCCTACCTAATTGATGTTGATTTTTCTCGGACAATGTCCTACAAAAAGTTCTTTACAACCGTTCTATAAAATAATAATAAATAAAGTCATTTATAACGGGATATTTACCCTGATTTGAGTTTTGAGCCATCCAATATTTCGGCACAGTTTCAGTTCAGTTCGCTTATGAAAGAAAGCTCATAACTCATGGTAAATATCCCGATAAAAATGACTTAATAACTAATGACGTTAGTGTTAATAACCATGATGGATTTAAAGGTTTTATAATAATAAATAAATAAATAATGTTGGACGATTCACATTATAGATAGACACTATACTCAACGCACCTTACTCCAACAGATTACCTATCACTTTTTCCGGAATTTGGATATATTTTAAAATGGATAAAAATTAAATTCTGATGAGGCTGTAAAAACAGCTTTCAAAGATTTTACTAATTCTGGCTCCCACTATTTTTCAGCTAAAGTATTTTTAAAATGGCGAAAGTGCATAGACAATAATGGTATATACTTTGATTGATTAAATATATTGTAATTAAAAAAAAATCGTTTTGCTTTTTCCTTATAAACCGCGAATTTCATAAATGTAAGGACCTATAGTAACTAAATCTACCTATATAAACAAAGAAAATTCCCTACAACGAATAGGTACTCGCTACAAATTTTTAAAAAACTTGGAAATAACACACATAAAACCGTAAAGTTGAGCTATCTGCAGACTATCGCAAATTATCTAAAGATAGCTCATCTTAAAGATAACTTAGATGTACCTAGCTAAGATAAAGATCTAAGAAACTAACAGAATTTAACTTAAGGGTCTGGCGACGGATGAATTTCCCATACAAACGTAGTACCAAAATGAGTTGTAATTTGAGAATGTTTTCACCATGGTTTGCTATTATTTGTGTTAGAATAGTATTTATATAGGTTCCTGCCATAAGATTTTTTCAAAATACTTATCTACACGATTACTAAGACAACATTCATTCTTTGATGTAAAAATGCGATTAGGTTTAATTTGATTTCAGAAAGGTATTTTGAAAAAAAATTGTGGCAGGAACCTAGATAAATACTATTTTAATACAAATAATAACAGACCATTGTGAAAATTTGCTCAAATTAAAAATCATTTTAATTTGAGCAATTAAATTTCCAGTTACAGTTAGTAATACGTCCCATGCTCTAAGTGATCTAATGGGTACATTTATGTTACAACAAACCATATTTGGCTTTACAAGAATAACACCCACTACAAAAACGGCAATCGACAATATTTTAACCGATTGTAGGGCAACTGATGCAATCATTCTGATGGGAATAAAATCAGACCACAGAGCCCAAATTGTTAGCCTATTAAGTGAGAGTCAAAGAAAGATAATAGAGCCACGTACAATCAAGCGTAGAATAATTACACAAGATAGGATAGAACAATTGAAATTCACACTTGAACGGCTAACCTCTACCGACCAAAACCTAGACTTTGCAGACTTTTTCAAAGATATGCTTTTACAGATTAATACATTTCTGCCTGTAGTAAATAATCAATCTAAAATCAATGCATTAAGAGGCGCAAATTGGATTACGAAAGGTATTCTTACATCTCGAGAAAAACTGTTCATGATGTATGACTTATTGCAAATTCGTGAGAATGATAGGTTAAGAGATTATGTTAAGAAATATAGCAAAATATTTAAACAAGTCACAACACTAGCGAAAAAGTTGACACTCAGAGATAGAATATTACAGTCTAAAAATAAAATAAAAACATCGTGGGCTATTATTAAGGAAGCCACTGGAATATCAGCAGACAACACCTCAGATAAGTTAGGAATCCGCCTTGCTGATGGTAATATTTATCACGATAAAAAGACTGTAGCAAACTATTTTAATGAGTTCTTTATAAATATCCCGGAAGATTCTACAAGACATCTAAATAAAAACTTGCAACTATCCAAATCATTTGTTGAAACTTTTATAACGGACAATAAATTAGAAATTATCCCTAAAATTATATTTCATCAAACTAATGAGTTTGAGATAGGCAAAATTATTAAAAATATCAAATCTAAAACATCTACAGACTTCTGGGATTTGTCATCAAAGCTATTGAAGTCTATAGCTAGTGCAATTACGGTCCCTCTTACGGCCGTGACAAACGATTCTCTGGCTTCGGGGAAATTTCCAGATTTTCTAAAGCTTGCAAAAGTTATTCCGCTGCACAAAAAAGGAGATTGTCATGACGCACAAAACTATAGACCCATAGCGTTACTACCTATTTTAAGTAAGGTTGTTGAAAAACTTATATTCAGTAGACTAGAAAAGTACACGCATGAACACAAAATATTAAATAGAAATCAATATGGATTCCGTAAAGGACTATCAACTACTGATGCTATGGCGGAACTAATTGGTGATGTACATAGCTCTCTTGACTCTAAGTTAAAAACCTGGGGAATATTTTGCGACCTGTCAAAAGCTTTTGACTGTGTCAGTCATGATATTCTCATATCTAAACTGGAGCTCTATGGTGTCACTGATGCTGATATACGGTTATGCCAAACATATTTTTCAGTTAGAAAGCAAGTGGTTGACATTAACGGCGTGATATCCAACGAGAGTAGTATCAGATATGGTGTACCGCAAGGTTCCATTCTGGGACCTTTATTCTTTTTACTCTATATCAATGACATTAGCTCTTGCATTAGTGATAAGGATGTTGACATTTATATATTCGCGGATGACATCTCTCTAATAGTCAAATGTGATATGAAAACTGACATTGTAGCCAAACTAAATGGAATAATTGACAAATTAACAAAATGGTTCGAATGCAATAATCTAATAGTTAATATTGACAAAACCAATCTTATTAATTTTTCATTAGCAACAATTAAAACAAACCTACCTGATAACCTGCCACTAAAGCCAGTTGACGCTATTAACTTTCTTGGACTTAAAATAGATTCTAAGCTTAAATGGAATCAACACATTGATTGTCTAGCTGGTAGACTAAGCTCTGCTTGCTATGCAATAAAAAAAGTCAAGGAACTTTGTGGGCTCGAAGCAGCCAAATCAGTCTATTTTGCATACTTTCACAGTATAATGACGTACGGACTTTTGATTTGGGGGAACGCAGCTGAATCTCAGAGAATTTTTATTTTACAAAAACGAGCAATCAGATTTATTCTAGGTCTAAGGCCGAGAGATTCATGCCGAGATGCCTTCAGTAAATTAAACATAGTTACCCTCAAGGGGGCATATATTTTACAATGCCTTAAATATGTAAAAAAAAAGGAACACATTTTACCTACTTTAGGAGGTGCTCATAATTACAACACTAGATATGGTGGAAACATTAAGAACCCAAAACATAGACTTGAAAAAGTCTCGAAAAGTTACCTTTGCAATGGTGTGAAAGTTTTCAACAAAATTAGTACTGAAATTAAAAATTTAAATTGTGATCTATTTATGAGAAAAGTGAAGGAAATAGTGATAAAGAAAAGTTATTACTCATTGCAAGAAATTCTCAACGACACCAGCTTTGCTTGACATGTGGTAAATTTAATTTAATTTTTATTTAATTTGACATCAGTACCTAATACAATTTTATTTTCAATCTTTTTTTTTGTGAATGTTAGGTAGGCACATACATCAACCTTAGAGTCATGCATCTGGGACCTAAGTCAGTCGACAGGCTAGGCTAATCATGCTATTTTATGTAAACCGGACAATGCGCATCAAGCTGCTTTATTTCAATATAATGTAACGCTAATGAATGACATTGAATAAGTTTTTGATTATGTTAGATCACACAATTATTTTATCATAGCCTAGTCCACAAATGACAATGCACCTTAGCAGCTACACTTCACCTAGGTACAGTAATTACCTATCTAATATTTTATTAGAATTAATTGATTCAGACAATGCCATTTTACAGCAGCACCATGAATTTTTAATTATTATTTACGTATTTTGTTTACATAACTCTGACGATGCCCATTTACAGCTGATCTAATTATAAATTTACTTATTTTTGTATGTATATAATGTTCCTTGATTAATTTTTGTCTTGTCTGTTTTATGGCTTTGAATTATAATTTAATTTGTGATAATATGTGACATTTCCAAGTGTGCCTTGTGCTCCCACGGAATAAATGATTATGAGTATGAGTAATGTCATAAAGGCTACCTTAATACGACTTAGAGTTTTAGACACGACCGTAATACAATTTCTTAACGACTTTTTACTATGTGCGCTTCTTTTGTTGTCTGCCATA
Source organism: Eupithecia subumbrata (assembly GCA_949316285.1). Classification (NCBI taxonomy): domain Eukaryota; kingdom Metazoa; phylum Arthropoda; class Insecta; order Lepidoptera; family Geometridae; genus Eupithecia; species Eupithecia subumbrata. The sequence goes on from OX438638.1 coordinate 2,877,190, forward strand.
TTAATGAAATTAGGGTTCAGTCAAATAAATCCTATGAGAAAAACCATTTTAGTGTTTATGAAACTAGGTATAATTATGACAGGAAATATTTACCGGTAAGCTTTTTTCGTAATTTGATCAGAGAATCTAAACTTTCTCCTACCTAGTTATTTATGTATGGTTCTTAATTTTTAGGAATATTCTAGTTTTAAAGGTGAGCTCGTTGTTTGAAGAGAACAGTAAATGGTTATTATTATTATTATTGTTCCAGACTCAGAACTACGTCTATGCAAATTTTCAGCCCGATCCGTTCAGTTGTTTTGGTGTGAAGGGGGTTTTATACATCCACACTTTCGCATTTATAATATTAGTGAGATATGCTTCGACTTATACTTAAATATAATACATTACTTATACTACACTTAGATCAGTAATATGACTTAGAATTTACTGTTTCTAAGGTTTTAATGTCAAAAGCGGGCAACACATTCTTTGGTAGACATTGTATCTTCTTATTTTTATCTGCACAATAGTCTTCATTTATACATAATGTATTCATAATATTATCACTGCTACATGGCACATGGCATTGCGTTGGTTTGTATAGCTTTGATCTTACCTATTTTTTTTTCTTTCAGGATTTGGATCAACATTATGATCTACAATTTCCAGATCCCCAAACTGCCACCACTACCGAATCTATACAGGTCCCTCAACAAATTGGATATTTAATAGAAATAATGTCAAATATTCAAGAAAATCAAAAAATTCTTTTTGAAAATCAACAAAATATACTTAAGAGTCTTGCTTAGGTAAACACTAAACTAGATAAGAAGAATATGTGAATGAAATCAAACTACTTGTAGTTGTACTTTGATTAGATTAAACCCATGCTATAGATACAGTCTTGAATTTATGTAAGTAATTCTGCTTGTAATTCGGCCTCCCGCGATACAGGTTCTGAACCTTGTGCGGGGACCACCAGTAAACTGTGTAAGCTTTTTTGTAATTGGTAAATAAATGAATTTTGTATTTGTATTTTGTATGCTACCGAGATAATGTATTTAAATAAGTAAATACCTATAGGTACATTTCAGATAAAAATTTGGTAAACTAATAATAAAATATAAAACCAATCATAATTATTTTTTTTTATTTCAAAGTATGAATGAGTGGTACAAAATAAATATTTGAACCATATTCTGTAGTTACTAACTTACATTTTATGTCACTAATATTAACTGACGACGATTCCAGTCTTCTAATATTATTACAATTCATCTTAAAAATATTTAAAAATTACGACCTAATCGGCGTATCAGAAACATCCTTAACATTTTGAATAATATTCCCAATTAAACTTATACACGTTTCATTATCTTCAATAGATATTATCGAATCACTTTTATAGCAGTTTTTTTATATATATGTTTTAACGACAGGCTTCATCTACTACATCTTCTTCTGACTCTACAATTATAGAACCACTGGAACTCATTTCTGTGCTTTGAACAACATCACAACTTTTAGACCCACTTTGCACCGAAGTCAAATCTCCTGAGTTCAAAATTAAACTTTGTACGGAACCCATTGCAGTCTCTTTACAGTTCACTTGTCGTGTAGAAATATTCGGTGCATTATAGTTGGAACTAAGAAGCGCAATATAGTTTTTTTTTTTACTTTTCTTTTAAAAGCACCACTTTTTTTACCTTTGACCAGCTTTGTCTGTTCATTTTAATGACTTACAACTGTTTTTCTGTATTACAAAAATATGGTAGTAGGTACAGTCGTTATATAGTAGGATAAAAGGGTTCAAATTTACTTAAAATAGTATAAGAGTGAAAATTACCACTCTTATTTACAATCGTCACGTAAAAGTGGATCTTGCGACTCTAACACGATTAATCTAACATGATATAAAGTCGTATAAGAGTACAATTTATCACTTTTACACGAACGTCACGTAAAAGTAGTTCTCGCAACTCTAACACGATTATTGCCGATGTAAAAGTCGTATAGACGTTACTAATATTTCAGCAGTGGTTTTACTACTGAAAGTTGTATAATTGACGTATAAACAGTCGTATAGAAGTTTATAATGATGTCTTTAAACGACTCGAAGTTGTATAAAGATAAGAGGCACTAAGTTATATAACACGCAAAAATTACTTCAATGCGATGTTTATACCATTTTGAGTCGCGTAACTTGTACTTATATGACAGAAATGTTTGTTGGGTACCGAAGCGACAGAAATCAAAAATATCACTTTATTTCCGTGTCAGTGTTTAGTTTTATGATTTGACCTTTTCTAGATGTACATTTATTGTATTTATGTAAATAAAGATTTTTTTATTTGGTTTGATTTGTGGTATCGTAGCTCCCTCCCAAACGGATGAACCGATTTTCGTTTACTTTTTTGTGTCATAGATAATTTTATCCCGAGTGTTCTTAACCATGTTTCATGAAAATCTGTCGGGGGGTTTCTGAAATAATAATTTAATTTTGTTCCTGTTATTACATTTCGTTTTGTGAAAGTGTTTCGTCATTATCAAAGATAAATGACAAGTGAGCACTGAAGCACCAACGGGCTGGAACAGTTGCCACAAACCCACCATTATCCACCACGAGCTGGTGGGTGGGTGGTCTACCACGTGGGTGCTCGGATGCCAATACTGCGGCCGCATCAGTTGTTCCCGTATAGGCCTATGTCATCTAAGTACGTAAGTGCCGAGAAATGAACACTACATGAACACTACCTTGCGTCATGGATTTACAAGCCATTGAACGTCATCAGATTATGTTCTCATTTTCATACATCTAAGCTAAGCTGTTATTATTTGAGAACGCTTGCATACAGCCATATGAGCCGGCGAGCTAAAAAATCAAGTTAAAACCAATGAAGTTTTATAATCATAGCATAACCCGCGTAGCGTACCTACATTAAAAATTGATTGAGAATCACGTCATAGATTTCGAACTGAGCGGGCCCGGAGATGACGTCATTATCAATAATAATAATAATAATAATGCTGGACAATCCACACAGCACCATCTAGCCCCAAAGTAAGCTACTCAAAGCTTGTGTTATGGGTACTAGATACCTGATATATTTAATACATTATAAACATAGATAGATATATTTTATTATACATAGAAAACACCCAGACCAACGGAACAAATTTCTGCAGATCGTACACAGATTTGTTCCGAGGCGGGAATCGAACCCGCAACCTCTTGCGTCGCAGGGGGACCTTCGCCCACCGCGACACGGAGTTCGTCAAATCAATCCCATCTATAATTTAAGCACGCAGGTTAAACAGACTCATTGGTTTAAACAAATACAGCTTTACTACAAATAAGTAGAAAAGACATCTATATTTATATAATATTAAAAAATATTAAACAAAATAATATTTAACAAAAGCGTTACCACAAAACTGCGTTTTACGACGGTTTACAGTTTGACCCGGCTTAGACATAGTTTAAACGAGAGTTAAACTCTTGTTCAACCCATGTCTTACAGTTAAGACACTGTTTAGCTAAACGCTTGTTACACCAGTGTTTACGTTGGTTTTTGTAGTACAGTTGATAAAATCTGACAAGACTGACTTGAAAAAAACGTCGGGGTTTTGATCGAAATTTTATGTCAATTTTTACTACAATTAAGTTAGACATCTGTTGAGCGCGTGTTTAACAAAAGCGTTACCACAAAACTGCGTTTTACGACGGTTTACAGAGATACGGCTTAGACATAGTTTAAACGAGAATTAAACTCTTGTCAAACCCACGTCTAACTGTTAAGACACTTTTTAGCTAAACGCTTGTTAGACCAGTTTTTACGTTCTGACGGACATGAAAAGAACGAGGTTTTGATCGAAATATTATGTCAATTCCTTATCTATCCTCCTTATAAATATCATTATTGATAGGAATTTTTATGATATAAATGATTTTTTTAATATTAAATTTTAATTGTATTTGAATATTTTTAATCTTAAATTTTAATTGTATTTTTGCATGCTAGACCATAGCGAGACATGAGCACATTATTTGTATTTATAACACCTGTATACCATGTTTGAAGCAAATAAATCTTTGAATCTTGAATCTTGAATCCGAGCCTGCGCGGCTTGGAAAAAATCTAGGTTAAATCTTACATTCTTCTGAAATCTTGTATCTAAGGCATATCAGAAAATATCATTATAATTATCGGAACCCACATAAGAGAATAAATCTCCCTCCCACCCATTTCACGTTGCCGCGTTGTTGACTGTTCACCACCGCGCTAACTATACGCCATTGTACAAACCGGTGAATTCGCATCACAACGTAAACGAGATAGCATCTGAATAGAATTCTCCGTTAAAGCGCCCTCTGTAGGCGTGGGCAGGTACTAATAGGTGTCTTGTGTACCTACCTACCTATACAGGTCGTCCCACGGGTATGCCACATGGAGGGAAAGTACCTTGAATATTGTAGATAGAACATTTTACTGAAAGAAGACATTATTTTAATTTGAAAAACAATTTAAACTGCATTCATAGATATTTAAATAATTACATGGTTGAACCGGGAATCGAACCCGTTACACGAGAAAAATAATTATCCTGTAGCTTTATCATACCGATCGAAAGGGTTCATCATAAGGATTATTTTTTGCTAAATAACATAGTGGCAGAAATAAAAGGAACACCATGAATTTTAATATTAGATGTAAAATTTTGTTCAGAAAAATGAAAAGCTGGCATTGCCGTAAGGACATTTTTTCATTTTTCTGAACAAAATTTTACATCTAATGTTAAAATTCATGGTGTTCCTTTTATTTCTGACACTATGTTATTTAGCAAAAAATAATCCTTATGATGAATAATAATAAATAAATGAAGCAATCAAGGTACTTTCCCTCCATGTGGCATGGCCGTAGGACGCCCTGTATATTAGGTACTTACAGGTGTTTGTACCGTAACGAGCTTTTGTTAAAGATCTTCGCCGTGAAATGCTTTTAGCTTCAGTTTGGCGAGAGAAAAAGTGGTGTTTTAGTTTACGTTGTGTTTTATGATTACGTTTTCAAAATGATATTAATGTTTCGTGCTGTAGGTGTCTGCTTTTGTACCTATTTATTTGTATTTTTAAGTTTATTGTTTATTTATTTAGAATGAACAAATATATATTGTAGCTAAAATACAATGGAAACAGTGGAAAGCGTATAAGTTAATAGTAGTTTATGCAACTGTCATATAATGAAGGGTATTAAAACACGAGTGTGAGTTTATGAAACGAGCGCAGCGAGTTTCATAATAGTAACGAGTGTTTTAATACCCGTGTTATATGCAGTTGCATACACTACTTTATCTTCACTAATGCAATTAATCAAACAACAAGAGTAAAAGCTGACAATAGTTTATTTATAATAATTGTTCAAATTTTGGATGGTACAATTTTGAAAGTTAATGTTAATTATTGATCCAGCAGCTGTAGCGGCCGCGGGGCAAGCAGTAGAGCTCGTAGACGGAGTCGGAATATTTATAATTACTTCATTCGTCTTGTTTTCTATACTGTTCAAGATCGTATTTGAGACTTGAATAAGATCTTACCAAAGAGTTTTGTGTATGTAAGTTTAGTAGTTTCGACGAAGTTTTCACGTATAACCCAACTGTTTTCAAAAGCCAGCCTAATATCAAAATTTTATACAACTTGTATGAGGATTTTGACATAAGGCTCGCCAGGTTAATTGGTCGCGTTTTATTGATGTTATAATGAGATTTTACGATATCGATGTGGATATTATACCATCATGTGAAATTGCTTAAGTTTAGTGTTTCGTTATCTGCGCTATAACAGTAGTAATTATAAGTCAAGTATTGGAAACATAAGTAGAATGTTATAACATTAGTGTAGATAAAAACTGTTTTGCACTTCCCAGGCGCCCAAACGCAAGATAATGTTAAAAGCCCAATTTACCAAATGCTTTCTGCGTTGCATAATAATACCATTAAAGGTTTAAAATAAATTCAAATATAATTAATGTTCTTTGTTGGAGCATCAAAAAATAAAGTCTTTGTGTAAGAGCCAGCAAGAGGAGACAGTTTTTGTACCAGGTGATGATATCAGACATAAATTAATAAGAAAAAATACTTTTCAGACCAAAGGGTTTTTGCGCTTTAGTCCCGCTACGCTACGTAAGGTAGATCTTACTTTAGCTATTAACTTTTTTCAAACAAATTACAAAAATATATATTTAATTAAAATTCCTTATCAATAAATCACCCCTATTTTGTCACCCTTAGCGTAAGATGTGGCGTAAGCGTGGTCAAACATTACAAAAAATGACTCACTTTTTGAGTATGAGAAGCTTCGATCAGGTATTCCGTCTCTTTATTTCCGTGTCAGTGTTTAGTTTTATAATTTGACCTTTTCTAAGTGTACATTTATTGCAGGTACTAATAGGTGTCTTGTGTATCCTACCTATATAGTAGGTACTTATTTTTTGTACCGTAACGAGCTTTTGTTAAGATCTTTGCTGTAAAATGCTTTCAGCTTGTCAGTTTGGCGAGAGAAAAAGTGGTGTTTTAGTTTACGTTGTCTTTTATGATGACGTTTTCAAAATGGAAGTAATGTTTCATCTGCCTTGTTGGTCTAGCGGTCAGCTTGTTCAATCGCTGATTATGAGGTCTTGGGTTCGAATCCCGGGTCGGGCCAATAGTTTTTCTAGCAAGAAAAATTCACAGTAGCAGCCCGGAGTCAGGAAGTTGGCGGTGTTACATCCCATGACTCGGAAAGCACGTTAAGCCGTTGGTCCTGCGAATAACCTCTCCCCGATCGTGTCGATCTGTCGTCCCATCGGATTATGAGAGTGAGGGAACAGAGAGTGCTACTGTGTTTGCGCACACACTTGTGCACTATAATATGTCCTGCGCATCTGGCTAGTCTCCGAGAGACTGGCCGCCGTAGTCGAAATTCGGCTAGGAGGACATTATTATAATGTTTCGTGCTCTAGGTGTCTGCTTTTGTACCTATTTATTTGTATTTATATGTTTTATGTTTATTTATTTAGAATGAACTAATACATAATGTAGCTAAAATACAATGGAAACACTGGAAAGCGTATAAGTTAAAAACTGTGTCGCAACTCCCAACGCCCAAACTCAAAATATGGTTAAAGCTCAATTCACCAAATGCTTTCTGCATGGGATATTATTACCATTAAAGGTTTAAAATAAATTAATGTTCTTTGTTCATGGAGCATCAAAAAATAAAGTCTTTGTGTAAGAGCCAGCAAGAGGAGACAGTTTTTGTACCAGGTGATGATATCAGACATAAATTAATAAGAAAAAATACTTTTTTTTGGCAAAGTCGTGTATTAGTTTTTTTTTAGTTTTTTTCTTTATCTTAGCTGTTGTTTGTGCACTTTATGCAAATAATGTGCAAGCATGTTATAATAAGATAAGAAGAATAATAATGCTGGACAATTCACACAGCATTATCTAGCCCCAAGCTAAGCAGAGCTTGTGTTATGGGTACTAGATAACTGACATACTTAATACAATACACTACATGGATAGATTTTTTTTTATTATACATAGAAAACACCCAGACCAACGGAACAAATTTCTGCAGATCGTACACAAATTTGTTCCGAGGCGGGAATCGAACCCGCAACCTCTTGCGTCGCAGGCAGACCTTCGCCCGCTGCGCCACGGAGGTCGTCAATGTTATGAACACACATTCTATAGTGTAATCATATCCACGGTTTTCCTTCCACTCTCTTATAATAACCGTTAACTCTGTATTCACCGGTCATGCTCAAGTCACCTTTCACACAATCCATCCATCTTATTTTATTTTCTTTCTGTCCTATTGTAATGTGGTGAAATTTGTAATAGTAGATTGTTTTACAAAGGACTAATCCATCCCATTATATACGAGGTTGTTATACTCCCGAGCGTAGCGAGGGAGGATGACAAGACCGAGTTATAATGGGAGGTTTTGGCCCGAGTAAAACACTCTAGGTACCTACTTTTCACTTCGATTGCGAGAAAATAAAACAATTCAAAACTAAACAATTTTCAGAAATTTTATTAAAAATTAAATGTGCAGTTAGAGCAATTTTGAATGTTTAGTGATATGTTTTTCCCGGGCAATTTTATTTCGGTTCTCTGTGATTGGGATGTGATAGTATTTTGTGATTTGGAATGAAGAAAATTCTAGAGATTTAGCGCCAATACCATCTTTTTAGGGTTTTGATGATCGAAGATCGGTTTCAAAACCCTTATGGTCTCGCTTTGTCTGTCCTTTTTTCCCTCCTTAATAACTCAAAAACTACTGCAGCTATCAACTTGAAATTAAAAATAATGATACATTTCGTGCGCCTGTACAGATTTAGAGAAAATAAATGAAAAATGAAAATGAATATTTTCCATACAAATTGTGAAGCCGAAATTTTAAAAGCTACCTACAGAGTCATATGGGGTATCAAATGAAAGGTATAATTTTGTACATTTCAAAATATTTATTGAAATTTTTGTAGGTTTCATACTTTTTAAAATATTTCGAAAAAAGTCGAAAGAATACCCATTCCCCCCCCCCCCTATCTCCGAAGATTGCAGAGCGATCCATGTAAAACGTATGGAGCGTTTATAGACATGGATCTATATTTTACAGGAAAAATATAGAGAAGTTTGAAAAAAATACACTTTTTGAAAAATGGTCAAAATGGGGGGGAATAATTTTCAAAAGGGGGGGCTACCTCACTGAGTGGGGTATCTAATAAAAGGTATCGGTTTGCACATTTCAAAACTTTTTTTTAAATTTCTGTAGGTTTCATACTTTTGGAAATATTTTGAAAAAAGTCGAAAAAATACCCATTCCCCCCCCCCTTATCTCCGAAGTTTGCAGAGCGATCCATTTAAAATGTAAGAAGCGTTTGTAGATATGGATCTATATTTTACAGGAAAAATATAGAGAAGTCTGTAAAAAGAACACTTTTTGAAAAATGGTCAAAAAGGAATAATTTTCAAAAGGGGGGCTACCCCACCGAGTGGGGTATCAAATGAAAGATATCGGTTTGGACATTTCAAACCAGTTTTTCAAATTTCTGTAACTTTCACACTTATTGAAATATTTCGAAAAAAGTCGAAAAATTTACCATTACCACCTTAACCGAACCACCCATTTAACCGAAGCATGCAGAGAGATCCATCTGAAATGTAGGTTGGTACCTACTATTCTTAGGTATTCGTTAAACTGTGAAGTCTCTAACCGGTACTTTTGGTACATATTTGTTGACAAACGTTCAAAACCCTCGGCGCGCGAGTTACACTCGCACTCGCGCACTCGCACGGATCTTGTTTTAAATCTCTATCTAACCCGCAACGAAACAGTTCGCATTCTACCGTGAAGGGAAGAATCAACCTTCATAAAAGATCACCAAGAAGGTTCTATTTTCAAAAAATAAGATTGACGGAGCACCAAGAAGTCGAGTTTTTATGTAAGAGAACGAATGCTTTGTATGGGGCTGATGATTTTAGATAAAAATTAAAAAGAAAAAATACATTAACCCTAGGTATTAAACTCGAGTTTTAGGCCCGCTAAGCTACACTATTATGATACATTTTTTGAGCAAGAGAAGTGAAAAGTTCTTTACGTGTAGTTACTAACCTTCGAAGCTTCTGGTCCGAGGTCGGCAATGCAACAATCATATCTACGTATATTCACGTCCTTTGTGCGAACATCGGTATACAGTTGTGTTTCTATTACTGAAGCACCTATCTAATCTAATCTACGATGTAGATTGCTTAGCTACTATGAACTCATCTACGAGACCTTGCTGGCTAACTGTACAGGTTGTGTCATTCATACGGGATCAGACGGATTGGATTTCCAATTCTGTCTGCAGAATAAACCCTATGTAATAAACAAATAAATAATGAATGACAAATCACATAGCATTATGTAAGCGCAAGCTAAGATTTGTTCCGAGGCGGAAATCGAAATTGCAACCTCCTCAGTCGACGGTGTACCTTCGCCCTCTTCGACATACAGGTAGTCGTAATATTATGTTTAAAGAAAACAAGTTTTCTTTGAAATTAGTCAAAAGTCGGTGACGAAAACCGCTTCAATTTCATAATCGAAAACATTAGAACTTAAGAGACCATTTGATGCTGATTGGAAAAACAGAATACCTACCATTCATTGGGTGAACCACGGCATTATCGAATCCCAACAATAAAAAAAAGTGTATGTAATCACGACGTCGCACGGAATCTCCACAAAAACCTTAGACAATTGTCTATCCCAGGCGTATATATACCCCGATACTAGCGCCACTACATATTTTATTTGATCATTATGTTATACAAAGGAATTATCAAAAAATCGGACCGCGCGTAGACGATACCTATCACAAGCTTTCTTTTAATGTATCTGTAATAGTTTTGTATTGTATTATTTAGGCAGATACTTGTTTCAAGAGTTTAGTTCCTATTGGTGGCCACCAAGCTCTCCGAACAAGGTATATGACTGAATAACACAAAACAAAACTATTACAGATACATTAAAAGAAAGCTTGTGATAGGTATCGTTTACGCGCGGTCCTAATTTTTGATAATTTCTTTGTATATGTAGTGGCGCTATATACAGGGTGTTTGGTGGAGGGTTAGACAAACTCGGTGGGTGTGTAGGTGGACCTATTTGTGAAATACAAATTGAAGGAAAACAGCCTGTATATATACATAAATAAAATATCCACTACATATTTTATTTATGATATATATATATATAGCGCCACTACATATACAAAGATATGTAGTGTCGCTAGTATCGGGGTATATATACGCCTTAACCCGCACGAAAACACATAACATGACCGTTATCGGTACGCAGTAATTTTATTCATTGTTCCTGTGTAAATGGAACACACTGTATGTTATGTAGTAGGTATAACTGTCTCCTGTAACTTACTACATAGAGATATCGTTATAATTTAAGATACCAAAGCAACTGTCCAAGGTAAAGCAATATTGCATCTAAAACCATAGTGTATTATAATAAAATAAATAATAATAAATAATGCTCGCATAAGCTAAGCAGAGCTTTTGTTACGGGTACTAGATGACTGGATATAAATAATATAATATATTACATAGACAGATATTTTTTATTATACATAGAAACGACCAGAACACCCGGAACAAATTTTTGTAGATCGTACAAATTGACATTTGTCCCAAGCCGGGAATAATTAATATTAATCACACTAATATTATAAATGCGAAATTGTGGATTTTAAGATGTTTGGATGGATGTTTGTTACCTCTTTATGCCATAACAACTGAACGAACTGGCTGAAATTTCGAATAGATGTAGCTCTAAGCCTAGAATCAAACGTAGCTAGTTTTATCCCATAAAACCGTTCCCATGGGATAGAAATAACTTTTAAACGTTTCCATGGAAACATCGCGTGCGAAGCCGTGGACAGAAACTAGTTTGATACATTTTATCACAGATATAATAATTTAAACGAAACAAATCTTGGAAGACCATAAAAGCAGACACATGTTTATTAGTCTTATTTCACTAAGAAGAAATGTTGGTTTATAAAGTGATAAGTATTACTGAATGATTTATAGACCGAAAAACCTTAGACTTAGGAAAAATTGGCTATTTTACATTTAATGGAATTGAAAAGCCTGACCGCTATTGAATGGTTTATGATATTTCAGGTCTTGAAAATTTAAATTCTCCAAAATAATTTTCTCTTCATCGACAATCGAGCAACTTTTTCTTTTCCTCAATTGCCTACTGTGCAATGAATAGTTTATATTGTTGAGTAAATATATAGCATAAATATATAGCTATGTGGTGCCGGCTTAGAATTTGCACCACTCCAACTCTTCCCGCGGGTGTCGTAAGAGGCGACTAAGGGATTTCCACCGGGGGCGGGCAGCAGCGCCCCCTGCAGAACAATTCTACCACCAAACTGCGATCCCCAACCCGCATGCCCGGCGTGGGGATTATGGGCCCCCACGAGATAAAAGCCAATAGGCGCTTATCATCCTGCGTCCAGCAGTGGACCAATACAGGCTGTTGAGGTTGAGTAAATAGTATGTACTTTTTCTGTATTTTGGCCAAGATCAATGTAAAAACTGTGATATTGCTCCTTGTTATTATCACGGCTATTTTGCGTTTAATAACCATTAGGATTCCTTGCCTCAGTTAGCAATGCAATTTTTATTTATGTTAATTACTAATACAAACATGTTCATTCATTCAGTAATTCGATGTTCCGCATCGGCGTCTGTGTTAAGGTTGTCGCACATAATAATAAGTAACTCATTTTCTACTTAATGTCCCTTACAACGATTGATATTAAGGCCAAGTACTCCTGCAGCAGTAGGCGTAAGGGAAAATGCGCGCCTGCCAAGCCGCCGCGCTCGTGTTTTTGTAGTTGAGTACAAAAAAAAAGTGTGATATCAGTAGTTCGCTAGTAGTAGCATAGTATTGAAAAACGTTTGAAAAAGGAGTAACTTTGGGATTATTTTCTATCGAGTGAAGTTCATTAGATCTTGTAACTGAATGCGACTTTGACTAGACTAGATCCTTAGGTAACATATATCTTTTTTTCAGAATTTTAAACACTATTTTCTAAGTCTCAGATGGTTTTAAAAATAACAAAAATGCGGCCTCTACTGGCCTACCAAGCCTTAACGGGATCGACATAAATGAACACGGAAACGAATAGGAAGCGCCTCGCCGTGTAATACCTATGTCGATTACACTTATGTTTTTGCACATAATAGAAGAGAAACCAAAGCTAAAATCTTATTGTAACAAAGACTATAACCTACAGAGCCCTGAGGGCCTACTCGGAAAAGGAAAATCGAGGATTCGTTTTCGCTGTCGTGCAAAACCAACTCTTATATTGCTTGCATAAGATAAACGTTTGCACGAAATCGAATCAGAAACTTCGATTTCTTTTTTAAGAGTACGGGCCCTGAGTTCTTTCATTCGATTGTATCGTCACAACGACGCCGACGAGATGGTCCATTTTTGTATTTGATTTGGTACAGTGTTTCCATCGTGCGGACATGCAACTACCAAATAAAGATGCGCGACTGCGAATGATCTGGCTACTAGTCGAATGATCTACAACTACTAATTTACTCATTCGAATATTAGTAATATACTAATCTTCAAAGTCGAATGACAACTACTAATTAGTAATTACTAATGCCTCTACGAATAGATCGAGGCGTCAAATGCCGAATTGAGTTCGACTGCCCGACTCGGACAGTCGCCATTACTAATCTAATCAGTTACTAATTTGGTTAGTAATCGCGAGAGGCGTCGAATAACGAATTGAGTTCGACTGCTCGACTCGAGCTGTTTCCATTACTAACCATATTAGTTACTAATTTGGTTAGTAATGGCGAGTCGGGTAGTCGACGCAAAATTAATTCTTTATTCGACGCCACTCGCCATTACTAACCAAATTAGTTACTAATTTTCCCTAGTCATTCGAATGATTTGTGAAGTCGAATAATTCGAATAAAATCATTCTCAGTCTCGCATCTTTACTACCAAATACTTACCATACAAAGATGGGAAGTCTCGTTAGCGAGACGATACGATCAAGTAACCGAACTCAGGCCAGAAGCCAATTCAATATGAAATAACGAGATAATTATCCATTTCCGTGTGGATAACCATGTGTACGACAACCGTTAGGTTAATATAATGGAATGTAATGTTAGGTAATATAATGGAATGTAGTGGCAAGCCGCGCCTAACAGCGTGATCATCGTGCGCGAATAATTACCAGCTATGGCGTGCCGGCGTCGCAATTACAGTATTACTGCTGACCTGAATTGAATTCAATTGAAATACAAATAAATCATTGTTTTTACTATTGTTGTGGGCTGTGAAAATAGCGGATTTCTACTAAAGGGTGCCGGCGGCCCCTCTAGTGGGGCGAATTAGTAGTAATTTTATGCGGAGTTCACGACAAAACATAGATAATAAAATAGAAATAAAGTAAACAATAGAAAAATAACTTAGTAAAATAATACACGGCTTTATCGATCGATGTATACAGTAAAACCGAACTAATATTGTGTATCTACCTTCTTACCATTATAATACCCGTAAGAGCAGAATTGTTTTCCTTCCGTTAACTTGACATACGTCAGAATGAGTGCGTGAATTAGAGAATGAAGAAAAAAATATTGACACTACACTGACTTGCTACGAAATTATCTCGTAGAAACGTAGCCATTCGTAGCAATTCGTAGCATTTTGTAGCATCTCATAGCGCCGTTGCTAGTTTTCTATACAACTGTTTTGCAGTTTGACCGAAACCGCTGTACCGCTCCTTAAGAAAGTGCGGCGAGGTGGGGGGCGAGGAAAAAAGAGCAAGAGTACACATGAGATCGATATTGTCTGGCTGATGGTCTGTTGTGTTGTCTGGCAGACTGATGGATCGGAGCAACCGGTACTTCCCCTCCGTCTCGCCGCGCGCATACCTCAGGCGCGGTACAGCGGTATCGGTCAAACTATAGTACCTAATTGATGAGAAAACTTTGAACAGAAATAAAATATGGCAAAAAAACTTCTAACGAACGAGCCCTTTTATAGAGAATTCTATGATCAGCATTTTAAGTTGGCGTTTCATAGTAACAACTTTTTGTACAGTTAACGACAAAAATTCCTAAACATGGACAAGTTTCTAAAATATCGCTGTTCGGATATCGACCTTGTTCCGCGTAACCAAACACACTCCTGCTTTGTTATTTGCAATGTTTTGCATTGTTGATGCAAATAAGATTTTTCTTCATTAGATATTTCTTCATAAATTTAAAATTGTGCGTATGTTATCTTACAAGCCCACTGGATCCTCCTCACCTCAACTCAACAGCTTATATTGGTCCATTGCTGGACGTAGGCCATCCCATAAAGGCTTTATCTCATGGGGGTAGTGCCCATAATCCCCACGCTGGGTATGCGGGTTGGAGGAGCTGCTGCACACCCCCAGTGGATATCCCTTATTCAACTCTTACGCTAGATCCTACTGCTATTAAAAGGCATCTTTCCTTAGTTCATACATTTTGATATAGGCCATTTCTTGTGCGGCAGGACGATTTGTCATTTTGTCAACATGAAGATGGTGTCTTTTCTTCTCAACCTCGACCTCAACAGTATTGGTCAACTGCTGGACGCAGGCCTCCCTCGGATCTGTGTCTTTTCTATACTGTTATAATTTGTACTTTTTAATCTGTAACTAATCGAAATTGTGTCTATTTTATGTGACAATTATTCAATATGTTTTTCAAAATGATTTTTGAAAAACATATTGATTAATTTAAGTTTCCGCACACAATGTATATTATTATTATGGAATAAATAAATATTACAGTGTAATGTTTTTGTTTTTATAGTGCGTAAGCCTCACACTCTGGCAAATTTCTAAGAAATTTCTCGAAGACACCTGTCGTCAAAACGAACTAAACGTAACTTTAGTCTTTGAACAGGAATGGATAAACTTCAATGTTTCCCCTGTAGGTGGAGCTAACGGCGCTACAGTCCGTAGAAAGTCGCAAAGATTTTCGACTCCAGCGTCACTTGACCTCGTGGTGTAGTTGGTTAGCACATTCCGATACTGACGGAAGGATGCGGGTTCAAGTCCCGCCGAAGTCGTAAATTTTTGCGATGTTAATGAATTTCTTAGATTACAGTCTAATATTTTGCGCCAAGCTCAGCTGTTAGGCTGAACCTGGCCTTCTCTAGGTAATTAAAATTTTAGTAATAACCCAACATAAATAATTAAGTCCCGTCTCTACATGATATTTTGTAATTATTGCTGCTACTAGAAATAATGGTATACTTTAAGTTACAAATAATTTAATTACTAGCATTTCTAGTTCTTAGTTGTTTAAGAAAAGCCCAGCTCTCTCTAACCTACCTACTTACTTAAGTACTGACTAATTTCATGTATTATTTAATTTATTAGTTAAGCCTTCTTGTATGTAACGCATATGTGGATAGCGCCGTGGGCTACATTTATAATATCGCTCATCTTTACTAGTAAAGTACTAACACAAATGTATAATAAGTTTAATGTAGTCGTTAGTTATTCCTCAATAAATAAATAAATAAATAAATAATTATAATATTTGAATGTCACATACCTCTTGCGGCGTATATCTAAATATCTCATGCGCGGCACGGTACCACTTGACGGAATGCAGCGGCGGGTCGCGCGGCTGGCGTGCGTACGCGCAGCGCAGCGTGGCGTCGCGCCGCGGGTCCAGCCAGCGCGGCACTTCCAGTAACGTGATCGTGTGCGAAACGCTGCCAGCTGGAACAAAGACGCTTCAAATTATGCTCCATACATTTATTGTTGGCAACACATCTTCATTATTCTGTCTTTTACCCACTTGAGTGAGTGTGGTTGGCACAAAAGGGGCCGTATTCTGCTAACTAATTTGTATATAATATGTATTTATTTATTCCATGGTAGGTACCTACACTTAGTACACTTGATGTCATTACATTCTATAAATAATAAATAAATAAATAATGCTGGACAATTCACACAGGATTATCTAGTCCCACGCTAAGCAGCTTGTGTTATGGGTACTAGATAACTGATATACTTAATACAATACACTACATAGATAGTCATTTTTTTATCATACATAGATAACACCCAGACCAACGGAATACATTTCTGCAGATTGTACACAAATTTGTTCTGAGGCGGGCTTAAATTATCACAATGTGTGTGTATATTAACCCTATTGGGTGTAAAAACAAGTCTTAATATAAATTCTTTATATAAATATAACAGAAAAAAAATATTGCGAGCACCCTCAGATTTATAATAAAACAATATCATCTCAAAAGAATATTCGTTTATTTTATGTATTTATTGCAAGGAAAAACAGCAGCACATACTTACATACAAATTCTATAAAAGAAATCAAAGCATTGTTGCATCTCCTCATGTCGCTATCATTTGTATGCTGACGTCTTGCAGCTTTTCCACTCATTCCCTCAGATGCCTGCTGCAAATGAAATTAACCTTGACTTAGATAAAATTTATTTATTTATTTATTTATTTAAACCTTTATTGCACTGATGTACAAAGGGTGGGCTTAATGCCGAGGCATTTTCTACCTGCCGACCAAAAACATATGTTTTTACAGGGGGTTGGCGTCCTAATTAAGTTTTACAAGTAGCTTAAATAACTCTTATTATAATTTATATACCTATTATATATTTAAATACATACCTAAAAAAAAAATACTACTAAAGCATAAGCATAGTATCAACTACCAACGAGAAACATTTGTGTTAACTAAACTATTGTTATACCCTCTTAAGAAAAAGCGTGCGCACCATAAGGTCGTTGAACTAAAAGGTCAATGTCACTAAGAAAAGTTGCACCCCTAGTGACCCCCTCCACGATTCCACACAAAAAAGTATAGGTACCTATGTTCATCTATCAGTTCTAGTACCCATAACACAATCTCTGCTTAGCTTGGGGCTAGATAATGCTGTGTGAATTGTCCAGCATTATTTATTTATTTATTCATTATGCTTAAAAAATTTCGTCAAAAATTTTCTATAAGTCTTTTTTGCCTTGTAATTGGCTGCGTCCCGTAAACTCCACTCCAACCCAATATTAGCACACTTTCTTACCTTTCATTACTACCTATCCTTTCCACACTTAGTTCTTCGTATATGTACCTTCTATTTTTTATATTAGTTTTGTTGCCACAATCTTTACCTACTTAATGAAGTCATCAGCTCCCATTTAGGTATTCATCGGCCTATAAAGGACTGCGTAACACACGAGCGGAGGGTTCCTCACGGTTACTCATTCATTCGCTGCACAAAACGAGATTCAAGACAGGCGTAGAACTTTAATTTTTGTAAAGTAAAAATCCGACATGACTACCTTCATTTTGCTTGAGAATATTTTCATGATTTTCAAAGAGAATACTTCAACTTCTTTCAACTTCAACTTCTTGTCAAATGGCTTCTGCATCTGGTTTGATACACTTCTGCCAATGTCCGTCTCATAGTCTCATAGCTTTATGGAGTGAGCAACAATCGCTATGTATTGTACAGTAGGTATTTACAAAAAAAAAACTCCACTAAACTACAAAACAGAAGGAAAAAAAACATAACTGCGGGATATACAACTTCAATTTCTTCAAAATAGACTGTTCTTAGTTCATTACTTGTCAGTGCCAAAAGACTGTCAATTGGATGTAAATTTCAATGTCAATTATTACTACTTGTTGCCACGCACGTCGCGGGCGGCGGCCGGCGGCGCGGCGGCGGCTCCCTCTTTCGCTGCGTTCACAAATATTTTGTTCTGTAATTAATTCAATAGATATTATTGGAATTTTCAAAATATTCTTTAATTTTATATGTTTGCTTGTTTTCCTTTTTGTTACTATTTAAAGAAACCATAGGTACATAATAAGTTTTTTTTCTCTGCTTAAGCTAACTACCCTAAATTAGTAAAGTACCAAGTAGCACATTATTATGACACTATTGTTTTAACAGTGCAGTGGTCTGGTCAGTCTTGAGGTCACCTCAAACTGGTTCCATCAGAAAACCAGCGCTACCTAGCATTATGTAAGGTAGCATTACCTGAGGTCAGTGCTTCCAGATTCACTGTAATTATAATTACAGTAGATTTAATTTACTGTATTTTGGACTTTTCTACTGTATTCTGTAATGTTATAATACAGTGTTTGGAATAACTTGTATTTAATTTTCTTAAAGTAGCCATAGCTGTATAGATATAGAAAGGAATGACTAAATACTGTAATTTTACTTTTAGGATCTGGAAGCACTGGCTGAAGTAGAACCCTTTGACTTGCGCAGCGCTACAGCGCGCAGCACACACCAGTAGCTCACCTACCCATTACTAAGTACCTCTTAATATTATGGTTGTACCTACCTGCTAAATTAATGCCGTGCTTGATAGGCTGGTACCTATCCTACTGTCATGATTTCAA
This sequence comes from Eupithecia subumbrata, assembly GCA_949316285.1. Taxonomy (NCBI): domain Eukaryota; kingdom Metazoa; phylum Arthropoda; class Insecta; order Lepidoptera; family Geometridae; genus Eupithecia; species Eupithecia subumbrata. Next base: position 2,896,201 of record OX438638.1, read on the forward strand.
AGTTTAAAAAACAATTTGTAATCTAGTGTAATACTTAAAGTTGGAAATAGAAGGTTATCAGCTGTCAACACTGAGGTTCAGTCATCAGATTCTGTTGGTAATATATCCGTATGGATTAGTTTACCAATCACAGAGACGTTTGCCTAGGTTGGCGGCAAGTAGGCTTGACAGGATTGGTGGATTCATCGAACGGCGCTAAGAAGACTGATTTGGTTGGTGATAAATAGAAAGAAGGATTATGCTAATGGCGGCGGGAAAAAGAAGTGGATGGACTGGAATTGTTTTGATAAATCTGGTGATAAAATAAATACTTACTGTAGGTACATGCTACCTACAAAGTGAATATCTTAGGTACCTAGGTACTTACCTTTGCTATTTGCTTTATAGTAGTATTTGCTAGTAGTATAGAGTTTTTAGTTTTAGTTTTAAGTTTTCCACACACAATGTATTTTGTTTTAGAGGAATAAATGAATTGAATTGAATTATAGGTAAACTTGTCAATTAATTTGCACTTGTCCTGTTTTGTCTTTCTTTCTCTAGTTCCGTTCGTTTAGCCCTACTTATATGTGAGTGGGTGGGTAGGTACGTACCTTCTCCTTCTTCTAATGTAAGTAGGTATTGCAGGGTTCATTTATTCTTTGTAAGTGACCTACATATTTATGTAGGTACCTACCTAGGTACTAGGTATTTCTGTTCTGTGCTGTAGGTATCAGAGTTGTGTTTGTCAATAAATGTTTCTTTGTGTCTATCTATACCTATGCAGGAGGTTAATAGGTAAGAGGTTTTCACGGGTAAAATTATAATAGTAGGTAGGTACCTAACATAAAAAGTGTAAACAAGTTGAGTAAACTGAAATTCTACTAAAAACTACAAACAACGGCTTACAGTAGGTAAACTAAGCAGACAAATAGAATAATTGAAATATACAAATAATCAAACTTCATTACCATCACCTATCTGGTGATGAAGTTTAATTTTGTTTATTTTGTATTTTGACAAAAAAACTTCTTGGTCGTTCACTCCTTGGCAGAGTGGTCGTGGTTATGACGGGGTCCTGATGAACGGCAGCTCGTTCCCCGTTGGTTGCGTTGTGGGAGCAGTCGGTCATACTGGACTGTGAGATGTCAGAGAGGTGATGAGGTCCGACCACCAGGTTGGAGAACGACCACGAGACCTCTTGCCCTCCATTATACCCTGAACCACGAGTTGCTTCATCGAGTCTTCATTCCGTGTCCCAAGAACACAAATGCAATGTGCCCAAAGAACTTCAGTATTCGTATCAGCACAGTCGACGATTATCTACAAAATACCTAGTTAGGTACAAAAAACATGGAGGTACCTATATAAAGAAGCAGAAAAGCCTTCAAAACGGATGTAGGTAGGTATAAGCGGGTTAGCTACGAACCTACCTACCTATTTGTGTTGGACGCAAAAGTCTTATTGAGCCTGTATTCATGACCCTGAGCTGAAATAGGCATTTACCTGAGTAAACGCCCAATACCGATTCGAATAGTGATGTTGGGATGCTTCTATTTGAGAAAAATGCTTAGGATGAAATGCTTTCTATTCGCTCAAAGAATTTTTTGATGATTAATGATGGTTTCCCCAATGTGATGTGTCCTTTTTACGTAGTTTGACGAATTCAATTCATAATTAACATTATTCTTCCAACATAGCATAGGTTACCGTTTGATGATTTTTACCATTTTTTTAATAAATAAATAAATAAAAATCATTTATTTCAGACATTAATCCATACACACTTTTTTAAACACAATACACAATTACAAATTTTAATATAATATAATAATAATGATAATAATAATAATAATAAAAGTACACAATCAAATTAAATTAAATAAAGCATAGCAATGTGGCATCATTGAGCCACCAGCGATGATACTGGTTTCAGCATCATCATCCAGTGGCCCATGATTTAATGATTTTTTTTGTTGTGTTTATTTTATACTTGTTTGTGTACTGCATAATATGTATTTATTGTTTGTTTATGTGAATTATTTCCTAATATAAAGATTGTTTATTTAATCTATGTAGGTAGGTGCCTACTAGACATAACGCTTTAGAGAAATTCTGTAATGTTGTTTTTTAAATAAATAATAATTTGTAATAATAATAACACAATTAAGGTTCGTAGTTTAGCCGCTTACATCCGTAATGAATGGGATGTGTCTTATTTTAAAGTTCATAAAATAAATAACTTGGCATTGTAATAAATATATAACTAGCTATATTGGTACCGATTTAAAACTGTTATTGTTTGTCTATTATACCTAGATAAGCAGTTGAAACTATTTTATACTTAAATATGATCTTTTTTGTACAACAGCTAACAATAAATATATTATTTCTGATTCTGAGTAGGTAGGTAGGTACTAGAAAGTAGGTATTGTAAAATTTCTTTATCAAAAGAGAATACGTACAAAAATTATTAGGTAGCTTTTTTGAAGACACATGCATAGGTACCTACAATACCTACCCTATTGATTTTGAAGGTAGGCCCTTTTTTTCATTGTAATCCAATCGCAATTTAAACAAAAGTGCCATTGGAAGCTATGTTATAGTAGCACTTTCATTGCCCACGACGTACCTACATGTGGAACTATATATACATAATACAAAGTAGCAAGCATTCAATGTGTTTTCATTCTTGGAAACCCATTCGAATTCTCGAGAATTTGTCGGAGGCGATATAAAAGTTAGCAGCGAACCCGGACATTGAAAGAAAAATTGATTTTTATTGAAAGAACCAGCTCAATAAGCCTCCACCGCGCTTCAAAGGGCTCGTTCTAAATCCAATATTGATCAATGAACGGATTAATCAACCGCTAACCCGAGGTAGAAATTATATCCAACTACCGTACTAACTACTCACTATTCCATGGCTCCACGATTATTAATACCCATTTACTGTAACCTAAGCTGTGGACTGTACGTACCGACTATACGGTAAGCTGTGAATTTGATATTACTCACTAACTGTGACCTAAGCTGTGGACTGTACGTACTGACTATACGGTAAGCTGTGAACTTGATATTCCTCACTAACTGTGACCTAATCTGTGGACTGTACGTACTGACTACACGGTAAGCTGTGACTTTGATATTACTCACTAACTGTGACCTAAGCTGTGGACTGTACGTACCGACTATACGGTAAGCTGTGACTTTGATATTACTCACTAACTGTGACGTAAGCTGTGGACTGTACGTACTGACTACACGGTAAGCTGTGAATTTGATATTACTCACTAACTGTGACCTAAGCTGTGGACTGTACGTACTGACTATACGGTAAGCTGTGAATTTGATATTACTCACTAACTGTGACGTAAGCTGTGGACTGTACGTACTGACTACACGGTAAGCTGTGAATTTGATATTACTTACTAACTGTGACCTAATCTGTGGACTGTACGTACCGACTATACGGTAAGCTGTGAATTTGATATTGCTCACTAACTGTGACCTAATCTGTGGACTGTACGTACTGACTATACGGTAAGCTGTGACTTTGATATTACTCGCTAACTGTGACCTAATCTGTGGACTGTACGTACCGACTATACGGTAAGCTGTGAATTTGATATTGCTCACTAACTGTGACCTAAGCTGTGGACTGTACGTACTGACTATACGGTAAGCTGTAAATTTGATATTACTCACTAACTGTGACCTAAGCTGTGGACTGTACGTACTGACTATACGGTAAGCTGTGAATTTGATATTACTCACTAACTGTGACCTAAGCTGTGGACTGTACGTACTGACTATACGGTAACCTGTGAATTTGATATTACTCTCTAACTGTGACGTAAGCTGTGGACTGTACGTACCGACTATACGATAAGCTGTGACGGCGATTACACAGAGCAAATAGGATTACTTTTCCATGCACTTTGTGGTGTGGCTTGAGCGCTGATAAAAACGGAGCACGCTGTATACCGGACGTATTAAAAGTAGGGGAAAACTGTAATCGTCGCAGAAAATGTTGCGGGTCCGGCGACGGATGGATTTCCCATACAAACGTAGTACCAAAATGATTTGTAATTTGAGCATATTTTCACCATGGTCTGCTATTATTTGTATTAAAATAGTATTTATCCAGGTTCCTACCACAATTTTTTGTCAAAATACCTTTCTGAAATGAAATTAAACCGAATCGCATTTTTACACTAAAGAATGAATGTTTTCTTAGTATTTGTGTAGATAAGTATTTTGAAAAAAAATTGTGGTAGGAACCTGGATAAATACTATTTTAATACAAATAATAGCAGACCATGGTGAAAATATGCTCAAATAACAAATCATTTTGGTACTACTTTTGTATGGGAAATTCATCCGTCGCTGGACCCTTAAGCTAAATTTAATTTGAAACCTTATACCCTGCCCTCAGCCTGCAGCGCGTCCCAAAAGGAGGCGGAAAAAGAAGAAGCAGCCATGTGAACCTTCATGTGCCCCTGCGCCTGAGCTGGCTTCTGGCAAGGGACCCTGTGATTCGGATGGATTCATCAGGGTAGTTCGCCGGAAGCCCTCTAATCGAAACCGGTGCGGTGTTGGACCGCTGGATATCACATCTGGCTTCAGGGCGGAGGTCCCTACAACGCAGCTGTACATCTCACGCGTCCACTACGCTGTGCAGACCAAGGCTGTGGAGGACTACCTGAAGACGAAGACTGGGCTCTCGCTGCGCGTCGAAAAGCTGGACTCTCGCCATAATTTAAGCTTCTGTTCATTTATGGTGAGAGTTCCAACTCAACATCTATCGACCTACATGAGTGAAGAGTTTTGGCCGAAGGGTGTCAAGTTTCGACGGTTCACTGGCCGCCTGCAAGGGGACACCGCCGCCGTGCACCGTCGTCAGCTGACACCATGATTGCGTCATACACGTCGCCGTCGCAATTAAAATAACGTGTGTAATTTTATTTAAAATAAGTTTTTATATTTTTATGTATGTTAGATTTAAGGTATATATTAATATGGACCGTAGAATAAGTAAATAAGATCAAAACTTTTTCTAATGTTGTCTGAAATAAATGTGTTATTATTATTATTATTATACGGCGCAAAGTGGTTTCACCGCCACCTGACTACGTGTACCTACCTACTGTTAATTCGGTTCAATTACTTTCTGAGAACAAGAATACGAGAATTTATTAATAAAAATAGTATTTTAAACGTCCATCGTTTCATAATTATACCTACAATATTACAATTAATAAATTATTAATATTATGATTCATCTGACGACCTCCGTAGCGCGCAGCGGGCGAAAGTGCGCCTGCGACGCAGGAGGGTTCGATTCCCGGAAAAAAATTGTGTATATAAAAAATAATATCAGTTATCTAATACCCATAACACAAACTCTGCTTAGCTTGGGGCTAGATAATGCTGTGTTAATCTTACTAGATATCTGACATACTTAATACAATACACTACATAGATAGATATTTTTATTATACATAGAAAACACCCAGACCAATGGAACAAATTTCTGCAGATCGTACAAAAATTTGTTCCGAGGCGGGAATCGAACCCGCAACCTCCTGCGTCGCAGGCGGACCTTCGCCCGCTGCGCCACGGAGGTCGTCAAAAAAGTCTCATTAGATCACATACCGTAAAGAACTAGTGAGAATAAGAAGATTTGAGCCCTGCTGTGAACCATTCGGGTTAAATATAATGTGGTTTCACCTAAGTTTCACCAGAAATACAATACACATTTTACCTTTTTTCTTCCGCCGCACTTCGTTATAAAAATGGCACAGTCATTTAGAAAATCACCTCCGAAAGGTTTTTATGTACAACCTCGAATAGTGCTAGTTCATCTGATAGCTGATGCCAGGCACGCACGACGGAGATGCTGTGATTTTTCATTACGATCCTTTTTCTACTAGTCACGCATGGAATTGGAAATGGAAATAATGAAGGTATTTGTTGCAAAAGTTGAACTAATTCTGTTAGATTTACCAGAGTACGAAGACACAAAAATGTCACTCAAACTACCGTTTACTTTGAGTGACCTTTTTGTGTCTTCGGCTTTGAAGCAACGGCTGATGCTACCAGTGCAAACTTTATAAATAACCCTCAGCCTAAGTACATGTAATTCTCATGTATTTTGATAAATATTTCCTCAGTTTGTAATTTTCTAGCTGGAAGTTTTCCTACAATTCTCAAATACAATAAAAAATAATAATAATGTAAAATAAAATAACGATTTTGATCACTCTACTGCTCTTAAGCAGTTAGCTCAATTATTTCAATAGTAAATTTACTCTACTGCATATTTAAAATATTTTTATTTTTATTTTATACTAGCTGACCCGGCGAACTTCGTATCGCCTAACAGTCGATTCTTTAATATTTTTTTTTTTTTTTTAGAATTTTTCTCTTCGTAAGAACCATCCTCATACTTCAAGGAATATTTTAAAAAAAGAATTAGCGAAATCGGTCCAACCGTTCTCGAGTTTTGCGCTTAGCAACACATTCAGCGACTCATTTTTATATTATAGATTTTATCTTGATCATGACTCGAATATGGACACTCTAACTTATTTTTGTATTATATATAATTTATTGTTGTCTGAAATAAACGAATTGAATTGAATTTAAAGCTTTTTACAAAGGTTGCCTAGAAGAGATTGATTTGAAGCGATAAAATATGGCCTTATCGTTTAAAAGCGATCTCTTCCAGACATTGTACTTGTGTCTTATGTAATGTCTCTTGTATTGTGTGGATTGTCCAGCATTATTTAATAGTTATTTATTTATTTTATTGTTTTTGGTGTACAATAAAGCATTTTGTGTTGTATTGTATTGTAATACGAGCCCAGTTAATTATATGGGGCTGAATTAACAGAACGTTAAACCAAGTCCTGCTCGAAGAAAGAAAATTATTTGTTAGACACTAGAAACAAAGAAAAGAAAGAAAATTATTTGTTAGACACTACAAACAAAGAAACTTTGGTACAAAAATAAAAGACTACTTAGTGCTAGATAACAAGTAGACAAATAAAAACAAAGGTGAACATTAGTTAAATATACTAACACAAGCAAGCATTGAGTACTAAGTAGCCCACTCAGCATGCAGACGAGCGCGTCTGTGTAGGTCTAACGGGTCTTGACTCAGCTTGTTGCTCAAACACAAAAACCTAGGGTAATTGGTAAAAGAGCTGGTCTTTATTTATTATTTATTATTTTATTTTCACAATATTCAGGAAATTAACAGCTAACTTAATGAATAGGTATGTGACTAAATAGCCTAGAAGAGATCGCTTCTAAGCGATAAGGCCGCCCATTGTACTTGTGTCTTATGTAATGTGTCTTGTATTGTGTTTTCGTTGGTGTACAATAAAGTATTTTTGTATTGTATTTTTGTAAATACTGAAGGCTAATAAAAAAATTCCACAAAAAGCGACTGAAAATAATACTAAACAACGTAACAAGACGACTACTGATGGTTAAGATAGATAGATAGAAAATTCTTTATTGCACACATAGCAAGACAATTTACAAAAAAACAAAAAAAAAATTCAAAAAATGTGACAATTGGCGGTCTTATCGCTCAAGAGCGATCTCTACCAGACAACCGTGAAAAAATTTGTTAAAATATTATCATAGAAATTGTTCAGAGATAAGTGAGAAATTCCTGCCAATTTTGGTTTATTAGGTATTTATGACTTAACAAATAATCAAGAAGATGTACCAAAGAATCTGCCACTCACTATTCTTTTTAGTTTAATGGGAGGATTAGTGAAAATATACAAATCAACCTCTCTGGATATTCGGATATTATCTCTGGTTTAGTCAGAACCTTGCTTGCCTGATTTTGACTGCTTTTTCTGATTACTCGGTTAGGTTTCTTACTGCACCGCCTGCACTTTCAAACTTGTCTGCAAAAAAATATGCAGAGCCGCTTGTGACGTAGTGAAATAATGTCGTCTTCGGCCCTTTTTACAAGCATACCTACTGCATATGAGACCGTGCCGTACCGTTTTTATCCTTTAAAAACGGTTTCAAACAGCAGAAATTGATCACATTTGAAGAGAGGAGTTTGGTCATGGCTGCTTATGACCAAACTCGAATAAGCAGTTATGACCAAGACCAATCAATCAAACCAGTATCGTAAGAATACATGGAAATTCCATCGGGGATTTTGTAAATAGGTTGTGAAAATCTAAAGTTTCTAGACTCGTCCATCCAACTACCTAAGACACTTTTGGTCAAATTCTGGTAACGAATCGTTTTACTATGGCAATGGTATCGTCGCAGACTTTAAATGAAAGAAACTCTAGAACTATCTAGTTTCTTTCGTCTAATGATTTTTTGAGCAAATAGCATTCTACCCACTAGAGTACGGTGCTATTTGCTTAGAAAGATTGATAGAATGGTTTCACTTTGGTATTACCTTGCCATTTTTGACGCGCGTCCCTGTATCTATAGTTTCTTTCATCTCAGGTAGAATGCCAAATTATGTCATTCTGAGTCGCTTTGCTATGACAGTTTCAATATCATTGCCATAGCGAAACGGTTTGTTTAGCACAATAGGACCCTGCTGATTTGTTGATCATCTTTGACCGTGAAGCCTGCGTAAAGTGGTTCCGATATCATTGTCATACCGAAACGGTTTGTTTAGCATAATTGGACCCTGCTGATTTGTTGATCATCTTTGACCGTGAATCTTGCGTCAGCAACCTCCAACTTCAAGGCAAATGAATCCAGCCGTTCTGTTTGTCTTTCATCCCTGCTGGGATCTTGTTTGTCTTTGGTTTCGGCAGAATCTTAAAATTAAACCCTTTTGTTAAGAAGGGATCGTACCTATGCCTTCACGATGGTTTTACCTACTCGGTTTATTTATTTATTTTATTTATTTATTATAGACGAGCAGCCTGTGGCTGATGTGTCTATATCACACAGTGTTGAATTGAGTCATTGCGTCACTTTTTTTAGTTTGTTTTTGTCGTCTCGTAACCAGTTGTCAAGTTTATTCTTGAAGGTGTTTGTTGATGTGGCTGATATAATGTCTTCTGGTAGTAGGTTCCAATTGTGAACCACTCTATTGCTTATAAAATGGTGCGCTGCAAGGGCTTGAGTAGAGTCACGGGCCAATCTAAGGTGGTGTCCACGGGTTGAACGTCCTTCTTTCTTTATGTAGATGTCTTGTAGGGATGGCAGGTAAAGTTAAATAGGATCTTATTTAAGATATCTCGTTTCGCACCACGGTTTTTCTTAGGCTATATTTTATTTATAGAGTGTGGTGCTACGTAAACAAGAACAAAATTAAAAAGAACCCATCGACAGATTTTCATAAAACATGGCCAAGAACACTCGGAATAAAATTATCTATGACACAATTGTTTTTTTACGAAAATCGGCTCATCCGTTTGGGAGCTACGATACCACAGACAGATACACAGACAGACACGTTAAACTTATAACATCCCTCACTTTTTGCGTCGGGGGTTAATAACAGTGAAAGGTAGTGGGGAGCTATTGATTCACCGGGTCACCACACATTTATTTATTTAATAAATATATTTTACACCTATCATTACAGGCACAATTAATGCGATAGGGTACTTTTACTTACCTATTCAGAACCATAATAAGTAGAGTCACAGTCATATTATTCTATAATACTAATTAAAAGTCATATTTAATATAAGTACATAATATCATTGGTAATTTTTTAAAAAAGTTTATTATATTTCTAATCTATACTTATAATAAAACTGTAACAGGTCCAATTCTGTACATTGAAGATATTTTGAATTTTTTTTTGTAGGGCACTCTATTATCGATACTGAAGCCAAAACTGTATTTTTTTTCATTCATGTCTGTCTGTCTGTCTGTCTGTCTGTCTGTCTGTCTGTCTGTCTGTCTGTCTGTCTGTCTGTTTCTTAAACGCGCATCACACCGAAACTACTGAAGGTATTGAAATGAAACTCTGCACGATTTTAGGTCATACTACGAGGAAGGACATAGGATACTTTTTATCCCGGAATTCAGCCAGGTTCCCCTGGGAGAGGGGATGAAAGTAAAATTCCTTCACCGCGCATCACACCGAAACTACTGAAGGTATTGAAATAAAACTCGGTATGATTTTAGGTCATACTACGAGAAAGGACATAGGATACTTTTTATCCCGGAATTCTGTCAGGTTCCCCTGGGAGAGGGGATAAAAGTAAAATTACTTCACCGCGCATCACACCGAAACTACTAAAGGTATTGAAATAAAACTCGGTATGATTTTAGGTCATACTACGAGAAAGGACATAGGATACTTCTTATCCCGGAATTCAGTCAGGTTCCCCTGGGAGAGGGGATGAAAGTAAAATTCCTTCACCGCGCATCACACCGAAACTACTAAAGGTATTGAAATAAAACTCGGTATGATTTTAGGTCATACTACGAGAAAGGACATAGGATACTTTTTATCCCGGAATTCAGTCAGGTTCCCCTGGGAGAGGGGATGAAAGTAAAATTCCTTCACCGCGCATCACACCGAAACTACTAAAGGTATTGAAATAAAACTCGGTATGATTTTAGGTCATACCTACTACGAGAAAGGACATAGAATACTTTTTATCCCGGAATTCTGTCAGGTTCCCCTGGGAGAGGGGATAAAAGTAAAATTACTTCACCGCGCATGACGCCGAAAGTGCTAAGTGAGTTGGAATGAAACCTAGCACGATTTGATTTCATACTACAAGGAAGGACATGGGATACATTTCATCCCGGAATTCAGTAAGGTTCCCCTGGGAGAGAGGATGAAAGTAAAATTCTTTAACCGCGCATCACGACGGAACAACTGAATGAATTCGAATGGAACTCGGCATAATTTGAGTTCATATTACGAGGAAAGATACATTTTATCCCAGAATTTAGTAAGGTTCCTCTGGGAGAAGGGATGAAAGTAAAATTCCTTTACCGCGCGTCACGCCGAAACTACTGAATGAGTTGGACTGAATTGTTACGATTTGAGTTCATACTACAAGGAAGGACATGGAATACATTTTATCCTGGAATTCAGTAAGGTTCCTCTGGGAGAGAGGAAAAAGTGAAATTCTTAAACCGCGCATCACGACGGAACTACTGAATGAATTCGAATGGAAGTCGGCATAATTTGAGTTCATACTACGAGAAAAGATACATTTTATCCCAGAATTTAGTAAGTTCCCCGTGGAGGGGGATAAAAATCAAATTCTTTGGTCGCGCATCACGCCGAAAGTACAGAATGAATTCAAATACTATTTATCCCGGAATCAGTGCGGTTCCCTTGGGAGAGTGGATGAAAGTAAAAATATGCTACTGAATGAATTCAAATGAAACTTGGCATGATTTGAGCTCATACTACGAGGATGCATTTTATCTGGCATATCAGTAGGCACGGTTCTCTTGGGAGAGGGGATAAAAGTCAAAATGTGTTCTTAGTTGTAATTCGGTAACGCATCGTCCGATTTCATGCATTCTTTTTGTTAGAAACAGTGTTGCAAGATCGAATTTGACTAAATCAGTAGAAAGTCGAGTAGAAAATCAATAGATTGAAGCAAAAAAATAGTAGATAAAGGGTAGGTAAGCTATTTATTTTTCCAAGACCTACCATGGTAGGAACCTAACTAATGTGTGCGACTTGACGTTATCACGTCTTATAAATTGGTTTGCCGGGTGACACTTCAAGAAACTGCGTTACGCTCCGCTCACGTTATGCGCTCACAATGAGAGCGAGTGAGAGGCACGCGTCCCTTCCACTCGGGCATGGTTAGCCCGCCTAAGAGCGAGAGAGACAGACATAATTATTTTACCACTCAAAGTCGTTGTCACGTAAAACTTTCGCCCGTATACCGACTTTACAGGCAACCAATTTTTTTACTGTGGTATACAGCCAACTGTACCTACCTACTAACGAAAAAATAATTACGGTGGTCCAGTCAAATGGATCAGGAGCCCAAGTCTGCAATACAACTGCTTCAGTATGACAATGGAATCGTCGCATCGTTAGTCGGCAGTTATGGCAATCGCGAACGAAGTCGCGGGTACAGCTAGTAATAACATAAAAATACAAATTAATTCAATAATAATAATAATAATAATAGTGATTCATGAATTAAATTAAAATCAAAAATTTATTACCTAGACACACCCAAAATTATACGAACAACAGATGGAATAAATGGCCAATCTAGGCAATAAATATGTTTTTATTTAGTTATTTCTTTATGGAACCATGAAGCATAAGGATTAAATGTTAAAAACTAAGTTCAATAGAGACCTATCTTACATGATACTTATCGTATTATTTTTGAGAATTTATTGTTGTTATGGTTGCAAGCTATTTTTGTTTATTTAGTAAACCAACAAACTGGTTTTCTGTCTTCTTTATGTTTCCTTGACGAACTTTATTTTGTAAATGATTTTATACCTAACTATTGGTTTTCTGAACTAACAATAACAAGTTTTCAACTTGTCCAGCATTATTTGAATTATATTTAATTATTGTTATACATTCTAAAAGCAATCAAAAATTCCACTGTCAACACAAATTTACAAATAAAACAACAGCCCAACAAAAATGAGGATAGAACGTTCCATTATTATTTTAAAGCTATATCCTATTGTCCGAAAAAGCTTTTGAAACTTTTCAACTAGTTTTTAGCACTCGGAGTCCCAACAAAGCGTAACTTTCGGCGCGGAGCCGGTCAGCCTATAAATATGAGCCAAAAACGTCCCCTCGAAACTATGACACTAAGGCCGAGTACAGACGAGCCACATAAAGTAGCCAAAAGATAAATAGAACAAAATTAAAAATTATTATATAAATAAATATATATAATATTTATTTGTATTCTTATGTTTTGTTAGGTATTCTTTATATTTATTTATTATTTGTTTTTATTTTGTATTCAAAATGGTATGTATATATGTCTATTTTACATAGTGTTTGGTACACCCCCTGCCTTTCTTAAAGTACATAATTCTTTCCATCCAAAGGTTGCCTGGAAGAGATCGCTTCTAAGCGATAAGGCCGCCCATTGTACTTGTGTCTTATGTAATGTCTCCTTGTTATGTTATTTTATGGTGTACAATAAAGTATTTTTGTATTGTATGGTATTGTAAATAATAAAATATATAAATAAAAAGTGTGTTTATTCAGACATAATTTTGTCCATAAGTTACAAACATGTCATATAAAACATTACAAAAATCAGAGATATAAAATAAAATACAGATAGAAAGTAATTAGTTGTACTTAAAGAGTTGCGCAGCCATTCAACAGAATCCCAACTTAAGAGGTCTAAAGAGTTAGGATCCTGTTGAAAGACTGCATGATGGGCGAAGCAAACTTACTGCCTACAACCTAAAATCCCCCCGATAGATTTTCATGAAACATGCTTAAGAAAAGTCGGGATAAAATTATCTATGACACAAAAAAGTAAACGAAAATCGGTTCATCCGTTTGGGAGCTAGGATACCACAGACAGATACACAGATACACAAATACACAGATACACAGACGGGCACGTTAAACTTATAACACCCCTCTCTTTTTGCGTCGGGGGTTAAGAAACTAAACGTTAAGAAAAAAAATCGGTAAATTCTGTAAATGTGTTAAACTCGGCCCGTTTCGAAATTGACATCCAGATACTACGAATCAATTAATTATTTGAGCCGACACAAAACTAGTCGCCACCACATAAAAAATGGTCACATATGTGCCGGCCTTAATTCCAATTACGTAGAACTGGAACTCGTGGACAGTGTCACTGACAGACAAACTGGCAAACTCTTCATTGTTCTGGTCTAGGGAAGATGGATGGACCGTCCAGAGCCAACCGTAAACACTTTGCTAAACTTTAACTACTAATTCATCATCATTTGTCGAAAGAGCAAAGAGCGATACTTAAGGTATCAACTTTCCGTCCTTTTATTTTTTTCTACAAACCTTCTCTTTAATACATGTGGAGTATTTATTTATTTATTTATTTACCATTTATAACACAATTCAAAGAAATAAATATAATGAGAGTACCATGTCAATATATTTATGAAAACTTGTCGTACACTCATAGAAATAAAAATCTGTTCCCTAAAAATTGTGATAAACATAACTAAATAAACATAAACTCGCTGTGCCCACAACTAGGCTACACAAAATTAATGTATCTTTCAAAGGGTATACGCTTCTACAACAAAACTCCTAGTGAGTTGCAAAAATTATCAGTAAATAAATTCAAACAAATTGTCAAAACCTTGCTGTGCAAAAAGGCTTACTATAAAATATCAGATTATCTAGAAGATAAAAAAGCTTGGAACGGGTTTTGCTCCAACTCGAAAAATAACAACTAACAGGCTAAAGGTTTCTTCGTCGCTTCTTTACTTTGGTCTACATACCGAAGCGACAGAAATTAAAAATATCACTTTATTTCCGTGTCAGTGTATAGTTTTATAATTTGACCTTTTCTAAGTGTACATTTATTGTATTTATGGAAATAAAGAGTTTTTGATTTTGATTTTGAACATAGGTCGTTATACAAGGCATGTCAGAAATTGTACAATTTGAAAAGATAACACATACTTAGTTCGCTAAACAAATTAAAAAATCCTAAATAAAAACAAATTTCAATTATTCCAGATCATAAAATTCAATGTCATGTTTAGGTATTATTTAAAGAAAGGGATTGAAATAAATTAGTACTCATAAATTGTCAGTTAGACGGTTATTCATAATGAACATTGTAATAAAACAACACGCAGCCCTTCCATATGTCACTGAAAGCGCTAAATTAAGGAGGAAAAATAACGTTTGCCCTAAAGAACTTGATCGAAAACATACTTTTTCAAATAAATTTTACAGTATCCTTGGTCTTTTCCTATAAAACAGATTAAATGTGTTAGCCGATATTTATTCCTTAAATTAAAATAGTTGTAAGAAAAAACTTATGGATACACTGCAATGTATGTCATAATGATGACACAGAAAATTTATTGACTGTTTTAAAGTAGGACAAAAAAATTTGAAATAGTCACAGACTATTTGGGTATATTTGGCTTTCCAAGGCCTTAGTCAATGACTTTTCACAACATGGTAAAGTAATATAAGAAAGTCACTTCTCACAAAAGAGCGTGATTTTTGTTTCTTGTAGGAAGTTTTGGGATTGTGTTTTTGTATTTTAAATTATCTAGCTGCTGCCCGCGGCTTCGCATGACATTTTCAGGAATAAACAATATTGCGAGAGTGCGAGTGTAACTCGCGCGCCGAGGGTTTCGAACGTTTGTCAACAAATATGTACCAAAAGTACCGGTTAGGACTTCGCAATTTAACGGATACCTAAGAATAGTAGGTACCAACCTACATTTCAGATAGATCTCTCTGCATGCTTCGGTTAAAGTGGGTAATGGAATTTTTTTCATATTTTTTAAAATATTTCAAAAAGTATGAAACCTACAGAAATTTGAAAAACTGTTTTGAAATGTGCAAACCGATACCTTTCATTTGATACTCCACATGACCCTGTAGGTATATTTTAAAATTTCGGCATCACAATTTGTATGGAAAAAATTTATTTTCATTTTTCATTTATTTTTCATTAAATCTGTACAGGCGCACGAAATGTATTATTATTTTAAATTTTAAGTTGATAGCTGCAGTAGTTGCTGAGTTATTAAGGAGGGAAAAAAGGACAGACAAAGCGAGACCATAAGGGTTTCGAAACCGATCTTCGATCTTCGAAACCCTAAACATTGTCTAATTGTTCCACTTTAATTTCTACATCAATGCAAAATGTTAGCTGGATAAGTTCGGAAGTGTTCGCGTGAACAAGTAACAAACACCTATCTAGATATTCGACGACCTCCGTGGCGCAGCGGGCGAAGGTCCGCCTGCGACGCAGGAGGTTGCGGCTTCGATTCAGAAATTTGTTCCGTTGGTCTGGGTGTTTTCTATGTATAATAAAAAAAAATCTATGTAGTGTTTTAGCTCTGCTTAGCTTGGGGCTAGATAATGCTGTGTGAATTGTCCAGCATTATTTATTTATTTATTCTAAGTCCAGTTCCAGTCATCCCGTGACCACGACAGTGTGTAAACCTATTGAAACGTCGGGAAAAATAGGTAAATGAACGCGAGAAATACCCGTTAAATAATACTTATAATGTTCAGATCGCGTAAGTTTGAAAATATTTAAAGATATTCTATCGTATTTGTGTGTTGTGTGTTCTTGATAACATTCCACAATTTGCCACAATTCAGGAAATTCCCGTCTAAACTGAGTTGGATATTGCAGCAAGCCTTTGACATAATATTATACCATAGCATAACCTCCAGGCTACCTCACGTCCTGCGCTATTGAAAGCTCAAATTGATTACTTTATAACCAAAGGGGATTAATTTACCTGCCAGATGGCGATCAAAGCGAGTACTCAATAACCGTTCGACCGGCGGCCCCCATGGTTTACGAGCTAAGCACTAGGGTATGTTTATTCGTCGGAAAGTAAATATGTAACATAATAAAAGCATAGAAAAAGTTAGAATAGTATACAATTATTTATTCAGGTAAAAAACAGAATAACATTTCGGTTAGAAGTGCCTTAAACCCTATGTAAGGTTTAACTAGAGAACAAAGTTCTCATGTTGTGTAATAAGAGGTATTATTAGGTAAGTATATTAATCGAAATGCAAAAGTTACAATCTTTCAAGCTAATTTTAGAATATGTCGTTCGTAGTTAGTTTCGTTCTGAGTTAGGAGGAAAGTAATTAAACGGCTTATCAACAGATGCTGGGTGAATAATAATAATAATAAATAGTTTTTCAACATTATCTTGCTTTAAAGATAATTTGGATTTTAGTTTACGGCTTCTTAATGGTAGAGAGCTGGTCAATATCTGGCACAGCGCATCAGCATTGTCGTACAGCGGGGCAATGCAGTCAGCGTCCCCAAGACAGTAAATACTAGGTCAAATTTATTATTTGATTGTAATTTTCTTTGTGAATAAAGGCTTCTGCCCAATTTTTAATTTCTATCATACAAAAAACAGTGAAGGATAAAGTAGCAGGTAACTAACAAATAGTGCAAGGCTATTATAATGTATAGGTAAATTGTAGCGATTTTCAATGGGGCACGTAACCCAACTGAAGCGAATATTTCTGCATTACCAATAAAATTTATATTTGAACACAGTCACCGCCCAGCTACAACTGCTCTGTTTGCTAAACTACATCATCATCAACCTAAATTAGTCCACTGCTGGACATAGGCCTCCCTTAATGAGCGCCATAGCGCCCTGTCTTCAGCTTGCCGCATCCAGCATCTGCCTGCAGTCTTTCGCAGATCGTCATCCCACCTGGCCGGAGGGCGTCCTACACTACGTTTGCCGAGTCGTGGTCTCCACTCAAGAACACGTTTGCCCCAGCGGTTATCGGTTCTTCGCGAGATATGGCCGGCCCACTGCCACTTCAACTTGCTAATTCTTTGAGCTATGTCGATAACTTTGGTTCTCTGTCGGATGTATTCGTTACGAATTCTGTCCTTCAGAGAGACTCCGAGCATAGCTCTTTCCATAGGTCGCTGAGCGACTTTGAACTGGTGGACCAGCCCTACCGTGAGTGTCCACGTCTCAGCTCCGTAGGTCATGACGGGTAGGACGCACTGATTGAAAACTTTAGTTTTCAAGCATTGCGGTATGGATGACGAGAAGACTCGACGTAGTTTCCCAAACGCTGCCCAGCCTAGCTGGATCCTCCTCTTGGCCTCCTTCTCAAAATTATTTTTACCCAACTGCAGAATTTGCCCAAGGTAAGTATACTCACTACAAACGTCACACGTCAAACTACATATACTTACATAATGTTGAACTTATAACTTAAACAAATAAACAATACTTAAACAAGGGTGTACACTAAAATCACATAAAATTTGATATGTCTACCGTTCCTGTTGTTAAGAGCTTTCCAATATTTCGGCACAATTGCACAGGCCATGATCGTTTCAAAAGTTTAATATGGGTGTACTGTACAGCTTAATATAATAGGTAAACACCACATGCACAGAACATTATAGCTGGTAATTTAATTTCGTAGAACATGCTATAAATAAATTGTGTAGTATTTTCCCCCACAAGAGACAATATGCGACTATAGGATGCTCAAATAGATGGCTTCGGTAGTTGATATATTGTTACCGTTACGTTCGATAATGGACGAATATTGCAGGAAATAGAGAAATTATTACTCAAAAAGAACATTCTAGACAAAAAGCTGTACGGAGAAAATGTGACATGGGAAGAAAATATATGAATACTTAGCTTTAATAGGAAATGTTTTATCATTATTATGTGAGGTCGTCAATTATCTATGATTTTTAAACATTGGCTAAAGAAGACCTTCGTGAATATTATGTTATGATACTCTATTGGTAGATATTACTGGATATGCAAAATTACAAATCCGTAGATTTGATAATGTCTGAGTTATAGAAGGGACCAAAAGCGTGCCCAATGGTTCATGTAAAGATACACACTGCTATTGTGTCGTTCGTTTCTTTCCGAACTTGGCTAACAATACAATGCATAAATTAGTTTATTTTTTAGTTTTGTGAAGACGCCAGGTCTTAATTCTTAAATTTAATTATTGGTACTTGGTACCCCCCTTCATTCAATAATCGTTTTTTATAGAAGCTCTATTTGAAACTAAACTTAAAACAGCTCTGTCTTGAATTAATAGTGGGTGTGGGAGTGACCGGTCTTTAGTAATTTATTCCGCCTCGGAACAAATTTGTGTACGATCTGCAGAAATTTGTTCCGTTGGTCTGGGTGTTTTCTATGTATAATAAAAGTATCTATCTATGTAATATATTGTATTAAGTATATCAGTTATCTAGTACCCATAACACAAGCTCTGCTTAGCTTGGGGCTAGATAATGCTGTGTGAATTGTCCAGCATTATTTATTGATTATTTATTTATTTATTAGGTTCCGAATAAACGTGTATTTTTCATTTTGTATCAGACATAAACATTTTTTTAAAGAATTAAGTCTTCTCGTCCCGATCGTGCTCGTGATAATGGGTTGGACCTGCAGTTTACGCAGTGTCAGTGAAATAACAATAACCCTGAATAAAATAAAAAAGAATAAAATGATTCCAGTCAGTCAACTCAGTAAATTCCAACATGCTTCTCATAAAACATGTTTTCCTAGAAACGGAAACTTCAATTTGCGACTCATGAATAAGCAATCCCAACTCAAGCATATTGCTTTAAAATTGAACCAATCAAGAAGAAAAACTATCACTTGAACAAATAAAGAAGAAAGAAGAAAGAAAGAAAATAATTTTATTCACCACAACATAATAGCTAACTATACACTACTTCTTAGATCCCATCTGTGCGTAGCAGGTTTAGGGCAAATATGGTTTACACTCAGCATTGTGCTGGGTAGACCCTGATGTGCCTACCCAGCGCTGGTTTTCAGTGCATGCCAAAGACAGGTCACGTCACGACCATCGGTGGTAGTCCATTTTTCCAAAAAATTTGGTACTACTACTAAAAATTAACATAATTTATTTACATTTGTACACACGTAAATAAACACACAAATAAAAGCTCATAAAAGCTTGTAAAAAGCAATAAGATTTGCTTGCATAACGTAAGCGTGTCAGATTTGCCCGGAGCGCTCCGGCCATGCATAAAATTAGTTAAGGATTCCTTCGCAGACCCCTTCCTCACCAGCTTAATAAAACATTCAGAGAACCTCGCGAGTCTATACATTTTAATACAGGTATCTTGAAAAAACATACGGTCAGAATCGTGCTCCTACACAAGACTGGAAGTACTGGCAGGCAGATTGTAAACTTTATAATTAGTTAAAGAATAAAGATGTTTATTTGCAAGAATATAAGTTACAATGTAGGTCTTAAAACTATATACGTCCAGTTATATTCTACCTAACTTAAGCATGCAAATATAATTTTTTCAGTTACACAATATATTTCTAAATCACAGATAAATTTAAAAAATTAATTAATTAGATAAATAACAAATTCAAAATCAAAATCAATGTAACGTAGTAACGAAAATATAGTATTTATTTAACTTTACGTGCTCCATAGCTACGCCGACTGGGAAACTTTAGAAAAAATCCATTAACTGCGATAGTATGGCGGCTGGGGGATACGCAAAAAAATCTCTACGCTCTCTTATGCTCGTCGCTATCTTATAAAAACGCTGTTTTACTGACTATAGTCAGAGCATCTACGACATATAGAAAACTTTCAGAAAACTTTCGCCCTACAGGTCCATGCTAATAATACTTCTTATTACAACCCTGTGGTCAGAATGTGTCGTCAGTACAATGATCTTTTAGTTAATAACAGTGACAATATTGACGACATCTTTAACAGAAGGATATTTAAATTTAAAAAAGCCGTTGAAACGACTCTCAAGGAGAGTGGTCTTAATTTTTAGTAAGTTTCTTTATTATTGATGATTTATTTTACCAGTGGCATGCCCTAATCAAAGTAATTGTTTAATTCTCGTAGGTAATTTTAAATACTAATGCATGGTTATTATTCATAAATTAATTTCCAATAGGTATTTGCTTAGGTACATAGAACTAGATCATACTGTGTACACATATTTAGGGATACAGTCTAGTTTTTATTATTTTGTCCTTCTATTTGTATAATATTTGATTTGATTTCTGTTTTGTGTGCCAAATAATTACATAAATATATAGACTTCTTCTAGATACGCTGGTGCTGACATAGGTAGTAGAGACACTACACTTAGGAGTGGGAAACGTGGGAAAAATTCCATGATGTATTTAAATCTTGGAGATAAATGTGAATAAAATATCCACGCTTTTTCTCTAGCAATGGTCACCAAAGCAACGTTTATTTAGAGCATCCACGACCTACAGACGTCTCTAGCGCCGCCAGTTGCATCACCAAGGCTAACCAAGCGCCTACTGAACCTAACCAGAATGGACCTACGCGTCCTAGTGGGGACACTCACAGGACACTGTCCACTAAACAAACATCACTTTACCATCGGAGCAACAGACAGCCCTCTCTGCAGGGGTGTCTCACTAACGAAGAATCAGCTGCCCACGTAGTCCTGGAATGCGAGGGAGTAACAGCACAACGACACGAAATCCTCGACCACCCGAGGTCACTCCGCGAAGCCTGTGAAGATCCCAGGTAGATTCTGCGCTTCTGGACGGAGTTAGGCTGGTTGTACTAGCAAACTAAACACGCACAATGGACCAACCCGAGTCTAAGTGCGGACATAAGAGTACACATACCATAACCATATGTCTCCGCTCTACGCTAGTACTAACGTAGGTAATAGAAGTCTGTACTAACTTAGTTAGTATATTATCGACTTCTACGATGTAGTTTCATGTACGGCGCAGTGGCTATTACATCGAAGACTGCCACGCCGTAAATGCTATACGAAAATACAGTCTTGGTGACGTAGTCTTGTGCATTTGTTTTATACACCCTTTAAAGCCTAAACAGACAACGTGAGTGCGAACTGAAAAAGAAACTACGACAAAATACTGGAATTTTTCAACCTTCGAAAAACGATCATAGAAACATGATCTTAGAAAAAAAAATGTTTTTCTATGATCACGCCTAACTTTTTACGGAGTAGTCCGATTTCGATAATTCTTTTTTTATTGGAAAGAGTATTCCCCGGAGGGCCCATTTAAATTTAAAAAAATAATTACGCTAAGGGTAGGAAAACCGATTGACTGTTCAGTTCACTCACTGATTGTAATGTTTGACCTCTCATAACTTTTTACAGAGAAGTCCGATTTTGATAATTCTTTTTTATTGGCTATGGTATACCTCGATATGTCATCAAACTAAATTATACTCGAATTTAAACTAGATGTCGCCACTAGAAGAACTTGAAGTCAGTTTATCGTTTTTAAAACACGCCAAATTATTCAGGTGTAGGAAAAAAAATGCTCGCAGATAGTTGTATATTTTGAATCTTTTAAGGATCAGCATTTTTTTCACGGACCCCTCTTTTTCGCATCTAGGACGAATGTGACTAACTCTCTAGCACTGTGGTAACATATCGTCGATTTTTTGGGTCTTTAGTCGTTTCGCACCGCGAGCGGTTCGAACCGCGGTGCGAATGGGTCCTTTCGCCCCAAGTAGTAGGAGCGGTGCGAATGGCCCAAGGGATCTTTTGGAATGGGTCGATTCGAACCACTGGACGAAACGAATCAATGCTCTTTTCGTAGGTCTGATTTAGACTCAGATGAGAATTTACGATATTTATTTATTTATTTTTATTTTTTACGGCACACATAAAATCCTCGAGAAACAAACTTTTCTAGAACCACCTCAAATCAACCTTTAGAAGAATCAACAAAATCAATTAAGATAAAAAATCAATCTTCTACATCCGAACTCACCCACACAAAAAGAAACTGTTTTGTTCCCCACTGCGGTCCGAATCGACCCATTACAAAAAAAAATCTTGGGTGATCGCACCGCGGTGCGAAAGGACCCATACAAAAAGAGCTATTGGGCGATTAACACCGCGGTTCGAAACGCTCGCGGTGCGAAACGACTAAAATCCCGATTTTTTGACGTTATTAGGCCAACAGCATGTTGGATACAAAATATGGTCGTGTGTAAGAGCATCGGATAGCGAATGATCCTGAATTTGCATAAATAAGTCCCTCTTTATTAGGAACGGGCTGCCCTCGGTAACTCTCAGATTCGGCCTCTGTTTTGTATCATACGGCCGGCAATTTGCGTGTTTCTTATTTACAAGGAATCTGGCTTTTAGATCAATTCTTAGAATTGAATATTCAGAGATACATATAAAAGTTATATAATAATTCCGAAAGTTTGGTCAGGTGTTTGGGTGTTTGTAAAATAAAATCAAATATGCTTTATTTGCATAAATACAATACATGTAGGTACACTTAGAAAAGGTTATATTATTAAATTAAACAATGAAATAAAGTGATATTTTGATTTCTGTCGCTGCGATAATTATCGCACTATAAATAATATTATAAACGCGAAAGTTTAGATGATAAAACAACTGAACGAATCTGGCTGAAATTTTGCATACAGGTAAGTCTAATCCTGGCTACTTTTTATCCTATAAATCAGTTCCCATGGGAAAAAAATATCCTTAAAACGTTTACATAGAAACAACGCATGCGAAGCCGCGGGCAGAAACTAGTATATTATATTCGGTAATTTTTGGTCTATTATTTGTTATTTTTCGAGTTGGAGCAAAACCCGTCCCAAGCTTTTTTTATCCTCTAGATAATCTGATATTTTACAGTAAGCCTTTTTGCACAGGAATGTTTTGACAACGTGGTATGTTTTTAACCCCCGACGCAAAAAGAGAGGGGTGTTATAAGTTTAACGTGTCTGTCTGTTTATCGTAGCTCACAAATGGATCAACCGATTTTCGTTTAATTTTTTTGTGTCAATTTTATCCCGAGTGTTCTTAGCCATGTTTCATGAAAATCTGTCGGAGGGGTTTTTAAATTTTTAGTTTTGTTCTTGTTATTAAGCTACTGAACGGAAATTTTACATTAGATAGATAGATAGATAGAAAACACTTTTTTATACCACACAAATACAGGAATGCTTACAAAGAAAATGCTTAGAAAAAAGGAAGTATAAAGGGCGGCCTTATCGCTAAGAGCGATCTCTTCCAGGCCATTATTGTTTTATAATTCCAATTCGCTACATGTTGTTTACATAAGACATGTAACAAATTAAAACATCTTCTATAATTTTTCGAGAAAACGCGTGTGCAACCGCGGAAATTAGTTAGTTTACAAATTATTTTGACTTGTGCTTTTACCCCGTGACTTTACTCACGTGGTAATTCATATCACATGTAGGTAATTTTCAAATTGGACCAGTCGTTCCAGAGAGTTCATAGTTCGTTTTATGTCTCATATACATACAAATTTACGAACTGACAAACATTACCTCTTTTAAATTTTAGGCTAAGCAACATGTTTTTCATAATTTCATAAAATATTCACAAGCTAATTATTAGATAGCAAATCAAATTTAATTTTCCATTTGCTATTCGTTTTCTTTGCCCGGCAAGTTTCTTAAAGCTTTCATAGAATCGTACTAGGTATTTAAATATCAAGATATACTAAAATATTATAACGACTTCATATAAATTCAGAAACAGTGACCATGATATTTCTTTAAACTAATAAGCTTTTGAATTCAACACCAAACTAAATAATAAACGTAAATTGAAATCTCTTGCTACTGAATTTATTTTAAAGAAAAGTTTCTACGTCATAATGACACTGAAAAATATTCATAAAACATCTTCTTAGAACTTTACCAAATTGATTTTCCTCTAGATTGACAGTTTTTATTTATCAACACGAATTCCTGAAAATTACAGCTCCTCTGAACTTCACCTCTCCACTGAAAATCGATACCTGGTCGTTTTAAGTTAAAACCAATCTTTGTTGAAATTCTTCGGCGTTTACGTGAGTAGGTACAATCAGCCGAAAATATACACGGGTGTTTGGCAGAATGTGTGCGATAGGGTCAAGGATTATTTTTCTCCTTTCGTCGGTGTTAGAGTCTTTTTTCTCTCTTCTTTCACTCGATAAGCCTCATTCATTCATCTTTACCTAATTTGGTTGGATTCGGGGTATGGATCTTTTACTTATATTAATTGCCAAAAGCTTGATATTATTTAAACATTTACCCTTATTTTTTAAACATTTTAACGACCATTTGGTATGGTGATTGTTTGAAAGAAAAAAAATTAAACGATATCTCTGTAAACTCTACTGTTTGTGTGTAAGTAACATGAGCGCAAAATCTCTGTAAATTACGTATGGTGTAGTCTAGCTTCCTCAATAGGTACAGGCCCAGTCTAGTAAAGAAGTCTACGAAAATCTCTGTTGAAATTCGTCCAACAAGTTATGTACAAAATTATCTATAGGCCATGACATGATCATGATATTAGAACTTTTAAATCCATCATGTTTATTAACACTAAAGTCATTTATAACGGTCAGTTATTCCGTGAAACTGTGCCGAAATATTGGAAAGCTCAAAACTCAAATCATGGTAAATATCCCGTTATAAATGACTTTAATTACACTATTGTATGCTTAGTATTAGGAGTTCCATCATCATAAACCTAAATTAGTCCACAGCTGGACATAGGCCTCCCCTAATGAGCGCCATAGCGCCCTGTCTTCAGCTTGCCGCATCCAGCATCTGCCTGCAGTCTTTCGCAGATCGTCATCCCACCTGGCCGGAGGGCGTCCTACACTACGTTTACCGAGTCGTGGTCTCCACTCAAGAACACGTTTGCCCCAGCGGTTGTCGGTTCTTCGCGAGATATGGCCATTGGCCGGCCCACTGCCACTTCAGCTTGCTAATTCTTTGAGCTATGTCGATAACTTTGGTTCTCTGTCGGATGTATTCGTTCCGAATTCTGTCCTTCAGAGAGACTCCGAGCATAGCTATTTCCATTACTCGCTGAGCGACTTTGAACTGATGGACCAGCCCTACCGTGAGTGTCCACGTCTCAGCTCCGTAGGTCATGACGGGTAGGACGCACTGATTGAAAACTTTAGTTTTCAAGCATTGCGGTATGGATGACGAGAAGACTCGACGTAGTTTCCCAAACGCTGCCCAGCCTAGCTGGATCCTCCTCTTAGGAGTTTAATTTAATATAAATGATTTCAAAGTTATGGCAATACCTCCTTGTGTGGGGGTGGCATCTTCAACTACGAATAGGTATATGTTGATGAGGCTGACTGTACAGTACATGCGTATCTCGGTTACTTGTTAAATCTCAGATCGACTTTCTTTATTGCTTTTCCTTCAACAGATTGAGTCTCCAATAATAATGAACCAAACATTTTGGTTTTTTAACAGACGCGATTTTTAACTTTTTGGATAGAAGTTTCTGCACCGTGTAGGCCCAAAGCAATATCCATTAATTCGATAAATTTAGTCTTTATCGTTTTCAAGGACCCCTTGTTTCAGAAATACATTGTTTAAAGTTCAAGGGTAATCAAATCACCCAGGCATACTTATTTAAATAATTTTTTAGTCAGTATTCATACCACTTTTAGGTAGGTACTCCAAAATAGGCTAAACATTGCTTGCTTTGTTGCTTGCCGTGTTTTTTCAGTCTAATGTATGTAAGCAGAAGAAAACAAACAACTCTTTATTGTTTCTAAGTATTTAGAGAGGTTATTGAGTAAAAAGTCTGTAAGGAAAAAATCACAGGAAGATTCTGCCCTTCTGGACGAAGTAAAGCTGGCTATGCTAGCAAAAACACGACGCATAATGGACCAAAAACGAGTCCAAATAAAAAAATAAAATAAAATAAATAAAATCGTTTATTGCTTTTTAACAAATATAAATGTATTTGGGAGCCTCCATTTAAGCAAACATTTGCTTGTGTTAGGGGACTCCGCTCTTGCCAGTGACCAAATTCGGACAGAAGTGTACACTCAACGAAACTACTGATAAATGAGAAAAACCGCGACAAAAAGTCGCGTCTGACGTCTAGCTCAATAACACGTCTCAGCGGCGTCGTCTTATCCAAGTTAGCTGTCCGGCGACTGCGAACAATCTAACTTCACGGATTAGCCGCTATAACTCTTCATAACGTGACTTACGCGAAAACGAGGTGAGGAGCGGCCATATTGCTGCTGTTTTCGTATTTTCTAACGAAAATTCGTTATTAGGACAAGAGAAAATCTTATGGAATCTGCGCACCGAATTAAGTCACCGACACAGCCCAGTGAGATGGTGCGACATTTCAGTGCATGAATAATGTAGGCAGCCGGTCAATTTGTCGGCGGGCTGGCGACTTTATAAATAAATAAATAATGCTGGACAATTCACACAGCATTATCTAGCCCCAAGCTAAGCAGAGCTTGTGTTATGGGTACTAGAAAACTGATATACTTAATACAATACACTATATTGATAGATATTTTTTATTATACATAGAAAACATCCAGAACTCCCTGAACAAATATCTATAGATCTTACAAACATTTTTCCCGAGGCGGGAATCGAACCCGCAACGTCCTGCGTCGCAGGCGGACCTTCGGCGTCTATGACGATGAATAAAGGATAAAAACACATTAATTCCACGATATCCCTGTGTACAAGTACTTTATTCCGTAAAAAATTTCCAACTCTCTAAAATTTCAACCTTCAACCCTTTAACAAGGATCTCTCAAAAACACCGTGTTTTACTTCCATCGAAACGTCAGGCAATTATCAACGTTTCAGTGATAGATCGATTGGCCTCATTACGAACGTCAATCTGACGATATTACTGATGACGATGGATTGGGATCCACCGCGTCAGCAATTCGCCTAATGAGCGAGTCGGAAGAAAGCCATCCACAATGCCGACTAATTTGTAAGCGATTTTTAGCATAAAAATAAACTATGAGAAGTTTAGAGATAAAGATTAGTAATAAACATTATTGATGTGTATTGTTCAATTATTGTTTAAATCTTGTTAAAATTTAAATTAATACAATTTACAGATGTACCTACTTATAAGAAATTTTGCATGCCATTGTGTTTTGGTGAAGTATGTGACACTATTCTAATGTTCAAGACTGTATTATGACCATATTTCCTGCAATAAATGAATTGAATTGAATTGATAAAGATATTTGTTTGCAGAAAACATGTGTATAAAAGATGACAAAAATATAGGTGAAACAACATGCTTGACCGATTATGGTATGCAAATTAAGAGATGGCATGCATTTAATCTAACCATGCAAAAATTTAACAACTATTTATGATTTATCATTTAAAAATTCGTCAAGACTATAATAACATTTTGTAATTAACATTTTTTAAAGTTTCAATTTAAACATTTGTAAGTTATTATTAGTTTATAGCTGACTTTTTTATTTTTTGATTTAGAGCTCTTCTTATTCCTGTCTTTATCCCACTCGTTTGGTGTCGACACATCAAATATTTTTACTACATATATCCATCAGTTTTTTTTGCACTATTGTCATGTAGATACGTTATCATATTATGTTTATTTAATTTTTGTAATCTCTAATTATTCATGAATATTTTGCTACACAAACACAATATTTTTTATTATTGCTACACAGCTACAATATTTTACGGCATTAATTTATAGCACCATATTGTCCGTTTGTACTCTTTCTGCTCGCTCTCGATCAGGTTTTGGCTGTAAATCTGTGTTTTTGCTTTTAAGCAAAATATTTTCACATGGCCTTTGTCGTGCTGCAGCACAAATTAACTTACCTACACTTTTTAAAGTTTGATTGATTAAACCTATTGTACTTGTGTTTAATATTGTTTATCTTTGTAATACCAGAAGCTTTTATTAACAAAGAAAATTACAAGCAAATAATACAACTAGTATTTCAAATTGAAACAATTGAGCTAACTGCAGAATGTTACAAACAATCTACAGGTAGTTCAATCTATCCCTGTTAATTGTACGTGTGTCTGTAGTCTTCTATACTAATACATCATATAAACAGGAAAGATTTGATTGTTTGTTTGTGTGTATTGAATAGGCTCCGAAACTACTGGACCGATTTGAAAAATTCTTTTACCATTAGAAGCCCACATTATTCCTGATAAATAAATAAATAAATAAATAATGCTGGACAATTTGATGAACATAGGCTACTTTTTACTGCGGGAAAATGCTTCATTCCTACGGGAAAACGGATAATAGGACAACGGGTAATAAGAATGCAGTTAGTACCAAATAATTTTTTTATCTATCTTTCTCTATTTCTCTAATCAACCCCCATCTCCGTACACACTGACATCTTTCATTTGACATCAATGCAACTTTCAGCCCGCTCTGCTAAAAAGTATTACCCTCTTACTAATAAATCTCTCTTTTTTTTACGCAATCACTAGAAGTTGTTTGTGTCTTCAATTGATATAAATTGGACTGAAAAAACCACCGCATAAAAACTTTTTAAGTTAACAGAAGAAATATTATACGATGACCTCTGTGGCGCAGCGGGCGAAGGTCTGCCTGCGACGCAGGAGGTTGCGAGTTCGTTTCCCTCGGGACAAATGTTTGTACGATCTGCAGACATTTGTCCAGGGCGTTCTGGATGTTTTCTATGTATAATAAAAAACATGTATCTATGGTATATCTATAGTGTATTGTATTGAGTATATCAGTTATCTAGTACCCATACAACAAGCTCTGCTTAGCTTGGGGCTAGATAATGCTGTGTGAATTGTCCAGCATTATTTATTTATTATGATAAAGTAGGTCAGCGTTACCCCGCTTATAAAAAACATTGTAGTTCATTTATATTTTTATATTTAGCTATCAAAAAACTCAAAGGAATACATAGCTTTTTCAAATAATTCACAAAGAGTCTCCACATTTTAGGGAACGTTTTCCAATTTACGGAATAAATTGAAGTTCGTGAAAATAGAGCCAAGATTCAGAGAAAAATGTCCAAATATCAGCATGCTTTTCACGCTATTCATTCAGAACAAAGCCACTGAATTTTCATATAAGACAGAAATAATATTCACATTGTTCAAAAAGTATAAAATTCTCCCAAACAATACCACTAAACTTCAAGTCCAGTTCCAAAGTAGGTAATTTAAAATATTGAAAAATACTTCCCGGCTATACATTGAAAACAAAGTACAAAGGGCCCAGTAAAATCGATTCCACTTCAGCTCGACTTTACGACGATCGTAAACCCATTGTTTTACGAGCGGACTGTCATCTTTTTTCGATTCAGAGATCAGTAAGTACATACCTTTATCATGAACTAGCCATCGAATTGTTACGGGTTTTTTATCGAGATAGAACCCTGTTGGGTTTACACTTTACACTTAAGACGCTGCCCAAACAGCGACACCGTAGAAAGTACACTTTTTCGTCGCACCGTTAGCCGTTCTCCGACATATTACAAGCCCAAAAAAAAAACAGTGTATAGTCAAATGTATGGAAAAAAGACTTATACAAAAATATTTTATAAAACGATCTAGGATCTTGAAAAAAATAATCACAAGAAAGAACAAGAAAAAAAATTTTCGTCTCGAAATGCTCAATATTTTGAGTGACAACCATTAATTATTTTAATACTATATGAAAGGAAATTTTATCAACAAAAGAAATATGTAAAAAGTTTTAAATAAATAAAACCATTAACATAATAAAACCCAAAAAACACATTTTTGTAAGGCGTTTAGCGAAGTAATTGCAAAAATGATAATATTTTGCCAATAGAATTTCAACCTTATTACTCAAACATCCCTTTCAATATATGCTCAAAATAGCTTCCAGTAGCTTCATTCGGAGGCTGGATGCCTCCTCGGACGGACGTGAGGTTATGTAACTTTTTTCGCGATGACAGCTGGGTTCGACGGACGAATTACGATTTTCGACAACTTTTGTTTTGCGGGTTAAATGGTTCATTCGTCATTGAAATAAAGTCTATATTTGATTGAAGCTAAGCCAAAAGAAATTTGCAGGAATTTTATTCATTGACAGACCTACCAATTAAGTAGAATAGGTTTATAGTGGTTTTATCTCTGGTAGCTAGATAGGTAGGTATTACTCAACATGTTTACAGCACGAAAAGTATTGGTCGAGTTAAAATATGTTAAATAGGTAGGGTGATTTTGATGACCTTATATATAAATAAACAATGCTGAAAAATTAAAATAGGAGCCTACGTCCAGCAGTGGACTTATATAGGCTGATGATGATGAATTCACACATCATCACCAAGGCCGAAGCTAAGCAGAGCTTTGTTATGGGTACTTACTAGATAACTGATTTACTTAGGTAGGACCAACCATTTGCATTTTTTTTCTCGTAGTTCTACCAGTAGAACTACAGGCAAATTTAAATTACTCGTAGTTCTATCGGTTTGTTCTCTTAGAGAAGAGAGATTCTCAAAAGGACAGATACTCAAAAATAATAATTTACTTTAAATTTTTAATAACTCATAGAAAAACCTCATCGGAGCGGTTTGTCATAACTTTTTTGTTATTGGCAATTATGTGTACATTGACATCAATATAATATTTTTTTTTTTAGCGTAACAAAGAAGTCAAGTAAAGAGATGATATAATAATAATATAATGAGATTGTGTACAAAATTATATCCGTGAAATTCATCATTCAGCATTCCAACATTCACGTATTTTATTTTACGAATATTTTTATAGATATATATTCTAATTCTAATTCTAATTCTGAATGGGGGTACCGGGATCTGCACTGACATCTCGCATAGGAGTGTATTGTGCATTGTCCCCCTGCCTAACCAGGCCCTAGCCAGCCCAGCTCCTTAAAATATCGGAGCAGGACCCTTGGCGATTGACAGCTTCGTTTCAGCTTTTCTGTAGGCGTGGACGGGTCTGATTCCTCTATAAGAGTCTTCAGTCCCGTTTCCCGTCTGACGTCCTCTGTGGCTGTGCAGTGTACCACTACATGTTCCACAGTCTCTTCTTCCTGGAAGCAGCCACGACACAGACTACTGTCTGTGGCTCCAGTTTTAAGAAGATGATGGTTCAGTTCACAGTGACCTGTGATGATGTCCACCATTGTTCTGAGGTCCTCGCGGCTCATCTTGAGCAATGTGTTTGTGGTTTTCCTATCTTTGGAGGGGAGTATTAGTTTTGTATGTTTGCAGTCTGATATATATTTATATAGATATATATTTATATATATATTTTTTTAAATTTGACCTTAGAATGAAATTGCATATTTTTCCCAAAGACCGCGGAAGTGCAACTTGGCATTTTTACCACTGATAGGCCTTGTTAAGAGCAATCTTTCTGTGCTAGTCACAAATCGCACTTTTGAGTTTTAATGGAGAAAAAAAATTAAAACGAAAATCTGAAAAATATTAATTACTCGGTATCCAGAGGTGATACACCAAAAATAAAAACTGAAAAAAATGCGCCTAAGAATCCTTGTCAGATTATATTATTTTTAAAAAAATATCTTGGCCAGTTACTTTTATAGAATTTTTTGAATTTTTTTCTTGGTCAAGGTCACCTAAAGTTCATTAATTTTTATTAAAAAAGTATTTGATAAAGAGATGTGGGTGTTCTACTCTTGCATTTAAAATGCATTCGTTAATCGATTAATGCTGTAAACAGCATAGGGAAATTTTTTAGGTCCCATGAAACACTGTGCTTTGGGGTTAGATGATGTTGTGTGGCTTGTTCAGCATTATTTATATTTTAATTTTTTTTTGAGAAAGCCCTCCAAAACCAAATCGAAATATCTTCAACGATTGACACTTTTGTAATCCATTTAGACCTCAGTTGTTTTGACTAAATTAGTATATTTTTTTAATGTATAAAGTATTATCATAATGGTCGGTGATATTGTCGGCACTTTAACATGCATGAAGATGATATTATTTTTTAAGTGTTTCTGATTTCTATGAATAACTATCGATGAATGTAATTTTTATTATAATTGAGAAGCTACAATGAGCGACATAGGTTTTATTAAGGTATTTTACATGCAACGATAGCAAAGCCGCGGGAAAATGTTAGTTAACATTACATTATTACCTTGTGATTGTGCTATCAACCAAAATAAAACAAAAGTTTGCCTCTTCTACAACAGATAAATTTGGCATAAGTCTATGTTAAAAATAAGCGCCTCTGCCGACCACATTTGGTAATATTGACATGCAATCTGACAGTCTTAGTTTTCCACGGCAGCGCCTTAAGCACCATGACTTTTACACTTTTACATTTTGACATCTAAAAGTCAAGGATATAAACTTCTCGTTCACCAAGGACGACTATTTACATATA
The DNA here is from genome assembly GCA_949316285.1 of Eupithecia subumbrata. Classification (NCBI taxonomy): domain Eukaryota; kingdom Metazoa; phylum Arthropoda; class Insecta; order Lepidoptera; family Geometridae; genus Eupithecia; species Eupithecia subumbrata. The sequence continues at coordinate 2,929,049 of OX438638.1, forward strand.
AATATGTTCATCAAATTATCAGCAATATAAATTTTATGCCATGTTAAACAAATCTGTTTCTTCTCACTCGATAATGACCCATCTCAACGTTGATCAGTTAATTATACAAATACGACATATCTACAACGTTTAAACAATAGTCATTTAATTGTATAACCAATATTTACATTACCTTCTATCTCTTCCATTTTGCACAAAAGTATTTCTGCTTTGGTTTATCTCCATTTCCGTTTATTTCAGCGTATTTAACTCTTTCTGCGTATTTTTAATCTACTAATTGTAAGCCTTTTAGAATTTCGCTTCCATTTTCATTTAAAAATGTTTTATCTCTGGCGAGCGCGTAAAGTTGTTTGCACAATAATCGTGGTTGTTTGTGGAGGTTGAACAAAAACTTTATACCTAAATGGAATCTGCTGATCACGCCGACGGTAAAGCACAAAGAAATTCTATAGGTATTTTTCGTAATAGAAAACCTCCAGTTTTCTGAGTAAGATTATTTTGCATTTATAGCTTTTTATCAGATACTAAAAATCCGAAGGCAATTTAAAAATAACCTCTTCATTCCCAAAGCTTTGAATTAAGTCAAAACTACAAACGTTTGAATACGAAATTGCGAACCGCCGAGCAATACAAAACATAATCCTTTGTAGTTACAAAATTCGAAAAACTCCCTCGTTTTGGGGTAATTGGGGCGACCCCACACAAAAAGAGTTTTTGCACGTGCTGCCAGCTCTGCAGTTAGCCGCCATCCTCCCCGCATTACGGCAAATTAGCAATATCGCGATCTACCGGGATCCCAAGAGATGTTTTTCTTTCATTACTTTTAATGTGAATCTAAAATTCGGGATGTAAGCCTTTGTGAGTGCGTAGATTTACATCGCCTGTTAATGTGGGGAAACGTCGTGATTATGCCCACAGCTTAAACAGCTCCGAGCGTTTACGTATTTTTTCTGTAAATAGAATAGAATAGAATAGAAAATACTTTAAAAAAAAAAAAAAAGCTGATCCATAAGAAATTAAATAACATCTCAAAAATTTACGACTTCGGCGGGACTTGAACCCGCATCCTTCCGTGTGTGAGGTGTGTAAATGTGAGGGTTACGCACTATGAAAACAAAAACTTTAGCTGATCCATACTTCACAATAATATTATAAATGCGAAAGTTTGTATGGATAGATGGATGGATAGATGTTTGTTACCTCTTCACGCCAAAACTACTTAACGGATTGGGCTGAAATTTTGCATACAAGTAATTCTAATCCTGGAATCAAACATAGGCCAATTTTTAACCCATAAATCAGTTCCCATGGGATAGAAATCACCTTTTCGATAGAAAGAACCCGTGCGAAGCCGCGGGCATTAACTAGTATATTATAAATCTGAAAGTTATTCTGTCTCTATGTCTGTCAATCTATTACCTTTTCATGCCGAAACGGCTGAACGGATCACAATTAAATTTGGCAAGGTGAACGATATCCCAGAAAAGTATTTATATCTACAAAAAGCGTATGAAAACCCGCCGGAAGAAGCTAGTATAAATATACCTTAAAACAGTTTGTAAAATAAATATTTGAGTGAATTTTTATTGTGCACTTCCAGTTACGAAATACAAAAAGTATTTATATGCGAAAGTTTTGCGGTGTCATCGAGCCATCTATAAAAACATCGATTTTTGATGACAAAACTATCTTACTCATTGCATTCAACTGAAACCGAAACGCAGTTAAAGTACAGACCTGGAACCCAGGTTCCAGGTCTGTACTTTAACTGCGTTTCAGTCCAGACCTGGGTATTACCACAGCCTACCTATATGCATACAGTCGTTCGACGAAGGCGTTTTGACAGAGAAATCGTGCGGGGGGCAAGGAACGGGTCGGGGGGACGGGACGCTCCCGAGTAACTAAGGCGGTGATGTATTCTACTCGGGAGTGTCCCTCCCCGTCCCGTCCCTTGCCCCCCGTACGATTTCTCTGTCAAAACCACGTCAAAATGCCTTCGTCGAACGACTGTGTGCGTTTAGGTAGGCTGTGGTATTAGGGTCTTTTTTAACACGGATAAACGCGTAAAAAAGCGCCTGGCAAAATTGTTAAATTTTCAATACTTTCCCATAATTTTAGTGCTCCATTGTCAACAATACAATACAATACAATACAAATATTCTTTATTGCACACCAAGATAGAGAAAAATAGGAAAGAAAAACACAAACACAAAAACAGTTACACAATGCGCTAAAAGCGATCTCTTCCAGGCAACCTTTGGATGGACACGTAACTATTGTACAGGTATAGACGGTGGCGTATTACAGGCTACTATACTATATATAAATATAAATAAAAACTAAGTATAGTCTATATATATATGTAAAAATATGTTTATGTTAATTATTTGAAATTGAAGTAAGAAAGTGTTCATAGACCATAATGCTTATATATGTATATAACATTTTGTTCTCGCCAGTGAACTCATCAAAGAACTTCAGTACGACGCCAAGCCTCTTACCATTCCGAGCGCTCGGAAACCTACAATACGGTGCTATTGAGGAAAATTGAATAAAATACTGAAATGTGAAAAGTTGGAGATATAACGAATCCATTCAAGTTTCGAACTGCATCTGAAACCCAGGCTCTGTTGATAATATATCCTGCTTTAAAAGAGCGCACTACTTTAAAAACCTAGACTTGGTATTTGCGACTTTCAAGAAAATAATAATTACTTTAAAATGTTTTCTCTCGAACATTATTTTTGTTCGGATTTGAACCAATCCTATTCTATAAATGAACAATAGGGGTTTACTATTTGTAGAATCGCATACTGTGAAAGATAATCTAGTTTTTTCAGCGTTGGTTGTAACGAGTTCACAACCAGCACAAACTCAATTCCAAAATAAGTCTGTTTGTGTGTATTTTACAGAATGTTTTTGTATTAGTAGAGAATAGAACCTTCTACTATATTTTTTTTACAATAAATGAGGGTTTTTAATTCATATTGCTAAAAGATACATCGAATCTAGAACAATTCATAATTCTTTATTGCACAAAATAGGTACAAGTAAAACATTTAGAAGGAAAAATAACGACAAAGGCGAACTTAATCTTAATGTCAGTTTGTCTGCTCTATTGTGAGAAGAAAGAATGACCGATTTCTTAAAATAAAAGATTTATTCATAATGTATAATTATTATTATTATTATTTTTTTTTTTTAATGTATAATTTAACTTTGACATCTTTATTGGAACATAATAATTTTTAATTTAATTTTATGTTAGTTTGTAAAATAATTGTTCTGTTAAATATAAATTATGAATAATTAGTGTAATTTGCAATCGCCGTTCTAATTAATAAGTAAATAAATAAATAAATAAATTAACCCTTAAAAGAGTTCTCTTTCAGCAAACCTTATAGAGAGAGAGAGAGAGAGAGAGATAAATTTTTAAAAATGTACAAGTGCCTAAACAAAGGATATAAGATATAATTTAACCTACTTATAAAATCACAACAATCGTTAGTTCGATCTTATCTCGAATTCAAAAGAAGCGGCATTTCGTCGTTTGCCAATACAAGAGTCACCGCTAACTTCCAACCGAGTTAGAAACTAGAGCACCTACGGCACGGTAATATTATAAACAGTATTGTAACTCGGCCGTATCTTTGAAATAGATGCCTACAGCCGCGCGGTACGTAAACACGCGATAGGGCTGCCCGCCTCCAGCATTTTAATTACATTTGTCTACTTTGTGTTTCAACAACTATTATTAATAATAAAATACCACGTCTTTACTTTGAATTATACAAACTTACAAAACAAAACACACATGCCCCGAGGTTTTAACGCAAGCGTAGCTACCGTATCATGGTTCATGAACCGCCTATAACTACCTATTTCACTCGTATCAATCACTTTCCTTTACTATATTCACTTTATTTATTAATCCAGACATCTTTTTTTTCGGGAGATAAAAGGAAATACTTATTCATTAAAAAGACACACATTATGTTACTACCTAAAACCAAAAACAGCACAATACATCCTACTCGTCATATTAAATATGTACTTGAACTTATTGTTAGTGAAAAATCGCGCGGTTATTGTTAAAAAACCAACACACCGTCTGTTCGTCACTGCGGCACAGTCGCGACTGTCTGCATGCCGAGCGCATGCCGAGATTGAGGCGCGTAGGTATAGCTCGCGCTACGTCCGTTTGTATGAAGTTGGAATACTGTATATAATATTACCGTGCACGGTATCGTTAAACAACATCGAATTTCGCTAGGAAACGAATTCCGTTGGCTTCCTACCAATTCGGGTATTTTCGATGCATTCAATAATGACTCATCTGCATTTTGAGCAGCATCAAGAAGCCCAAAACTTGGTTTATATGTGTTTTGACTTGGAATTACTGTTTTGTGGTTATTGAGACACAAAAAAGGAATTCTTGAGTCGAGCAGGTGACACCAACCGATGCTGGTCGCTATCTGAGCCTCTTTTTAGCGAGACGCGGGTTATGTTTTCGAGTGTTTATGTGGTTCGCGGAAACTCTTTAATACCTCGAGAACGGCTAAAGCGATTTTGTTAAATAATGTATCAAGACACTCGTCTTAATTCCGGCAATCTTTTAGCAACATTTAAAAGCTTTATCGCTTCATTTTGCGAAAAAAATTGCAAAGTGGGTACCGAGATGAGTTTTTTATAGTTTATTTATTTATTTATTTTAAGAACACAAACATCATTTATATTTTAACTATGTCTAATACAGTTTTTATATGTAATTATTCTAATACATAGTACAATTTTTTGTGCACATAACATATTTCTGATAGAGTGCGCGCGCATAAAAATCAAAATTAATCAATGAAGTTTTAATCAATGAAGTAGGTACAGTAAACGGGATGAATAGTGACTCCAGGGTTAATAGAAATGGACGAAATACTAGAGCAAAACATCCTTTTGCAGAGGTCCGATCGAGTGACACAGAAGGTGAACAGTCACGGACTAAGGATCCACTGCTACCAGCGAGGTAATTTCTTGCATCAGTATTTCGTCCATTTCTATTCACCCTGAAGTCTCCATTCACCCCGTTTTACGGTACTTGTTTTTTGTGTCTCTTTCTAAAGCCATTATTTTTAGACTACGACATATTATTTTGAAGTAGGTAACTATTTGTATGGACGAATACCTACTTTATAGTTTCGAAGAATTACGGTTTCCTCAACCTCAACAGCCTGTATTGGTCCACTGCTGGACGCAGGCCTCCCCCTGATAAGCGCCTCTTTTATCAAATGGAGGGTAATGCCCATAATACCCACGCTGGGCATGCGGGTTGGGGATCGCAGTTCGGTGTTAGGATTGTTCTGCAGGGGGCACTGCTGCCCGCCCCCGGTGGATATCCCTTAGTCGCCTGTTACGACACCCGCGGGAAGAGTTGGGGTGGTGCAAATTCTAAGCCGGCACCACACAGCTATGGTTTAAGGATATGAAAATAGAATATTGGTGAAACATTCGACTCTGAGGTGCACGACGAATATACTGACGTCGAATTAAAAAAAACTATTTACTTAATACGTAGGTATGTGATTAAAAAACTATAGGTTTTGATAAAAAATCTGCTCGATAAAAATTTGCATTTTATCCAACCTCGCGAAATAAAACTTGTGAAAGTGCACTTGTTTTTTAAACACGGGCACGGTTTACCGAACCTACACTAAAATGTTCATTCAAGTTGCAAATTCACAGTTGATATTTCCATATTTCACGTTGAATTTCGAGAAATGGAGAAATCCCTCGTGTTAAACGCGAAGGAACTTTTGTATTCAGCTGTGGGTCCACAGCACTCGCAGCTGCAGTCAATATTTGGGCCGGGGGGCTTCCGAGGAGATTTATCGTGTGTTGAAGATTTATGGTGAACTTCGGTAAAAATAGGTACTGAACTGTAAAGATGCGCGACTGTGAATGATCTGGCTAGTCGAATGATCTACAACTTCTAATTTACTCATTCGACTTGAATATTAGTAATATACTAATCTTCAAAGTCGAATGACAACTACTAATTAGTAATTACTGCCTCGACGAATTGATCGAGGCGTCGAATAAAGAATGGAGTTCGACTGCCCGACTCAGGCAGTCACCATTACTAATCAAATTAGTTACTAATTTGGTTAGTGCCAGAGGCCTCGAATAACGAATTGAGTCCGACTGCCCGACTCGAGCAGTTGCCATTACTAAACAATTAGTTACTAATTTGCCCTAGTCATTCGAATGGTTCGAATGATTTATGAAGTCGAATAATTCGAATGAAATCATTCAAAGTCGCGCATCTTTACTGAACTGTCAATGTTCAGATATCATTGTAAAATGTATGTACAAGAAATACTGTACCGTCAATACACCACAAGCGAACAAAATTAAATAAATAATCATTATTCTAAAACGCAGAGTACTGCGCCTATCGTAACGATTAGATAATATATTATTTTACGTAAATAACGTATGTACAGTTGCGGTCATAGTTAGAGCCATACCTTAAAGATCATACTCGTTTGAAGGTTACTACTTTATGAAATAGTTTTCATCAAATTCTAAATTTCAGTCCAACATTAATTACTTTAAGCTACACGCTATGGTTAAGCGAAATATTATAGAATATGATACTTATGAGTTATGTTATGACCAATTGTTTTAATATATGTATATATTTTTATTGGTAATAAAACAAATTATGTTATTTAGTTTTGCTGTTATTTTTCCAAATGAAATAGGTATATATTGCACCAAATTTAGGATACTTATTAAGTGTAAGTGACTTTGAAGATTTGCACCTAGAACCCAAATAATAAAATACATTTTAAAAAGGTCGTAAGCACCACGAGTGTCTGCAAGGTAATGTCTTTAGAATCTAGATCCACACTTTTACTGCCACTGTACAAGTAAGAATAAGTATAATAAAAGAAAGGCAAAACAAAAGTTTCCTGAATTTAGTTTAGTTTAGTGTGTTAGATACTTAAATATAATACGTGATTGATATTTTTTAATTTTACTGTGTGTGTGTTTTTTTTAATTTTACTAGTATAACTTAGAAATTAAGGTCTTATTTTTTGTCAAACCTATCGGTAGTAACTCGGCTGCGACTCGTTAATGACACTCCCTTACAAACCTCTGTGGTTTTCTAAGTGTCATTATTATAAGTTTTTCAATGTAACATTAGTTTAAGTTGGTTAATAAATAAATACAAAATACAAATAATTATCCAACATTATTTACTTATTTAATATTATTACAGGTTTCAAAGAACACTATTCAAATACGAGGTAATAAGGTTTAAACATCACTTTTAGTATAAAATTAGAACATCTCCACTTTCGTGACAGATGTCAAGTAATATCCGATGTTTTGAATGAGTCGAGGAGCAATGTGTCAAAAGTTTCGGGAAGTAACTTCCTGTAACATAAATAACTTTTGATAAAACAGTTTCTATCACAGTGTTGCCACGTGTATGGGATTTTGAACTTATTTGTATTTTATGGCCATATATTTTTATATTTTATGGGCCATTTAAGGCTTGGTAGGACAGAAGAGGCCGCATTTTTGTGATTTTTAAAATCATCTGAGACTTAGAAAATACTGTTTAAAATTCTGAAAAAAAGATATATATTACGTAAGGATCTAGTCTAGTCGAAATCGCATTCAGTTACAAGATCTAATGAATTTCACTCGATAGAAAAAAATCCCAAAGTTACCCCTTTTTCTAACGTTTTTTCAGTACTATGACTAGCGAACTACTGATATCACACTTTTTTTTTGTACTCGACTAAAGATACTTAATATTTCTAAACAAATTCGCAGAGTTTCATTTGATAAAATGATTTTCTTAATCACCATGTTTAAATAACTACAAAAAACACGAGTGCGGCGGCTTGGCAGGCGCGCGTTTTCCCTACCGCCTACTGCTGCAGGAATAACTGGCCTTAATAAATATGTAAATAGTTTTTTTCAAAACTAAAAAAAAATAAGGACTAATATTATCCCTCGGGAATAAAAATTTTATGGGACCATCTCGGGAACATCTTCTAAACAATAGTGATCCAAATTGGTTCACAATTATCGAAGTAAAAAATTTAAAAACACACATACAGCCGAATATTAGAACCTTTTTGTGAAGTCGGTAATAAAATGTCGATCTAGTCTACAAATGACTAGTCCACAAATGACAATGGACTCTTAGCAACTACACTTCACCTAGGTACAGTAATTGCACCTATTATATTAGAATTAATTGTTTCAGACACTGCCATTTTACAGCAGCACCATGAATTTATAATTATTATTAGGTATTTTGTTTACATGACTCTGACGATGCCCATTTACAGTTGATCTATTTATAAATTTACTTATTTTTGTATGTACCTATATTCCTAAGTTCCTTGATTATTTTCTGTCTTGTCTGTTTTATGGCTTTGAATTATAATTTAAGCACAACAAATTCTAACCCATTTATATTTAAAGTGACATTTCCAAGTGTGCCTTGTGTTCCTACGGAGACTAAACACAGCATCATCTAGCTCCAAATTAAGCAGAGCTTGTGTTATGCATACTACGCTTGAGAGCTTTAAAATGGAATCACTTCATCGCGAGTTGATCAAAACAATTTTTTTACAATTTATGTACAATGAACTATAGATTGTGGTATATCATTTGAAAGGTAATTTTGTTAACTAACTGCAGACAAACAATCTACAGGTAGCTCAACTGATCCATACGCTGGCTGCATTGCCCCGCTATATGGCAATGCTGATGCGCTGTGCCTGATACTGACCAGCTCTCGGGTCACGCGTCGCTTCGACCAGACGCTCAGTAATTTTTTAAAAACCTGAAGAGCCTCGGTACCCCACGGACCTAGGGTCTCGACTCCAAGAGGAGCAAATGTGTAGGCTCTGTCAAGACCTGCATATTTGCGCCTATTGAGATCTTCGGCCAAATAAAAAAAAAATCTTCAATATTTTCTTCAATAATAAATGTGTTTTAGAGGAAGAACTATTTGTAGAAACTTGAAAGATGTGAAAGCTCGCTGACAAAGGGCGAGTTACCGAGATCCTGCTGCATTCAAGATACTCCAAGGCTTTGATCCCGGCATTGTGAGCGCAAACTTCCATTGAGTTTTAATTGTAATTGAAAAACTTGGGTTTATGCGACTGTGGACTTTAATAGATAATAGATATGCGTACTATTTTGTTGAGAAAATCAGCAATGGAAAGTCACTGCTGGCAGCCTGTTGGCAGGCTTGTGCGACTTTTCAGTGTATGAATGCCGTCGACAGTGATTCTAAAGTAAAAGTACATAGTAAGAATTGGACGAACTGCGTATGGATTTCTGACGAACCGCTTTTTGAACGAAACGCTTGTTGAATGAAACGCGTTTCGGACGAATCGCGTTTATATTGTAATTAGACGAATCGCGTTTTCGACGAACCGCTAGTAAATCGTTTTGTCAACTAGTTATCAGCTCGCTGACTTTGGTTTGTAGATTATATAAATAAATAAATAATGCTGGACAATTCACACAACATCATCTAGCCCCAAGCTAAGATAGGTTATAGCTAGCAGTTTAAGTTTCTTTACGGTGATGTTTGCATTTGGTACCGTTTGCTTAACAAATTTTGTCATAAATATATAGTTTTAATTTTTTCTTATATATGTGCATTGATGAGCAGTTTTTAATGTTATCAGGTAAATTATAAATCTGCGCACCTTCATACATGATGTACCGTTTTCCGTAGTTGGTCCGTGGACTCTTCAGTTTTAACTTATTTTTGTTTCTTAAATTGTAGGTGTAGGTTTTCTTTGATAGTGCGACTTGCGTATGTATTTTATCAGTTACTATTTTCCTAACAAGGATGCAAGTGAGGTAGGTAACCAACCTTCGTATAACCATATAACCATATCTCGTGCCAGGCGATACAGTAAACAAGAATCATCAGGAGATCTTGCTGCATGATTCCTCTGGCTTCAAACATCCAGCTTCCTGGTGTAGAGGTGTAGAAGAAGCCGACAACACAAACTCACACTTAATTTTAGTAGGATTCTATTTTGACACGGAATTGTTTGTTACAAACGTGCTCCAGCTCTGCGGATCGTGCCCGCCTCCTGGCCGTTTCTAAATGGGTGTCAGGACATTGGTTGCAAGCATTTCCTTCATATAACACTGGTACTTTATTGGATCCCGTAACTTTCCGTATCGCAACATGTCTTCGGTTGGGTGCAAGGTGTTGCGCGCCTCATCAATGCCAGTGCGGTACTGCTGTCGAACAGCTTGGTCATCACGGATTATCGTGTACTAGGGCCGCCGCCGGTCGGATATCTCGCCACGCCAGCCTTAACGACATCATCCGGCGGGCCTTTGTCACCGCTAACGTACCAGCTATTCTCGAACCGAATGGTCTGTTACGTGACGATGGTAAAAGGCCCGACGGTATGACATTAGTTCCATGGGAGTTGGGGAGGCCCATTGTGTGGGACGCTACATGCGTCGACACACTTGCGCCTTCCCATCTTCCGAGGACATCCGTGAGGGCAGGCGCGGCGGCAGATTTGGCCGAAGATCTCAAGAGGCGCAAATATGCAGGTCTCGACAGAGCCTACACATTTGCTCCTCTTGGAGTCGAGACCCTAGACGAGACGCAGCCAGCGTCTTGGGGACGCTTCCGACTGGTATTGATATGGATCAGTTGAGCTACCTGTAGATTGTTTGCAACGATCTGCAGTTAGCTCAATTGTTTCACTTGTAAATACCAATTATATTATAATTTTCTTTGTGAATAAAGGCTATATCCCATTCTATTTTGCGGATCAGGGAATACCTGTCTATAATCACCGCCTACCTATGCACACAGTCGCTCGACGAAGGCATTTTGACGTGGTTTTGACAGAGAAATCGTACGGGGGCCAAGGGACGGGACGGGGAGGGACGCTCCCGAGTAGAATACATCACCGCCTTAGTTACTCGGGAGCGTCACCCCCGACCCGTCCCTTGCCCCCCGCACGATTGCCCTGTCAAACACCTTCGTCGAACGACTGTATGCATATAGGTAGGCTGTGCTATAAATTCACCGTTTGTTTACGCTAACCCTTTACCCCGTAACTTTTAACTAATATTTTCTCTAATCTCTCTAACTAAATATAACTCCAACTCTCAAAAACCTTCAACTCGCAGGTTTAAACAAAACGCGTACCTAGCAATTAAAACTTCGAGAAGGTTCGCGAAGGTTCGATGAATTTTAACGACGACGGGTTGACGGGATTAGCTTCCTGTAATTATGAATTACAGAGTTATGGTCTGGCGGGCGGCGGTTCATTTACACTTTCGTAACAACTTATTTTGTGCACTTATTCCAGCGCGCTGGCTGTGTTCTGGAGTTTCGTACGCAGCAACAGAGATATGGTTTAAGAAACTTTATTCTCAAAAGAATTACAAAAATTCACCTAAAATGAGAACTAAGGGCTAGTTATTGCTATTTTTAAATATGGCAGAAGCCTTTATTCACAAAGAAATTTATAATATAATTGGTATTTACAATTGAAACAATTGAGCTAACTGCAGACCGTTGCAAACAATCTACAGGTAGCTCAACTGATCCATATCAATACCAGTCGGAAGCGTCCCCAAGACGCTGGCTGCATTGCCCCGCTGTTTCAATTACATTTGGGTAACGAGCGTGCTATACTAAAGGTAAAAAATAGGTAAGTCAGTGTCCAAATTGATAGGTACTTGGTAAAACTAACTATATATACATGCACTTTAACCAAACAACAATATACTAAAAATGTTTAGGACAAAGAAAGAAAAATAAAAGAGGGTAGATATTAAATAATTCTGACGCATTGTGTCGGTCTGACACAATGCAGTAGTTGACAGCTTGTTTGTTTCAACGTCACGGACATTTTGAGAGATAACTTTTGTACCCCTTAATCTGTATATATTCATATATACTGTAATTTTATGCATACAGGTCTAAGGTGTAGATAGTCTGAGTGGGTACACGAGGCATAAAAAAACCTGTCAGAGCGCAACAATTATTTTGTGTCATTTTTGACATCTAATGTCATTTGCTACATTTCATATTTTTTGTTTAATTGTGGTGTGTAAAGTTAGATTATAAAAATGTGATTATTTTTAATATTTGTGATGGTATGGGCAAATCAGCCACTTATGATCTTTGATGTAAGATTAAATTCTTGAAACCCTTTTTATGATAAATAAATAACGTTTTTACTTTGAATCTTACTTATATCTTCTTATTGGGTGATAAATTCAAAGAAATAAACATAATGACAGTACCAAAACTTGTTGTACACTCAAAACATCAATCTATTCCCTAAAAATAGCGTCATACATAATATAAACACTTACATTAAGAATAAAATTGCTCCAGCTCGAAAAATAACAACTAACAGGCTACAGGTTTCTTCGTCGCTTCTTTACTTTAGTCTACATACCGAACCGACAGAAATCAAAAATATCACTTTATTTCCGTGTCAGTGTTTAGTTGTGTAATTTGACCTTTTCTAAGTGTACATTTATTGTATTTATGGAAATAAAGAGTTTTTGATTTGATTTGATTTGATTATTCTGCTGTCTATGCGGAAAGCAATGTGACGAACTTACAGTAATCAAAATTAAATAACATAGAATTTTTCAAAAAAAAAGTCTTCTGGCGAATTTATTTATTTATTTAATAATTAAAGACGAGCCGCCTGTGGCTGATGTGTCTATATCACACAGTGTTGAAGTAAGTCATTGCGTCACTTTTTTTAGTTTGTATTTACACGTACCATTTTTCGTGACGAATTTACTATGTGGCAAATGTACAAAATCCCTTATTTTTGTGGTACTCAGATCTAGTGGAACAAAAAGTCTCGTTAGTTCAGAGGGAATAAGCGATTATGCCGTATTTTTTGGGAAAATAGAACTAAAATTTAGGATTTGACAAGTGTGTGCAAAAAGCAATAAATAAAAACGGGTAATGACTCGGAACGCGTAGGTCACTTGGATATAAATCACACTCGGTAAGTGTTTGTATCGAGAGATAAATTCTCTGGTAAAAGAAAATGGAACTGATTTTTTTTTTGTTTTGTCTCTTGAAAAAAAGGAGGGGTGTTATAATTTTGACGTGTATATTTTTGTTGAATTGTTCACACGAATCGCCGCTAAGGGAATCGACGTGGGGGGTCTCGTCGTGAAGGGAATAATTCTTTTTGTTTCTGTATGTGGCAATGGATGAACCGATTTTCATTTAGTTCTTATTTTGTTTGCAAGGTTACAAATCGACGGTACAATTAGCTATCCCGAAGAATTAGCTATCTCGAAGCAAATTGGTTCAGCCTTTTAAATTTTATGATAAAATCGTCAAGACCTAGCATTTCCCAAATGGATAAACCGATTTTGATTTATTTTTTATTTTGTTTGCAAGGTTACAATCAGTTTTCTTAAAAAATTTGTTTCAGCCGTTTCAATTTTATGTAGAAAGCAGTATTAATTATCGTCAGGTGCTTGTGATTTTTTCAAAATTAATTTGTTTAAGGATAAATTATTATTTGTCAAGGTTCTGTCTCCCTGATGGTTATTTATAGAACGAAATAAACTGCCCAATAAAGGGGTAAATGAAAGTGTCGGTCTGCAATTAATCTTGAGTGACCACTTGTCTAGTCTGATTGACTGATCGCTACGAAGCCGTAGACGTGCTACGAACTCGTAGCTTTGAGCTACGAAAGTGCTACAAAATGCTACGAAAATTACCGATTTTAGGATTTATTACGGAATGAATCCTAAAATCGATAATTTTAGCTTTTACATATTGAATTTGATTTTTTTTTAAATGTTGATCTATTATTGCACATTTTAATTCAATTGTCTATAAAGTTAAATACTAACTAAAATTAGTACTTTTACAGACAAACACATATACTAGCCATGATACTAACCAAAAAATCTCAAAGAATCACTTCACAGAAAAAAATATAGCTTAAAAAGTCCAAAATTTAAAAAAATCTGAAAATAAAACAAAAAAAAACATATCTCGAAAACTACAAAAAATCGGGGTCCAATCGATAGGTATTAGTGTCCCCTGACCTTCGCTGGTACAGGTTGCATGAGACACCCTGTACAAGGTTCATAGTTAACTCGCTTACATCCATATATAAGCGGGCTAACTATGAACCTTATTTGTGTTGGAAGAATACTAACGTTTCTCCATGAACCGTGTGTCCATGATAAGTCGAAAAGCAATATGGAGCCGGGCGTAGATACTGTTAGTTCCGTATGTACCCAGAGGAGACCAACGATACAATAGGATCTTTACGAGAAGATGACTCTCACGCCCTACAGCATCTACATTCTACAAGCAGCGCACCCCCCACCACCCCCACCCCCGGCGCTCACGTCGCGGGCTCAACGCGCGCTCGCGCGCAGTGCTCGGAGGGATGCGGAACGCGCGCGTCTAGAACCGCACTCACCCTGAAGATGTCCCTCGTTAAGGGATGAAACGTTGGTGTTCTTCCAACACCAATAAGGTTCGTAGTTACCGCCTACATCCGTAATGAATTCGTCAAACTACGATAGTTTTATAGTAAAACAGATTTTAGGATTATTTGACTGAACTGCAATGCTGTGTTTCAATTTTAAATGAAAAGCTAGCTACACCCGCGAGAGCTAGCCACCGCCTATGCGTAAAAAATACAAGAACAGCAACAGGAAGTGAAATAAAATACTGACTGTCTTTGTGGTCGTACAAAAAATAAATACACGTTGGTAGACGAGTTTATTTCATTTAAGTTGTAGGAATCGCGGCTAGCTCTTTCCGGGATGATGATTTAAAAGTCGAGTATAAGGAACAATTATCATCATCATCATCATCAGCCTATATTAGTCCACTGCTGGACATAGGCCTCCCCTAATGAGCGCCATAGCGCCCTGTCTTCAGCTTGCCGCATCCAGCATCTGCCTGCAGTCATTCGCAGATCGTCATCCCACCTGGCCGGCGGGCGTCCTACACTACCTTTGCTGAGTCGTGGTCTCCACTCAAGAACACGTTTACCCCAGCGGTTGTCGGTTCTTCGCGAGATATGGCCGGCCCACTGCCACTTTAGCTTGCTAATTCTTTGAGCTATGTCGATAACTTTGGTTCTCTGTCGGATGTATTCGTTACGAATTTTATCCTTCAGAGAGACTCCGAGCATAGCTCTTTCCATAGCTCGCTGAGCGACTTTGAACTGGTGGTTTATATATTTATATACACGATGTAAATTGTTTTTGAATAAATAAACTAAACTAAACTAAAACTGCTGATGATGCTAATAACCTACCTATGTGATCGATGTATCGAACATGTACTTTCTTCTTCCCGCGGCTTCTTACAAATTTACCCGGATAAAAGCCAATGTCCATCCCTAGGATACTGTCTATCTCACAGCCAAATTTTATCAAGATTCATTTAGCCGTTTAGGCGTGAAAAGGTAACAAACACACACAGCAAATTACTTTCGGATTTATAATATACTAGTTTATGCCCGCGATTTCGCACGCGTTGTTTCTATGAAAACGTTTAAAGGTGAGTTTTATCCCATGGGAACTGATTTATGGGATAAAAAGTGTCTATGTTTGATTCCAGGATTAGAATTACCTGTGTGTAAAATTTCAGTCCGATCCGTTCAGTAGTTTAGGCATGAAGAGGTAACAAACATCCATCCATCCGAACTTTCGCATTTATATTATTAGAGCTAATATTAGCTTCTTCCCACTTTGCACGCCTATTTTCAGTATAAAAACTAGCCTATCCAAATTTCACCTGGATCTGTTCAGTAGTTTTGGAGATCTTAGGTAACAAAATTCACATTTCACAAACTTTCGGCTTTATAATATTAGTAGGAATCATGGATTTTTTGGGTGTCAGTATTTTTTTTTGCGTACCCCGTAACTTGTTCTCGCTCGAGGGTTATCTTAATTATGTTTCAACTATTAGAATTTTCATCATAATCAACAGCTCCACTACTATATATAAACGTCCCCTAACGAACGCTATAGCGCCTTGTTTGACTTATTTGATTGTAAATACGGAGATTATAATAAAATCCTAAAAATTATAATAAAATCCCAGAAAACAATGTAGTAACTACTTACTACATCGCTTTTACAAAGAATTCTTAACATTTCATGCCTTCAAGCTGCCTTCAACTGTATAAAAGCATTTACCCTTACAACTAATGTATTTCACAAACAGCAAATGTGCCCATTTTACACTAAAGCAAATGTACTATACCCATAACAATGTAGTTTTAATATACGGAGTGTTACTTGCATTGAGTTATGAGCAACGCCCTTGCATCGTATTCTCGTAATAAATGCTTTTATGTTAGCTTGTACTTAACTCTGAGAGTTAATGCAGCTAAGCTGTGGAATCATTTAACGTTATTGATCGCTTTTATGTACGGTGTTGCTAGCTCAGAGTAAATAATGAAGAATTAAACGAATTTTGAATTAAACGAACCTTTTAATGTGACGTTCGATTGCAAATAAACTTTTCTACTGTGCACTTTTCTTGGTAGGAAAATCAAATTTAGGCCCAACCTGGGATTTGAACTCGGGACCTTATTATCAGCGGTTGAACACGCGACTGCTACACCCACGAGGCAGTCAAAAAGTAGAATGATTATTATGTCAAGAATACATATACTACAGTTTTGGCGTGAAGAGGTAACAAAAATCTAAACTAACCCATAATGTGTCATGTGGGCTTTGTTTCTTCATGATTTTCATGAAGGTCTGGTTGGCTGGTCACAATTAATTTTTTACCAGCGTTGGTTGTAACGTGTTTCGTTCATGCTGAGACAGAGACCGTTTTGTGACTTTAATCGACAGATGCTGTACACTTTTATTTTATTTTTAAATCATGTTTGTTGATAATTCAATTCAATTCATTTATTCCTTTAAAACAAAATACATTGTGTGTGGAAAACTTAAAACTAAAACTCCTGGGTACACAAAAAACTAGTCGTACAATCAAATCAATTTAAAAACAATTCAAAGCGTATTAAAAAGATCTTATAAATAAATTATGATAAAAAACGAATAAATACAAATGTCAGCCCTATAACTATAATGTCAATCTGGAAAATTACAATGTCAACTTGAGTATGATAGATATGTCAATTGAAGATAAAATTAGATAAATAGCAATGTCGGCAAAAGTTATAATTAGATAGGTTATTATTTGATAGATTTACAAATAAAATATTCTCATTCTAATTCATAAACATTCAAAAATGTATAACATTTCTGTGATGTTCCTACATTTATACAGGTCTATGTATGTGGAGTTTTCTACTCGGGTGGTATTTTTGCTAAGCCGAGCATTAGCGCGGCAACTTTCATAATAATTGTGTTTCCACCTCGCGCTTCTTTAATTGGATTACAAGATATTGTATCCAGCGGAGTTTTCAAATAACATTCATTACGCTTTATTGTAGGTACGAACTCGCTACAGTAATATTATAATTTAGAACGTGGATTACAATGTTTGTTACAAGAAATAATTCAATTTCTTTTTATAAATTAATTTTCTAACTGTACATTTATTGTATTTATGGAAATAAAGAGTTTTTGATTTGATTTGATTTGATAATTAAGTTATTGCGTGACTTAACATATTTAATATAACTTTGACGACCTCCGTGGTGCGGCGGGCGAAGGTCCGCCTGCGACGCAAGAGGTTGCGGGTTCGATTCCCGCCTCGGAACAAATTTGTGTACGATCTGCAGAAATTCGTTTCGTTGGTCTGGGTGTTTTCAATGTATAATAAAAAAATATCTATCTATTTATATAATGTATTAAATATATCAGTTATCTAGTACCCATAACACAGGCTTTAAGTAGCTTACTTTGGGGCTAAATGGTTTCTGTGTGGATTGTCCAGCATTATTTATTTATGTAAAAGATAAACTTAAAAATGTTTATTTCGCATCAAAATTTCTAAATATAAGTACAGATTTAGTCTAAAGATAGTTAGTAGGTACCTGATCTGTGAAAAAGACCCATTTTAAGACCTAGCCAAATATAACATAATACTAATACTATACTGGTACGGGTTCGATTCCCGCCTTGGTCTGGGTGTTTTCTGGGTGTCTCATGAACTGACTGTAATAATACCTGATTCACAAACAATAAATGAATTATGAATTATGAATTATGAATCTATAAAGTAGGTATATCAGATATCTAGTACCCATAACACAAGCTCTGCTTAGCATGGGGCTAGATAATGCTGTGTGAATTGTCCAGCATTATTATTATTTTACTAGGCCTCGCTTATGAGTTCTTCGCTCTTGCTAAGTCGAAACTTCTATTAAGAAGCGAGGGCTCCCCTGGCCGACTTTGGTTTAAGCCCCAGATTCGTAAAGCTTTAATCCTCCATATTTTATCTTTTGACATAGCTTTAAAACTATAGACTTTAATTATCAATTTTTTATGCTACTGCTTAAGGCCAGTCCTGCAGCAGTAGGCGTAAGGGAATACGTGCGCCTGCCAAGCCGCCGCGCTCGTGTTTTTTGTAGTTATTTAAACATGGTGATTAAGAAAATCATTTTATCTAGTCAAACTCTGCGAATTTGTTTAGAAATATTAAGTGTCCTTAGTTGAGTAATAAAAAAAGTGTGATTTAGTAGTTCCCTAGTCATAGTATTGAAAAAACGTTAGAAAAAGGGGTAACTTTGGGATTTTTTTCTATCGAGTGAAGTTCATTAGATCTTGTAACCGAATGCGACTTTGACTAGACTAGATCCTTTTGTAATATGTATCTTTTTTTCAGAATTGTAAATACTATTTTCTAAGTCTCAGATGATTTTAAAAATCACAAAAATGCGGCCTCTGCTGTCTCCTTATTTCCATATGACCGCATTTGCACTTAGGCCACGGTCTCACTGCGTGCTAGTTAGGTAGGCAGGTTGTTTCGATGGGGCGCGTGGCTTAGAGTTCAAATTCAGAAAATGTCATCTCCTCGCTACGTTCAGGCTACTGGCTAAGCTAGACGCTTGCAGTGCGGTATCTGTCAGATGTCTGTTTTCGGATTTTGCACCTTAAGCCACACACAACATTCAATATTCAATCGAAGCAACCCACCAACCTAGCCGTTCGCAATGCTGTGGCCTTAGGGTTCATTTTCGGTAGAAAACGTGGGAATGTTTCCCCGCTACGCACTATGTTTCCACTGAAATCTTAAAAAACAAGATCCGTCAAGTGCGAGTGTAACTCGCGCGCCGAGGGTTTTGAAAGTTTGTCAGCAAATATGTAGGTACCAAAAGTATCGTTTAGAGACTTCGTAATTTAACGAATATCTAGAAATAGTAGGTACCAATCTACATTTCAGATGGATCTCTCTGCATGCTTCGATTAAAGTGGGTACTGGTAATTTTTTCGACTTTTTTCGAAATATTTTAAAAAGTATGAAACAGGTTTCATGAAAAAAGTAGGTATGAAACATTTCAAAACTCTTTTTAAATGTACCTTTCATTTGATACCCCACATGACCCTGTAGGTATCATTTAAAATTTCCGCATCACAATTGTAGTATGGAAAATATTCATTTTGATTTTTCATATATTATCATTTATTTTTCTTTAAATCTATACAGGCGCACGAAATGTGTTATCATTTTAAATTTCAATTTGATAACTGCAGTAGTTGCTGAGTTATTAAGGAGGGAAAAAAGGACAGACAAAGCGAGGCCATAAGGGTTTCGAAACCGATCTTCGATCTCGAAACCCTAAAAATCTGCTATCCACTGAAAAAGCCTAAATACCATACAAAACACCTAGAAACGTCGATATAACTGTGACTTCAGAGCATAAATCTAACGATAAGCTAGAATCGAGTCACAATTTGGCCCAGCTATACCACCACCACTGTATTTTCGGGTAATAAATCCGGCGCGGGCCGCTAGCCATCAATAGGGCCGCTTTTACGGGCCGCGATTTGCGGGCCGCGACCCGACTGCATGTATTGCCTGATAGATGGATGCCTCTATAGGGCTTTATGGATGCTTCGATGGGTTTATGGATGAGTGGAGAGGTCTCGAGAGCTACATTGTCTTTGAGGGATGGGGAGGAAGGACTGTGATTTGTCTTTCAGCGGGACAAGTTTGATCCCTTTCGTTGATGATATTTTACAGAGAAAAATGGGTATTGAGTTTTGTTTTTCTGAGAATTTTGTTATTTTTGTATGTGTAGCAAATCAGATAAGTACATTGGGATTCGTTTGGAAATAATAGCGGACATTTACGCACTTTAATTTTGAACAAGGTTTCGACATATTAATATATTACCTTTCATTATATGATATGAGTTTAATGAGTTTAATTCATTCCCTGAAATGAGTTTAATTCATTAACAGGTTAACTGTCCACAGACCACATACGGTCTGTAGAGCCACTTCCATACCAGTCCACAGACCGTATATGGTCTGTTCGCCCGTACAATTTCTAAGCCATCTGACACTGTGGACGTAAGAATACAATACAAATATTATACTTTATTGCACACCAAGAAATCAAATATCACAGAAAACAAAAAACATATACAAATAATGTACAATGGGCGGCCTTATCGCTAAATGCGATCTCTTCCAGGCAACCTTAGGATGGACAAGAAGTGATCGAAAAGTTACATACGGTGGCGTGAAAACAGAAATAATGCTTAAGAAGAGATAAATATACCAAGCTATATATATATATATCTAAATATATACTTAACATAAATAAATAAATTAAATGATACCTAAAAACCATTGAAATTGATAATTACACCCTGTTCAATCTGTGTCAACAACTCTCGCTGTTTCTAAAACGTTTTAAAAAAACGAGCTCATGGTTTTATTGAATTTTTTGGAAATTTTATGTCAGAAGCTTAAACCTACTCGATAGGTGGCAATTTTTTTTCATTGGTGTTGTAGGTTAATAGATAAATAATGCTGGACAATTCACACAGCATTATCTAGCCCCAAGCTAAGCAGAGCTTGTGTTATGAGTACTAGATATCTGATATACTTAATACAACATATCACATAGATAGATTTTTTTTTAAAAAACATAGAAAACACCCAGACCAACGGAACAAATTTCTGCAGATCGTACACAAATTTGTTCCGAGGCGGGGATCGAACCCGCAGGTTCAGGTTATGTTATGTCAGGTATAGGTTATGTTCGAGGATAAACTGCCACTTTTGCCGTTTAGCCGTCAACTTCTAATAACAGTTGTTGGTTTTGGTTTGTTCCGTTGGTCTGGGTGTTTTCTATGTATAATAAAAAATATCTATCTATCTATGTAGTATATTGTATTAAGTATATCAGTTATCTAGTACCCATAACACAAGCTCTGCTTAGCTTGGGGCTAGATAATGCTGTGTGAATTGTCCAGCATTTTTTTTTTATAACTTAGAAAATTCAAATAAAATAAAAGTAAGTTTTATCTATTCTGTAACTTTTGTAAGCGTAGATATAATTTAGCAACAGAATTTCAGTTCGTCTCGGTTGACGTAATCAGCGCATAATGCCCACTCGAGGGGGCCTCTCCATCCGAGGGGCCTCCACGCTGTAATCTACTCTCTACTCGAGGACCCCGGCCCCGTCCTTGGAAACGAGGACAGGGAGAGATAAAAATGAATAAAATTGCAACTGTGGATTTATATTATTGTATTGAATTTCCCGTGTTTCTGATTTCTATGAATAACTATCAAGGAATGTAATTTTTATTATAATTGATAAGCTACAATAAGCGACATAGGTTTTATTAAGGTACTTTACATGCAACAATAGCAAAGCCGCGGGCAAATATTAGTTAACATTACATTATTACCTTGTGATTGTGCTATCAACAAAAAAAAAACAGAAGTCTGCCTTTTCTACAATAAATAAATTTTGCGTAAGTCTATGTAAAAAATAAGCGCCTCTGCCGACCACATTTAGTAATATTGACATGCAATCTGACAATCTTAGTTTTCCACGAGCCTTAATACAAAAAGAGCGTAGGTAATATTACGCAAGAATTAAAAGCTGTGCGTCTATTTTATTTGAAGGTGGATTTAGACCAATCGAGCAAAAGCGTTCTATCCATACTAAGTCGATTCTTTTTGTGTAAACAGAGACAGAAAACATTTTATTGTTCTATCTCTGTTAGTAGAGATTAAAAGAAAAATATAGCAGATTAGAACGTTTTTGTTCTAGCTCGACCACTTTGTTCATCGACGAGACCCAAAGGAATGGAATACAAACATGAATTCTTAGTATACGTTTTTACCATGGCCTTTATACAGCCATTATTTTACGTATTTAATGTTTTCTGATTATCTCTAGTATTATTTTTTTCACATTAAAGAGCCGAGCTCTTGTCGGTGCAATGATGATATTTCTTTCACTTTTCTCTTTCCAATACGGTCTCTTTTCTTCTAATTCGCCAAATTTCATCCAGATCCGTTCAGTAGTTTGTGCGTAGCAGCGCCTCGCGGTTTCACCCGAGTATTTCCCTTTCCCGTAGGGCTTCCGGGATAAAATATAGCCTATGTCCTATTCCAGACTATAATCTATCTCTGTGCCAAATTTCATCCAGATTCGTTCAGTAGTTTTTACGTGAAAGAGTAACAAACATCCATCCATCCACACTTACAAATTTCGCATTTATAATATTAGTAGGAAGTAGTACAACGTAATACGACATTTCAGCGGCTTAAGTTATATTTTGTATCTAATTTAGGGAGGTACCTACAAAAACTTTATTGTTAAAGAAAATTACAATGAAATAAATGAAACAAATTAGAACTAGTATTTATAATTGAAGCAGTTGAGCTAACTGGCTGTTGCAAACAATCTATAGGTAGCTCAACTGATCAGTCTGTTTCTAATTGACTTGACCAAGTCCTTTTGAATGTTTGGTAAATAAATGATTTGTTATTAAAATTTAGCGCAGACACTAAATGTATGAAGCATGTATGTGATTGATTGCACACGTCCCGGCTAGTTCTGTTAGGACACAATATGCACACAGATTTGCGGGAACCGAGATAAAGTAGGTAACAAAATTCTAGCCCGATCGGCCCACCAATTACAGTAGCAAATGGCAATGGGGAACGCAACAATGGGGATCATTTTGGCAGCCTTAATGGTATCTAAATCTTATAAAACTTGAATAGGGGAAACTTTTTAGCTTAAATATTCCTCCTTTCAAGTTTCAAAAGATTTGGACAGCGCTAAGGCTGCCAAAATGATCCCCATTGTTGCGTTCCCCATTGCCATTTGCTACTGTAATTGGTGGGCTGTTCTGAAGTTTTGGCTTGAAGAACAAATACATCCATCAATATTTTCGTATTTGTATTAGTGTGATGCAGTACAGGGAGAAGTAGACCACACAACTGGTCTCCGTAGAACCTTGTCATGATACGAAAACAAACGCCAAACACAGTAACAAACGCCACTTTTGGTCTTTGTGACTGTGACATGATCCTACAGCGATCCGCCAGTTGTGGTCTACCTATATTTATATATATCTTCACACTAATAAAAATACGAAAATATTGATGGATGTATTTGTTCTTCACGCCAAAACTACAGAACCGATCGGGCTAGAATTTTGTTGCATAAATGTAGGCTGATACAAGAACAAAATTAAAATTCTTAAAAACCCTCCTACTGATTTTCATGAAGCATGGCTATAAACACTCGAGATAAAATTATCTATGACACAAAAAAAAAACTAAACGAAAATCGGTTCATGCGTTTGGGAGCCACGATACCACAAACTTATAACACGTCTCTCTTTTTGCGTCGGGGGTTAATAAAATAAGGCTACTTTTCATAACGCGGGCAAAGCCGCGGGTAGAAAATAGTAAGTAATAAAAATTGTTCTTTTTCACAACAAGAATCTTGGCGACAACGACATTCTTCGAGTGTTTTACATGCCTATAATAATGAACTGAACCTATAAACATTGGAGAAATTTTTCGTATCGGAAATAAAATATTTTTGATATTGATATTCTTGTACGTTATAATCACGTCTAAAGGTCATCGCATATCTAAACACTTCTCTTTACACCGATGCCGGACGACTGCGTCTCAAATCTGTATGAAAAAAGTTCACTGTCAACGCACGGTCAGCAAAGAGCCTAATGATCGTACTATTTGCTTCAAATCAAACGAGCGGTCCATGTAGAAACATCGCGCGGGCCATTAACTTGAAGCAAAGTGACCAACAAAATGGCTACGTTGCAGCTAAGTCGCGTACCACGCGCGATCTGCTATGCTGTCAGTGTAAAGTGAATCTAAATAATATTATGCCCATTTTAGTGCTTGCTCTTCTTCCACTAGAGGACAAAAAACTTAAATGAAGAGAAAATCAATAAGATTTTATTTCTCATTTGTTTATAAATTATAGTTTAAAGTTTGACTTGTTTATTGTATTTAAGGTGCATTTTGTATGCCTAAAGAAATAAAATTATTGACTTTTTCTGACTTCAGTACTGTGCGTGCAGTAGCGTTGCAGCCCATATGAGCTACGTCCTTTATTCTCAAGTGTAGAAGACATCGCGTGACATAACCGATTCCTGGTACAGCGTGCTAATGTGTGAACGAGTGTGTTTTGACCTAATTTACTTCTAAACAACGCTGTGTGATGTCAATACGATTGATTTACCCCCGAATACTCAAACACAACTCAGATTTAAGGCCGGGTAGGCCAGCAGAGGCCGCATTTTTGTGATTTTTAAAACCATCTGAGACTTAGAAAATAGTGTTTAAAATTCTGATAAAAGATATATATTACTTAAGGATAGACTAGTCTAGTCAAAGTCGCATTCAGCTACAAGATCTAATGAATTTCACTCTATAGAAAATAATCCCAAAGTTACCCCTTTTTCTAACGTTTTTTCAATACTATGACTAGCGAATTACTGATATCACACTTTTTTTTGTACTCAACTAAGGACACTCAATATTTCTAAACAAATTCGCAGAGTTTGACTTGATAAAATGATTTTTTTATCCCTATGTTTAAATAACTACAAAAAACACGAGCGCGGCGTCTTGGCAGTCGCGCATTTTCCCTTACGCCTACTGCTGCAGGACTACCTGGTCTCAAGCAGATCTCAAGTGACCAATATTTGACAGAAACTGTCAAAATATCCCGACTTGAGACTTCCTCAAATGTCAAGGTGGGTCTACGCTAGACGAACCGAGCACGAGCGGAGCCATTCAGGTTTCGTCGTTCACGGTGTCAAGTGTGGACGTACAACGAACCTACAACGATCACTGTCCTCGAACGCAGTTTTCCGCAGTGTGCTCGCAGCTCTTGGCGAATATGGACGATATTAATAATATTGCAGCAGCCAGATTCGAGCGAACGACGTCTGTCACTAAACACGTCCACGAGCGCACTGCGAGCGCGAAGCAAAACCCTTTGTGTTCGTCAAAAAACCGACAACAGGCGGAACGCAGCCGAGCACGAACGAAATGTTCGCAGCGCGCTCGTTCGAGGCTTGTAGGTCGGTCCACACTATACGAATTGTGTTCGGCTCGTGCTCCGCTCGTGCTCGGTTCGTCTAGCGTAGACCCACCTTAAGTTAGGTTTAAGTATTCGGGCGTGACGAGAGACTGCCGTCTGTCCGTCATTTTGAATTTGTTTTTTTTTTTAACATAGGCTTTATTTCCGGAGTACCTACAGTGTTACCGTGGGATGAACAAACTTATTAACCGGGGTAACCGCGGGGCGCAGCAAGTAAAACAATCCAAAAATTCCAAATTCCTTCATTAGATTGTGAAGAAGTAAGAAAGTAGCATACATTTTTTGCATTAATATTACAGTGATGTAAAACAAGCTTGAATGCATGAGCTAATAAAATGTCGAACAACATAATTGGATCTTCGCTCGACATATTATATAACTAGTTTACGCCCGCGGCTTCGCACGCGTTGTTTCTATTGAAACGTTTAAAATTTATTTATATGCCATTATATATTATAAATATTAATTTATTTTATAAAAGTAGCCTTTTTGTTTCCAGGCTTAGAGCAACATCTATGAAAAATTACAGCTCAATCTGTTCAGAAGTTTTGGCGTAAAGAAGTAAAAAACATCCATAATATCAAAATATATTAAACTCATGTTTATAATATTAGTGTGAAGTGTGATACAGGCTTCTGCCCGCAGCTTCGCATGCGTTTTTTTGGGATTAAAAGTAGCATTTTATGTTAATCCATATGGTAAACAAGATCCGTCAAGTGCGAGTGTAACTCGCGCGCCGAGGGTTTCGAACGTTTGTCAACAAATATGTACCAAAAGTAACGGTTAGAGACTTCGCAATTTAACGAATACCTAAGAATATTAGGTACCAACCTACATTTCAGATGGATCTCTCTGCATGCTTCGGTTAAGTGGATGTTCGGTTAAAGGTGGCTAATGGTAAATTTTTCGACTTTTTTCAAAATATTTCAAAAATTATGAAACCTACAGAAATTTGAAAAACTGTTTTGAAATCTACAAAATGATACGTTTCATTTGATACCCCAGATGACTCTGTAGGTATCTTTTAAAATTTCTGCATCACAATTTGTATGGAAAAAATTCATTTTAATTTTTCTTTTATTTCCATTTATTTTTCTTTAAATCTGTACAGGCGCACGAACCGTATTATTAATTTAAATTTCAAGTTGATAGCTGCAGTAGTTGCTGAGTTATTAAGGAGGGAAAAAAGGACAGACAAAGCGAGACCATAAGGGTTTCGAAACCGAACTTAGATCTTCGAAACTCTAAAAACTAGGACTACATCTACGCGAAATTTCAGTACAATCCTATCTTTTGTTTTAGCGTGAAGAGCTAACAAACATCCAAACCTTCGCATTTATCATATTAGTAGAAGAATAAAGTCTTATATTGCACATAATATTCCACTCAAAGCAAAAGGCTTGCTTTATTCACAATCTCGAATAAGCTTGTTCATAGAGTGTAAAACTTCACATTTAATTTACGATATAAATCTTGCTCGTGACGCTTTGAAAGAAACTAAATTGAACCGAGTGGGGCGTTATGAAACATCCTGTATGTGGCTGTGAACACGCTGTAGTGTGGGTAATAAGTTATGAAACATGCTGTAGTTATGTAACACGCTGGAACTATATTTTTTTAAACCTACATCTGTTGAACAAATGTCATATATAAGTTTTACGCTCGTTGTGTTGAATTTTCCTGATTTAATTTTATCGTGGGTATGGGGTCTCATTCCATAGAAAAGTTTTTTAGTTCAAAAAAATGACAATGGATGGCGTTAGGTGTATTACACTTAGTTATCGAGGTTTGTGAAAACTGACAAAACAATAAAGAATTTCTTTATAAAATGTCTGAACTCTTTTAGGTAAAAAACCCTTGATTACAATATAATTAAATTGTATGATTTTAAATCAAATCTTTCATAAATTTGAAAATTTCATTACTATCGACACACTATCGATGTTCTTCTGGCGGCATTTTTATGAACTTATCAAATCTCACGACTTTTGTAGGATAGTAAATAGTAAGTGCTACTCCTTGATAGATGGCGTATCGGTTTTCTTATTCCGAATGAAACTTATTGTCAGTCAGTAAACAAACATCTTAAATATATTCAACATTAGAAGTAATCAAAAATATTTCTGAAATCAGTCGTTTATCAAAATGAATCGGAGAGTACGAAAAAATATCAAAAATGGTGAAATTCCTTCTAATTTCTGCAACCGCTTGCTGACACGCGGGGGGCGATGAGACGCAGGGGGGATGAAATTCCGAATTAGGGCGAACGCCGCCGAATGGCCGACACGACGACGATGCGACGAGCCGTGTCGTAGGTACTCGTACGTAGTCGGTCGGGCGTCGTCGGCTATTCTCTGTTGGTTGTTTAATTGTGCTACACGCTTTGCCGTCTGCGTAGGTAATCTAACGAGATAGGTACCTACATACCTACCTATATTATTATATTATTCGGAAAACTTGCGACTTGGTCTGTGTATTGGTACCTACTTACCTACCTACCTACCTACTTATGTTTTAGGTAGTAGGTACATTGAGGTCTTCAAAAAAAAACAAGATCCGTCAAGTGCGAGTGTAACTCGCGCGCCGAGGGTTTCGAACGTTTGTCAACAAATATGTAGGTACCAAAAGTACCGGTTAGAGACTTCGCAATTTAACGGATACCTAAGGATAGTAGGGTACCAACAACCTACATTTCAGATAGACAGATCTTTCTGCATGCTTCGGTTAAAGTCGGAAAATTGTTCAACTTTTTTCAAAATATTTCAAAAAGTATGAAACCTACAAAAATTTCAAAAACTATTTTGAAATTTACAAATGATACCTTTCATTTGATACCCCACATGACCCTGCGGTATCTTTTAAAATTTCGGCATCACAATTTGTATGGAAAATATTCATTTTAATTTTTCATTTATTATCATTTATTTTTCTTTAAATCTGTACAGGCGCACTAAATGTATTATTATTTTAAATTTCAAGTCGATAGCTGCAGTAGTTGCCGAGTTATTAAGGAGGGAAAAAGGACAGACAAAGCGAGACCATAAGGGTTTCGAAACCGATCTTTGATCTTCGAAACCCTAAAAACGATTATGGATGTCAGCGAAAAGGAAAAATAATAAATAATAATAATAATTCTAAAAATAATAATTCTAATAATAATAATTAGCATCGTCAGGAAGTTCCTCTCTTTGCAGCCCTAGTCACCGGCCGCTTCAGCCTAGCTTCGCGGCCACCGAAGATATATTCATTAGATATATTTACCGTTTTGATATATTTTGTACTGAAGAATAGTTTTATAACATTTTATTTTCTATAGTAAAAAATGTATTTTATAAACGAGATTAAAGAATAAATCCCCGTGCTAGGCCTACAGGCATACCTAACCTACTACTTACCTATTCTGTATTACCTTACCTACCTATTGTAAATTATTGCATCGACCGACTACGTACTAAATAGTTCCTATTCTGTGGCGACACCGAGCACACGCACAGGCTTCACTCCCTACACCATTGGCGGATACAGGGGGGGGGGGCATGGGGGCCATGGCCCCCCCCAAAAGACCCAGGAATTCCATACTTTGGACTCATTATTACAATTCAATTCAGGGGTAAAAAAAAATTGTCCGAACTGCGAGGCGCGTAGTGATCCACGGAATAAACCTACTTCTCAACTACCTTGTAATTTTCTGTAGAAAGGCTAAAATTTCTTTGGCAAACATTTCTGTAGCGGTATAGGCGCAGGTGAGAGCTAGAATATCTACCTAGGAAGCGAAATATATTCAATAAGAGAGAAAAGCACACATATCTAGCGCGAGCGCGCCGATATTCCTGAGGGGCTCAAACCAGATATTTTAATAATTTTTAGAAATTTCACCAGTTACTAGTACAGAATTAATTTCGTTTATTCATAACTAGCTTCAGCCCACGGCTTCGCACGCTCGTTTCAGGTAGCCTATGTCCGGGATACCGTTTAGTTCCCAGCCAAATTTTATTAAGACCCGCTTAGCCGTTTAAGCGTGAAAGGTAACAGACAGGCTGACAGACAGAGTTACTTTCGAACTTGTAATATTAGTATGGACACGTTCTTTTATCCCATCAGTCGCTAGAAATGACGCAAAATTTTAGCGGCTTGCTACCCTCGCCATTGTTTTTGCTTTGGCTTTTTTTTCGTACTCAATTTTTTCCACCGCCGCTAGAGTCTCAATAATTGTTGCGGCTCGCACCGCTCGTCAGCGGTTTTATATCGTATTTTCTTCTTTTTCTATCACAAATTTCCCAACCGTCTCTAAAGTCTTCAAAATTTTCGAGGCTCGCTCCGCTCGCCGTTTTAATGTCATCCTTGCTTTCTTTTGTCTCACAAATTTTGCAATCGTCGTTAAAACAAATTTAAAATTTCGTGGCTCGCTCCTCTCGCCTATTTTATTGTATAGTCTTTTCTTTCACAAAAGTTCCAATCGGTGCTAAAAAGTCTTTTAAATTTTCGAGGCTAGCACCGCTCGCCACGCTGTTTTATATCGTCTTTTCTTCCTTTTCACTCACAAATTTCCAAAAAATCGTAAAAAAATCTTAAAAACTTTCGAGGCTCAATTTCTCAATCGTCGCTAAGACTTTAAAATTTTCGAGGCTCGCTCATTCGCCATTTTTATATCGTCTTTTCTTCCTTTTCACCCACGAATTTCCAAAAAGTCGCAAAAAAATCTTGAAAAATTTCGTGGCTCCTTCTGCTCACCGTTTTTATATCGTCTTTTCTTTTACTAATTTCCCAATCGGCGCTAAGACTACGAGATTTTCGAGGCTCGCTCCGATCGCCCATTTTATATGTATTTTCTTATCTTTCACAAAAGTCCTAATCGGTGCTAAAAAAATTAAATTTTCGAGGCTCGCTCCGCTCGTCGTTTTTGTCATCCTTGCTTTCTTTTTTCTCAAAAATTACGCGATCGTCGCTAAAACAAATTTGAAAATTTCGAGGCTCAAATTTCCCAATCGTCGCTAAGACTTTAAAATTTTCGAGGCTCCCTCCGTTTGCCGTTTTTATGTAGTCTTTTCTTCCTTTTCACTCAAGAATTTCCAAAAAGTCGCAAAAAATTTTGAAAAATTTCGTGGCTCCTTCTGCTCACCGTTTTTATATCGTCTTTTCTTTCACTAATTTAATTTCCCAATCGGCGCTAAGACTTCAAAATTTTCGAGGCTCGCTCCGCTCGCCTATTTTATATGTAAGTTCTTTTCTTTCACAAATGTCCTAATCAGCGCTAAAAGTGTTTTAAATTTTCGAGGCTCGCTCCGCTCGCCGTTTTTATGTCATCCTTGCTTTCTTTTCTCTCACAAATTACGCGATCGTCGCTAAAACAAATTTCAAAATTTCGAGGCTCGCTCCGCTCGCCTATCTTTTTATTTAGGCAACGAGCTTATTTTAGGGCTCCGTCAAATATTTCGATGTTAAAAAGGGTTGCGTCGCTAAAAGATTTTTAGAACCGCTACCTCAGAGAATGAATTTTTTTCGACAACGCCGCTCCGCCTCCCGCTTCGCCCGCGCGTGACATTGTAGGTAGTTTATTTTCTAAAAATGCTTATAAAAACCTTTTTTTTTGTTTACTTGTGATTTTAACCCTTTCTCCGAACTTTGTAAAATGCCCCCCCCCCCCCCCAAAATGAAATCCTGGATCCGCCTCTGCCCTACACACACAGCCACATCTTTGCATTTTGATGGTTAGACGCGCTTTCTCACTCATAACGCGCCCCTTGCCCTTGCCTTGCCTTGCCTGCCCCTTTGTTGTTGTTTTATGTCATTCGACATAAAACAACAACAAATCTGCATGGGCCGGCCGCTGACATTTGGGAGAGGTTCGTAGCCTTCTTAAGTCATCAGCACATAATACCTAGGTCATCACATCTGGGATCCATTCTATGATGCCCACCTTATGTGGGTACCTACCCTATAAAGCTAAGTGGAACTTGCTGTAGGATTATAAAATAAGTACCTATCACTAAAGTCGGTACGTTAACACAATAATACATACGAAGAAAAACTTTCATCAAGTCTGTTCTAAAATTAAATAAACCCTAGGTTTGACGCTTCTTAGAAAATTACAAGTAAATGTTCTCACTACTAGATGGCGTCATTAAAATATCGCATGAGTCGACATCTAGTAGTGGAAGGTGGTACTTTTTCATTCGTTCTTGCGGGCCAAGACTTGCGCCATCTAGTGAACTTATAACAATAACTGGTTCGCCCGCTCAAATCTCGCCCGAAGCGAGTCCCATTTTTTTCTATGAGATGAGGCATCTGTACTAGTATAGTATTATAATATCTGTGTCGTGGGTAAGAAAACAAATACTATCGCAAGAATTTTAGACTTCGACGGGACTTGAACCCGCATCTTTTCGTCAGTACCGGAATGTGCTAACCAACTACACCACGAGGTCAAGTGACGTATGAGTCGAAAATCTCTGCGACTTCCTACTGATTTTAGCTCCACGATAAAATTCACACTCACACTAATATTATAAATGCGAAAGTTTGGATGGATAGATGGATGTTTGTTACCTTTTCACGTCAAAACTACTGAACGGATCGGGCTGATATTTTGCGAACGGGTAATTATAACTACTTTACTACTAACTAGCTACTTTTTATCCTATAAATCAGTTCTCGTGGGATAGAAATCGACTTTAAACGTTTCCATAGAAACAACGCGTGCGAAGCCGCGGGCATAAACAATATATTTTGGGTCGAAATAATAATTTCAAATTCGTGATGAGAAATCGTGGTTACAATTTACAATTTTTTACAATTTTCCATTTGCTATGAACCCACGCTTAGAAAATCTACGAATCAATTGTCATTTTGGAGTCTATTGGCATTAAAAGATTTATTTTACTAACCCCCAACGCAAAAAGAGAGGGGTGTTTTAAGTTTAACGTGTCTATCTGTGTATTTGTGTATCTGTCTGTGGTATCGTAGCTCCCAAACGGATGAACCAATTTTCGTTTAGTTTTTTTGCGTCATAGATTATATTACCCGAGTTTTCTTTGCCATGTTTCAAGAAAATCTGAAGGGGGGTTTTAAATTTTTGAAGTGAAAACTTCTTTAAATTCAAATTCAAATTCAAATTCAAATTCATTTTATTTCGGATAACAGTGACCCATAATTTGTTAGTAACAGAAAGATCTCTTATATTAAATGTTAGTATGCTTAACCTACTTTTACCATTTAATTTAATTAAAATTATATAAAATTCAATAATATAAAATTGTATTAAAATAAATGAAACTCGAAAAATAAAACAACATGAAATTAAATTAAATCAAATAACACAAATAAATTTAAATTGAATTTTACCAAAATAATTACATCGAAATTGAATTAATTTTATAAATACTTACACAAAATTAAATTATTTTTTTTACAAAGTGCTGCCATATCGGCGAAGAAATTCTACCAGTTTTAGAGATTGGCGATGATAGTTCTGGTAATGATGATCGTGAAAAAGTCGTTGAAATTATGGATGAAAGTTGATTTTTCGGAGAGATAAACTTTAGCGGCGTTGAGCACTTTTTCTGTAATGGGTATAAAATCTTAAACTCGCGTCAGGACACGTGACCTGATCGAAAAAGCGTAAGACGGATGGAGAGTAGACAGCTATCCCCTCTCTACGGCGCGCGGCGCGGCGAAAAAATTGCCAATGATTTTGAGTGGAGATTTCAACATAAACTTCGCAGACGATAAAAATCAACTATTAATTGAATTTTTAAATAATGAATTTGGTTTAACTATGTCGAATGATCGCAATCTTAGCACAACGAAATACAAAACTACTATTGATGCGGTCTTTATTAGACATTTAAATAGGTTCTAATCAAAACTGTTCGTTTCTTACTTCAGCTACCATAAACCTATCGTATCAGTTTTAGAGATTGGCGATGATAGTTCTGGTAATGATGATCGTGAAAAAGTCGTTGAAATTATGGATGAAAGTTGATTTTTCGGAGAGATAAACTTTTTAATGTAAAATAATTGTAATAGTTTTAAAGTGTTAAATTTTTAATGTAATACAAATTGTCATGTTTGTGTACGATAGCGCAATAAATGAATATTGTATTCTACCACATAAATGATAGTACTTTTATACTGATAAAGCAATTGGTGCAAAATTATTCCCTAACCATTCCAAAATATCAAACATGCTCAACGTTAATAATCAAGTTTTCACTTCTGCCGGCACTCCCGGAGTGCAACCCGTCTTTTTTTTTATTATGTTCTTGTTATAACCCCCGACGCAAAAAGAGAGGATTGTTATAAGTTTAACGTGTCTGTCTGTGTATATGTCTGTGGTATCGTAGCTCCCAAAAGGATGTTCCGATTTTCGTTTAGTTTTTTTTGTGTCATAGATAATTTAATCCCGAGTGTTCGTAGCTATGTTTCAAGAAAATCTGTAGGGGGTTTTTAAAGTTTTTAATTTTGTTATTGTAGTTATGTCTAAAGACTAATAACTACATTTGATTCTAACTTTATTTTATCAAAGAGTCATAGCTTATGGCTTACAATGTAAACCTTCTTATCTGCTATCTAAAAGTCCTTTGAAGTTAGCCCTATAGGGGAGACACAGCTTTATTTAAATGTGAATTTAATTTAAATTATTTAATATCTGACATTGTATAAAAATTTTTTTTTCAGTTTATTATGTTTGTAATATTGTACATTATTTTAGTATAGTTTGACCATGCCCTTATACAGCAGCATACTCTGACATGCCCTTTAATTAATTAATTTATTATTTATTTGATTCCAACAAATTATTTTCTGTCTTCAGTCATGTCTGTCTGTTTGTTTTTCTTTGTACCTTATGGTGTTTCCTATAGCGAAATACATGTGTATTATTGTTGAAATAGGAATAAAATTGTTATGTGGCTGCGTCCACGCCCCTTTGATTATAAATAAAGCAGTGTGACTCAAGCTACCGAGCCTTTCACTCGTCTCCCGTACACAACATTGGCGCAGGCGAGCTACCCGCCACTTGGGAAAAAATAATGGCTCATTTTGGAATATTGTCCAGTTTTGATCATAATTTACAAAATTGGAGTACGTTCAAAAGCCGGTTGACGCAATGGTTTATTGCGAATGATGTAACTGGAACTGAAGACGGGATCAAAGTGAAGAAACGAGCAATTTTGCTGAGCACACTCTCCGACGGCACCTACAAACTCGTGGCCGATTTGTTGCTGCCAAAAGATGTTCAAGTAGTGCCCTACGAGACGATTATCGCTGCCCTCGATAATCACTTCACACCGAAACGCTGTGGATTCACTGAGCGTTACAACTTCTATTCAGCTGTGCAGCTGGCGGGTGAGACACATCACCAGTGGGCCGCGAGGTTACGCGGGCTCACTGCGCACTGCGGATTCAAGGACGTCGAGGAAGCATTACGAGATCGATTCGTGATGGGAATAGCATCCGGCCCAGAAAGGGAAAAGCTCTTCGCTCAAAATTTGACAGAGCTGACGTTGGCGAAAGCGGTCGAGTTGGCTGAGAGCGTGCGATGCGCGCGCGCCTCCAGCGCCGTTCCAGCGGCGGCCGCCGCCGTCGTCAGCGTGGCCCACGAGCAGTTGTTCCAGATGAAGAAAGGTTTCACGAAAGGTCCAAACGCCGCGGCCCCGAAGAAAGAAAAGTGTTGTGTGTGCGGTCGTACAAATCATAAATCTTCACAGTGCAAGTTCGCGAATTTCACGTGTAATAAGTGTAATACCAAAGGCCATCTGCGCAGGATGTGTAATAAAGTGAAATTCATATTAGGCACGGATGTGGGTGAGGATGATGAAGATGATGATGGTAAGTGTCTTAATAATATTCGAACCAAGCGCGGAGAACCCATGACAGAGTCGGCAACTTTGAACGGGGTACAATTGTGTTTCGAAATCGATAGTGGAGCCCCTGTCACTGTAATTTCAGAAGCCACATATAAAAAATATTTTAGCAGTGTGCAGCTTACCGCCATTCAAAGTCCGTTGTATACATACGTAGGTAATAGTATGGAATGCCTCGGAATAGCAAGAATGCCGTTGTCTTACATGCAGCAAACTCATGTATTGAAAGTGCACGTCATACGACATGGCGGGCCACCGCTTTTAGGGCGAGATTTTTTATGTTTGTTCAATTTACAGCTTACTCCGTGTAATTTTGTCACTGAAAATGGTGATACCATAGCGTTACAGCTGCAACAACAGTACCCGGAAGTGTTTTCCGACCAGTTAGGTACATTTAACAAGTACACAGTCAAGTTACAGTTCAAAGATAACTCGAAACCGGTGTTTTTCAAAGCGAGACCCATGGCATTTGCGTTACGACCGAAAGTAGATAAGGAGATCGATAGGTTGGTTGATCTAGGCATACTAAAACCGGTCGAGCATTCTGATTACGCATCACCTATTGTTCCCGTGCTCAAACGTGATGGCTCCGTAAGAATATGTGCAGATTACTCAGTATCGATTAATAAACAGCTGGTTATCGAGCAGTACCCACTGCCCACAGTACGGGAATTGTTTTCAAAACTTCATGGAGGTCAGCAATTTTCGAAACTAGATCTGTCCATGGCATATTCTCAGTTAGTTTTAGACGAAGATTCACAGAAATATACATGCGTAAATACCCATCGTGGTTTATACACTTTCACGCGCTTAATTTTTGGGATTTCCAGCGGGCCCTCTATTTTTCAACGCACCATGGAAAACTTATTAGCAGGTATGGATGGGGTTCTATGCCTAATTGATGATGTGCTGATTACCGCGCCCAACCATTCCCTACACATGAAGCGCCTTCAAGCTGTCTTGCAACGTCTACAAGATGCAGGTTTAACTCTTAAAAAGGATAAATGTGAATTTTTTAAGGATGAGATAAATTATTTAGGGTACGTTATAGATAGAAATGGCCTTAGGAAAACTACTGACAAAGTTAAAGCCATGCTCGAGGCACCAGTACCTAAAGATATAGGTAAATTGCAATCGTTTTTGGGTCTTGTAAATTATTATAGGAACTTTGTTCCTAACGCGTCTAGTATTTTAAGCCCATTATATGATTTATTAAAAAAGGGTACCAAATGGAATTGGGGTTCCGAACAAAACAAAGCATTTACAGAAATAAAAAATATTATAGCATCCGATCAAGTTCTAGCTCATTTTAACCCAAATGAAAAGCTTATTTTGACAGTTGACGCCTCCCCTAATGGATTAGGAGCAATATTATCACAGGTTGATTCTGCCGGCCTAGAACGTCCAATATCATTCGCTTCACGAACTTTGAACTCTGCCGAAAAGCGATACTCGCAGATTCAAAAAGAGGCTACAGCGATTATTTTCGGAGTTCGTAGATTCCATCAGTACCTTTATGGATTGACGGTTCCATTTACATTAAGGACTGATCATAAGCCTCTGATTTCAATTTTTGGACCTCATAAGGGCATTCCCGAGGTATCTGCTAACAGGTTACAGAGATATGCTATATTTCTAGGTGCTTATAATTATGTAATTGAGTTTGTAAAGAGTGCAGACAATAGCGCAGATTTCTTATCGCGCGCCAGCCTTCCTACGGAAACTGAATGCGGGGAGGGCGCGGGCGCGGGGGGTACGCGCGCTCAGTGCGCAGGAGTCGCAGTGAGCGGCGGACCTATCATTGACAATGATACAATTCCCTTCGATAAAGCCACCTACGTAAATTTCGTGGTAGAAGGTAATTTACCTGTAACTTTAAGCGTTTTGAAAAAAGAAACTCATCAGGATGTAACCTTATGTAAGGTTATAGATTTTATTTTGAAAGGTTGGCCGAAAAATGTAACTGACCTAAATTTGAGACCGTATTTTTTATGCCGTAATCAGTTATCGTATGAAAATGGATGTCTAATGAGAGGGCATAAAGTAATTATACCGGAAAGTTTGCAATCACTTATATTATTTGAATTGCACTCCTCGCACTTAGGTATTGTGAAAAGTAAGGCGGAAGCACGAACTCGGTTCTGGTTTCCACGAGTGGACGAGGCACTCGAGGCGCTGATAAGCGCATGCGACGTGTGCATGCAGGTGCGCCCCGCGCCCCCGCGCGCCCCACTGCAACCCTGGCCTTACCCCCCCAAATCATTCTATAGGATTCATATCGACTTTCTAGGCCCTATTAATGGAGGAATGTATTTAGTCGTCGTAGATGCCTATTCTAAATGGGTAGAAGTATATGACATGACGAATAACACTACGTCGAGTGCTGTTGTTGAAAAGCTGTACGGGTACATGTCTATTTTTGGTTTACCACATACAATAGTGAGTGATAACGGCTCGGCATTCACTTCTTATGAGTTTAAGCAATTTTGTTCACTTAACGGGATATCTCATTTAACGTCGGCCGCTTACAATGCTGCAAGTAATGGACAGGCAGAAAGTTACGTTAAAATTGTAAAAAAGGGCATAAAAACAAGCATTTTATCGTCACAAACGCGTAAAGACGCTAGGCTCAAACTGCTAAAATATCTTTTCGACTACAGAAATTCGGTACACTCTGTGACTGGGTTCTCGCCGGCACAACTTGTCTTTGGACACAAATTGCGATCACGTCTTGATTTGTTACAACCAAATGAATCATCATCATCAGCCGCACCCACGTCCGTGTTAACTAATGTAAAAAATAATCAGTTCTTGCAGAGTAAAACCTATGGTGGTAAAAATACACAAACATTTATCGCTGGTGATAAAGTACTTTATAAAAAATTTAGAACTAAGGACAATTTTAA
Source organism: Eupithecia subumbrata (assembly GCA_949316285.1). Classification (NCBI taxonomy): domain Eukaryota; kingdom Metazoa; phylum Arthropoda; class Insecta; order Lepidoptera; family Geometridae; genus Eupithecia; species Eupithecia subumbrata. The sequence goes on from OX438638.1 coordinate 2,967,400, forward strand.
TTGGTGTCGGGGAACTATTATTAGGAAGCTAGGGAAAGTTTTATACCTAATTAATGACTGTTTGACTTCTCAAGTTATAAAGAAGCACAAAAATCAAGTGTTCTTGTATAAAGGTAATAATGACGCAGTGCTAAGTCCTCTTCTGGACCTAGACTTCGAGCCGGAGTCTAGCGCTCCAGGCTCGCCACAGCGTAGTGGGGGGAGGAGGTTATCAGTGGCGTCACCGCCTACCAACGCACTGGCGGCGCCGCCGCCGCCGTCGCCGGCTCTGCCGCAGCTGCCTTCCAGATCTACCACTCGATTGTTGCGAAATATCCCTAGGGTTGATTATAAACCATTTTGTTGATAAACATCTTATGTATTATTCTAATCTAGGGGCGATTTTGTCAAATGGGGGAGGAATGTTATGTGGCTGCGTCCACGCCCCTTTGATTATAAATAAAGCAGTGTGACTCAAGCTACCGAGCCTTTCACTCGTCTCCCGTACACAACAAAAATATAGAATGTAACGACATCAAGTGTAACATCAAGTGTACCTACGATGGAATAAATAAATACAAATACAAAATACAGAAAAAGTCAAATTTTTATTTGTTTGCTTACACCTCGTAAACGATGCATCATAGGATATTTTGCTATGCCTCAACCCTAACCGACTGTATTGGTCCACTGCTGGACACAGGCCTCCCCCTGATAAGCGCCTTATTGGCTTTTATCACATAGGGGTAATACCCATAATCCTCACGCTGGGCATGCGGGTTGGGGATCGTAGTTCGGTGGTAGAATTGTTTTGCAAGGGGCGCTGCTGCCCGCCCCCGGTGGATATCCCTTAGTCGCCTCTTACGACACCCGCGGGAAGAGTTGGGGTGGTGCAAATTCTAAGCCAGCACCACACAGCGATAGTTGCTATGCGTAGAACATACATAAAAAACAACTTTGCTTCTATCAACTTTTTACCTATTCCCAATTGTTGTCTAGATATGCAAAAAAAACGGTCACGTAGATGCACCATACGAAATTTTATTTTCTAATGACCGCTCCCGCTAACGCTAACCTTCCGAAAAATCAGCATTCGTCTAATATTTTGATTCATGACTAAGTCACTTCATTGGCCTATGTGTGATGCTTATATTTATGCCTGCGTGTGGGAGCGAACGCCTCGCGGAAACGGAATTTATTTTCAATCACGTTTCACTGTGTCAATACGTGCCGCTTGATCGACACAGGGTAGGCAAATCCTATGCAGTCAGTCAAGTTGTGTAAACGAATACTTAAATTTTAAATAATAAGAGAATTAGTTAATGATATTTTAATGCTTATTAATTATTTAAAACCTAATAATAATAATGACATTGTCATATTTAACATTTGCACACCTGCTTGCGGGTCGAATACATTGTCTTCACATAACTTTAAGATCTTGGCATGTACCTAATTATTGTATTCTGCAAATAAACGATTGATTCTGATTCTGATTCTGATTGTTTATGGTAAAGTTAATGGTGAGAAAAGGTACTTTGTAAAAAGGCCAGGAAAGTGTGGTTGATGGTAGCACAGGGCCGTATAGAATGGCGCTATTGAGAGAAACCCTTCACCCAACAGTGGAGACGTGATCGTCACAAGTCCTTTTAGTAGGGATTTGCTAGTTCCATGTATTTGTATTTGTATTTGTATTTGTAGTTATTTATTCCATCGTAGGTACACTTGTTGTTACACTTGATTTCGTTACATTCTATATTTTATTCTTAAACAATAACACACATGTATTTCGCTGTAGGAAACACCATAAGGTACAAAAAAAAAACAGACACATGACTGAGAAAAAAAAATTAAATAATTGATAAGGATCAAATAAATAATAAATAAATTAATTAAAGGGCATGTCAAGGTATGCTGCTGTATAAGGGCATTGTCAAACTATACTAAAAATAATGTACAATATTACAAACATAATAAACTAAAAAAATAATAATGATACAATGTCACATGTCCGCACGATGGAGGCGCTGTACCAAATTGTATGGAAAAACGAGACGTAACGATCACGTTTCGTTACTAACGTCGAATAGACTCACCCTTCTGAGCAGATACATAGGCAGCTATTAACTTGAAATATAAAATAATAATACATTTTGTGCGCCTGTATAGATGTAAGAAGAAATTAAAATTTTCAATACAAATTGTGATGTCGAAATTTAAAAAGATACCTTTACGGTCAAATGGGGATTCAAGTGAAAGGTTTGTAAATTTCAAAACAGTTTTAAAAATTTTGTACGTTTCATATTTTTCGAAATATTATGAAAAAAGTCGAAAAATAACCCATTCCGCGCCTAATCTCCGAAGTTTGCAGAATAATCCATCTGAAATGTAGGTTGGTACCTACTACTTGTAGGTATTCATTAGTGAAGTCTCTAACCGGTACCGTTTAGAAACGTGGGACGTGTAGGTACTAAAACCTACATATTTGTATAATTGACAAAGTTCGAAACCCTCGGCGCGAGTTACACTCGCACTTGACGGATCATGTTTTATGTTTGTTCGCCGATTTCTAGATGACCCGCTCATGAGGGTCTCTAATAATAATAATTGTGGACTGATAATTTTTTTGCTGTTTATAATCCCGAAACGGTACATTTAAATTCTTGAAAGATTAGTATTTGCCTAACTAAACTTAAAAAAAATCAGATAAATATTAATAATATTGACTTTTTAGAAAAACAGATACAAATCTAGCATTTGGACTTTTACTTTTTTCAAAATAATCAAATTATTTTCTCGAGAGAAAACTCAGTTTGTAAGTTTCTTTACTGAGTTCCCCCAGACTGTGCAAAGCGCTTCGATTCGGCATTAAATATAAATTATGCTTTTTCCTCTCCATCGCCATCATATTCGAATTAGGCGCCCTTTCGGCGCTTTATCACATTTACTCAAATACGTTCCTAAAGCTGGCTTGTTTGTGTTCGTAGAACTTTGAAAAAGTTAAAGCGAGAATTTTACAACGATGATAAATTCTCCTAGAAGTTGGAAAACTAAATAATCATATTGCGAAATCGACTTTATTGCATTTTCATAAAGTATAATTCAAGCTGCACCTTTCTGTGTTACCTTCTAAACTTTCGATATCATAATTAATTTGTCAAAATGTGAACCATGCAAGTCGCCATATATGGAAAAATATATATAAATAAATTATATTAAGATAAAGAAAAGTAGATAACTCGTCAATATTTTTGTCTAGCTGTTGTCCACGACTTTGTATATCTATAACCTATTTCAGGAATAAGTCAATACTTTGATCTTTATTATAGTTTTTCAGTGAATGCTCAAAGAGAAATATAAATTTTTCGGGTAACGGTTGATTGTTTTGATAGCTCTAAGAATTAGCAAGCTGAAGTGCCAGTGGGCCGGCCATATCTCGCGAAGAACCGACAACCACTGGGGTAAACGTGTTCTTGAGTGGAGACCACGACTCGGCAGACGTAGTGTAGGACGCCCTCCGGCCAGGTGGGATGACGATCTGCGAAAGACTGCAGGCAGATGCTGGATGCGGCAAGCTGAAGACAGGGCGCTATGGCGCTCATTAGGGGAGGCCTATGTCCAGCTGTGGACTAATATAGGCTGATGATGATGATGGTTGATAGTTAGGATAGAGGAAAATGTTAATAAAATACATAACAAATAAATAATGCTGGACAACCCACACAGCAACATGTAGTCTAGCCAAAGTAAGCAGAGTTTTATGTTTACTAGTCAACTGAAATATTCAATACATTACATACATAGAATGATTATAATTACATATATGAAACACCTAGATCACAAGGAATAAATATCTGCAGATCGTATAAACATTTGTCCAGAGGCGAGAATCGAAGCCGCAGTCTTCGTCGCAGGCGGACCTTCGCCCGCCGCGCCACATCGGTCGACAAACAGAGACACACCAGTTACCTTACTGATTTTCTTAAATCCAGGTATTCCTGCAGCAGTAGGCGTAAGGGAAAACGCGCGCCTGCCAAGCCCCCGCGCTCGTGTTTTTTGTAGTTATTTAAACATGGTGATTTAGAAAATCATATTTTCAAGTCAAACTCTGCGGATTTGTTTAGAAATATTAAGTGTCCTTAGTTGAGTACAAAAAAAGTGTGATATTAGTAGTTCGCTAGTCATAGTATTGAAAAAACGTTGGAAAAAGGGGTAACTGTGGGATTTTTTTCTATCGAGTGAAGTTCATTAGATCTTGTAATTGAATGCGGCTTTGACTAGACTAGATCCCTATGTAACATATATCTTTTTTTCAGAATTTTGAACACTATTTTCTAAGTCACAAATGATTTTAAAAATCACAAAAATGCGGGCTCTGCTGGCATACCAAGCCTTAAGGCTCTGTTAAACAACGGATTCTATTCTGCTGTACGTAAATATTGTAGATACAGGGTGCGTAAGGCATGTGTGGTTTGTTCCTATTGTGATAGCCGTAAAATAGAAAAAATACGTGATAGCGGTGTGACCATATTGCTGCAAATCAAATTCCTATCCACAAATTCTTTTGTGTGAAACAAAGCGTCAAAGGTTTTTATGAATACGAGCTTCGTAGCTCCGTATTTATAGAAATAAAGATATATTTTTACGTGGTGTTGTTAATATTTTTTCAATAAGTGATCCTCCAGGAAGGATATAAAGGGTAGAATACCTTCAAACGTTAAAAGCCTCACATAATATAAAGAATATAACCTTTCTAAGCAGGACACTCACACATCAGCGTATTCTGAGCTCAATTCCCTGTACCATAAAGTAAAATATCACGCGATATTCATTGATTTATTGTAGAAAAATTGATAATCAGCTCTGTTGTGTTCAATATAAGTTTCAATATTCGATACTGAGATACTATCTACTGTTCAATTATGGACACGTTCGAACGTTGGTACAGCGAGGTGTTCATTTTGTATTCTGGTTGTTTCCTCTGGGTCCCACTAGGGCGATATGTTTTATTTCTTCATATTAACCCGAACGCGCAAAAGGGGTATGAGTTTTGCGATTGTTGTTTGCACATTATTTTCCGTCGTCGTAGCAATAAAATTACTATTCTCAACAAGAAGTGAGATAAGTGTTGATACCTTACTTCAATTATCGTCGATTTTTTATAATTATTAATTTAAAAAATGCAAGTACAATAAACTATCCCGCAGTAGGTAGGTAATTAACCTAAAACTGCTCAAAATTAATAGTCACATGATCCCTTAACTTTCCGTATCGCAGCATGTCTTCGGTTGGGTGCAAGGTGTTGCGCACCTCATCAATGCCAGAGCTGTCGGACAGCTTGATCATCACGGATTATCGTGTACTAGGGCCGCCGGTCGGATATCTCTCCACACCTTCCTTAACACATCATCCGGTGGGCCTTTGTCATCGCTAACGTACCAGCTATTCTCGAACAGAATGGTCTTTTGTGTGACGATAGTAAGAGGCCCGATGGTGTGACACCAGTCCCATGCGAGTTTGGGAGGCCCTTTGTGTGGGACGCTACATGCGTCGACACACTTGCGCCTTCCCATCTTCCGAGGACATCCGTCAGGGCAGGTGCGGCGGCAAATTTGGCCGAGGATCTCAAGAGGCGCAAATATGCAAGTCTCGACAGAGCCTATACATTTGCTCCCCTTGGAGTCGAGACTTAGATTCCGTGGGGTAGCGAGGCTCTTCGAATTTTAAAAAAATTATCTGAGCGTCTGGACAAAGCGACGCGTGACCCGAGAGCTGGTGAGTATCTGGCGCAGCGCATCAGCATTGCATACAGCGGGGCAATGCAGCCAGCATCATGGGGTCATTCTGACTGGTATTGATCGGTTGAGCTACCTGTTGATTGTTTGCGACAGTCTGCGGTTAGCTCGATTGTTTCATTGTAAATACTAGTTCTTCGATAAATTTTGTGAATAAGGACTAGGCACTTAAACTAAAACTAACTTTGTTGTTCTTCATTTTAAACAAATTAGAACTAGTATTTACAATTAAAACAATTGAGCTAACTGCTGATTGTTAATTCCAAGTCTTGCTTAATCGAGGCACAACCGTATTTATGTATAGTTTTCAAAATATATTAAGAAAACTTGTAGCGTTTAATTTACTCGTTGTTAATGAACCAGACCCAACCCTTTCAATGTTTTAAAGAGGTCTCTTTTAGAGGAATTTACATTTTGACCTTTCGGGCGTTGATGTGAATCTTAATCGGATACGGAATAATATTATATGAGAGTTTTATATTGCGGGTTCTAGGCTTTGCTCGTGCTAAGCCTACAAATAGGCAAATTAGATAATTTTTTTCACGAGCTTTATAGAAGTCTATAGGACCCATTCTTAAATGAATCTAGGGATCTAAATCTTATCAAATGCTTTTCGCACTGGCTTAAATTATCAACAGAAAACATAATGGTGTATTTTGCATTTAAATTTTACATTCTAAAACAAGAGTAGATACGCGATAGAAAGGTTGCCTTGAAAAGAATCCTAACTTCATTCATTTACCTTTCTCCGTTCTAGAATACCTTTAGTGCCAAAACCCACCAACACGACAGTGCGCGCGCATTTTCTCGTTCAAAGGCGAATGAATTTTGTGCCATAGAATTACATAGAAAATTATAACGTGCGACAGCAAGTAGCAAGTCGCGCGCGACATGCCGCGGATTAAGGCCAGGTATTCCTGCAGCAGTAGGCGTAAGGGAAAACGCGCGCCTGCCAAGCCGCCGCGCTCGTGTTTTTGGAGTTATTTAAACATGGTGATTAAGAAAATCATTTTATGAAGTCAAACTCTGCGAATTTCTTTAGAAATATTTAGTGTCCTTAGTTGAGTATAAAAAAAGTGTGATTTCAGTAGTTCGCTAGTAAAAACGTTGGAAAAAGGGGTAACTTTGGGATTTTTTTCTATCGAGTGAAGTTCATTAGAATTTGTTACCGAATGAGCCTCTTTTTTTCAGAATTTTAAACACTATTTTCTAGGTCTCAGATGATTTTTTTTTATGATTTTAATAATCATAATAATGCGGCCTCTGCAGGCTTACCAAGCCTTAATAATTTTTGGCACTTAATGTTACAAATTATATAAAAGCTGTAGCGGACATCCGCTATAAATCAGCGGTAACCGCAGCATGCGGCAGCGGACAGGGCAGCGGAACGCGGAGTGACCACAACATCCATAATGCTTGTGCTGTCAACCAAGAATGACCCGGGAATTTCAAGCCTCAATGTTATCTTCATACTCTGCAAATTCATATTTTGAGGGTTCTGTCCAGAAAGGTCGTCCACAGGACCCTATTATTACTGTGTTATAAGTAATAAAAAAGAAAGAACAAAGAAAATCCATTTATTTGACCCAATACAATACACTTAATAAAAGAAGTATTAAAAAAAAGATACATAAAAGGGGCCAAAAAGGTCCCTGTCTCAGCATTGTGCCGCTACAAGCCACAGCGAGTAGCGGCGCTGATTTTCAGACAGGGCCTAGTGTGGTGGCACAAAGATGGTAAAATATACAACAATACAATTAAAACACAAACAGACAAGAGTATAAAGAGAGGTTACATACAACACTGGAAACAATGAGAGAAAAAAGAAAATAAAACAGAAAAAGATACCTACGTATACAATTAGTACTATATTGTGTATAATAAATAGAGTTATATGCGTATCGTCAAAACTGCTTTTCGCCATTACCTAATTTTTGCCAAAGGTGCGTTTCGTCAAAGGTTCGTTTTGCCAAAGTTATGTATGATCAAGACATTTTCGTCAAAGTAGCTTTTGGTCAAAGACAGTGATTTGCCATGCTTGCGTTTTGTCTTTATGTAAACAGACTCAAGTATTAAAATCTCGTTACAGACTTAAGTGATACTTTTATCTCGACAAATGTCGACAAACGTTAGATCGATGCACGGAATCTCGACAAACATTAGCTTGACGCACGGAATCTCGACAAACGTTATCATGAAGCACGAAATCTCGGATGAATCTCGTTAGATTCATCGACTAGATCCATGATGGGTCTGTCGAAAAATGCAGAATTAATAAATTGTAAGCTGTAATCTTAAACAATTCAACCAGCTGTCAATCTGTATGTTGTAATTATTTATTGTTATTTTTTGTCTGTGGTCTGCCACCCGTGTTGAGAAACGCCAAAGGTCCTGTCAGAAAACTAGCTTTACTCTACTTTTTGTGGAGCAACATTATTCTGAGACGGGACCTTTTGGTTCACTTGCTGCTATTATTATTATAAACTAGATAATTTTTTTGTAATATTTAAAAAAATATAATTGTAATAGTTGCAAGTTGTACTAGTGAACTAATAAATTTATTTTCTTTCTTTCTTTCTTCTACTGTATTATTATTACTATTGTATTATTATTACTGTGTTGAATGCTTCGTTGGTCTAGCGGTCAACTTGTTCAACCGCTGATTATGAGGTCCTGGGTTCGAATCCCGGGTCGGGCCAATAGTTGTTATTGGGGTTTTTCTAGCAAGAAAAATTCACAGTAGCAGCCCGGAGTCGGAAGTTGGCGGTGTTACACCCCCGTGCCTCGGAAAGCACGTTAAGCCGTTGGTCCTGCACCTAACCTCTCCCCGATCGTATCGATCTGTCGTCCCATCTGATTATGAGAGTGAGGGAACAGACATTTCACCTGTGTTTGCGCACACACTTGTGCACTATAATATGTCCTGCGCATCTGGCTAGTCTCCGAAAGACTGGCCGCTGTAGTCGAAATTCGGCTAGGAGGACATTATTACTGTGTTGTTATTAAGCTTATGCTGTCTGTCAGTCCGTCACAGACTATCTCTGTCACCATTCATATTGTAAGACTCGCACTTGGCCGGCTTCGAAACAAATTGAGAGACAACACGTATCTAAGGATTATGAAAATTCAAATTAAAAATAACTAGGTTCTATTTGATCCAGTTTCTTTATGTAAATACTAGCTGCTGCCCGCGGCTTCGCCTGCGTAGTTCCCGTTCCCGTGGTAATTCCGAGATAAAACATAGCCTATGTCCGTCTCCTGGTTCTAAGCTGCCTCCCCACCAATTTTCAGCCAAATCGGTTCACCCGTTCTTGAGTTATAAATAGTGTAACTAACACGACTTTCTTTTATATATATAGATATGTAAACTCAGGTGAAATTGCCGAAAATGTAGCCAAACTGTTCTGAAGTTTGTCGCAGTTCTCCAGGGAACGCTAACTTTCATCTCTACGTAATGAACACGTAGATGTACGGAACCACGTAAATATCAATTTGCGACGTCTCGGGGCTTGTAATGGATCGCGAATACGATATATCTAAATAACACTAGATGCGACAGTCTGGCCAAAATTGACTTTTATGGGAGAAAAGTAAGATCTTATAGCCTTGAGTGCGATGAAGAAACATTGGACGAGCTGAGAGTAATTTCCAACAGTGAAACCTTGCTAAAGACTGCTATCATTGTAGATGGCTTATACCTATAAGAGCTAGAAATATTTTTACTTAAGCGATTTGCCTACAATGTATACTCGTATTATGGCAAGTTAACCAACAGTAGTTATAAGAAATCCTAAGTAAAATAGATGAGAACCCTTTGCCTAGACAAACCTAACATAGGCTTTAAGGCATTAGTAAACCAACCTATGTAATGATTTTTTATGAATAAATGATATATATCTATCTATCTATCTATATTTTTAACTTGTATGCTTAAAAAATTTAACCTACCGCAAATTGCGAATTTGTTGAAATGTTTTGACATATTTTGTAAAAGTACTGTTTTTAAATGTATAAGACCTTTTTACAGTTTTAAGTGTACATGGTTTTTATAAGATGCTTATAAAGTATTTCTATTTCTATTTTAACGTGTAGAATGCTGTGATCAGAAAACGTGATAAGTTTATTTTTCAATCTAATTGAAATGAAACAAAAAAAGAATGATGTAGATTTTTACTGGCACAGGCGAGACGTAGGTTTAATAGTACATTATGGTACTAGTGAGTAACATTGGTGATTACCGCCGAGGCGCCATTGAAGTCTTAAGAAATCCGAGGACGGTAATCATCAATACACACGTGTATCATACGACGTTTTTCAACACACTTGTGAATAAAATAACAATAAAAACTCATTTTATAACAGAGAAAACAAAAGTTATATTTGAGTTAAAGTTTTATTTATTAAACACGTACAAGTTAAAATTAGTTATTTAAATAAAAAATTGCATGAAATGAGCAAGCAACAGGAACATTAATTTATTGATATAAGATATAATTCACAAATTCCACCATTCAAACAAACACCTCCGTTTTCATAATATATCCGCTACTCATAACACCGTTCTAACAAGCTCATCCCCGGGTGCAAAATCCACACTCAGCAAGAAAACCCAGCTAAAATAACCCTGATAAAAACTTCGTGTTAGAATATCTCGGCGCTTGTTTCGTTTGGAGAGGGTCCCTCAGTCCCCGGGTCCCACAGGCCCGCTAGCTTACTTAGAGGCATCTTAAGCCGGCTTTTCACTATGGGATATAATATAATATATATTACATCCAGATATATAATATTTTATCGCTCGCCATACATTTGGTATGGGACCGTTTATACTGTGCTATAATATATATTACATCCCAAACTATAAATATTTTTTCGACCGAGTGAGCGATATTTGAAGGTCATTTGAAGGTGTATATTTTACCTCACGGCCCCGGACACCGCGCCTCCCCCGCTTCGCCCTCAGTTTGAATGTTGGCGTTCGTGTGCAGACGTGTAAACTGATCATGTGTGTTCCAAAATATATTACAGTGTGAATAGCAATCGCGGGATGTAATATACAGCTCAAGATGTAATTTATATTATATCCCATAGTGAAAAGCCGGCTTTATTGACACGGGGTAAAATAACGTATCATTGTCATAGGTTGCTTGGAATTTTGTAGAGGTCAGTTGTGTTAACACTCTCATGGTCAATATAATCAAATCAAATCACTTCTTTTCATAAATACAATAGAAGGTAAAATTTTACTATAAGTATTATATATTGTTTGAAACTGTAGAAAGGTTGTAGTTAGGTCTGATTGCACAAATTAATATATTTATTCTTATTTATTCCATAAAATTTCCGTCAAGTGTTACATTTTAAGTGAAATAAACTGGTTTTTGTTTGGTGTTCAGCTGTGGGCACTGGTGTCTGCTGGTGAAGAAGCTTGTTTTCTAAAAACTTAAGCTATTTCGATAATCACACTAATATGGTAGGTATATGCGAAAGTTTGGATGGATGGACGGATGTATTTTAATTATTTAATCCCCATAAATCAGCTATTATAGGATAGGAATAACTTTCGAACGTTTCCATATAAACAATACGTGCGAAGCCGCAGACAGAAACTGGCTTAACATAAAATAATTCTTTATCTAACGCAGACAATTTCTTTACATTTATCCATCGTAATGGAGTCGTAATTACCCGAAGAGCTCCTTGTTCAAAAAAAACGATAACTAGACATGTATTGTAGACATGAATTTTCTTCCGCAGAATTTCCTTCTCCGTAGCTCCCACCCACCGTATACTTGATAATTCAGAGCTTCGTAACAAAGTCTCGGTCGTTATAAAATAAGGAATTTGCATTTTTAGGGCTCCTTACAAAGTCACGGAACCCTTATAAGTTTGTGCTCTTATTGCTGAATATCAGTTTTAGGAGCCCACGTGATATAACTATGTATTTATTTAGTAGTATCATCATCATTTTATTTTGCCTCTGCTATTCTCTATACTTACTTTTATGTCACTAATATAAATAAATAAAATAATCAATAATCAATAATAATCAATAATCATTTATTTCATATGTTTCTAGAACTATACGTCACTTCTTATGCATAGGTTAGTGCCTACGTATGTAGGTATTACCATAATAGCAATTAAGTTAACAAAATATAACTAAATAAAAGCAAAACATTATCATTATTAGAAATTATTAGAAAAGTAAGTACAGTATTAACAAAAAAAAAAAATAATAATAATAACAATTTTAAGTTTAACCTAATATAAGATAACTTATATTACATTGAGTACCTAAGTAATCTAAGTACTTATATGTACATCAGTAGGTAATGCGTCACTTTTACAGGCTAGGAATTCCTCGTAGCTGTAAAAGCTGTTGTCAGTGAGCCAGTGCTTTAGCTTGCTCTTAAATGATGTCAGGCTTGTTGCGTTCGTTACAATTTTAGGAAGACTGTTGTACACTGTCGGTCCCATTATGCGCGTTAACTTTCCCGACTTCGCGAGAGTACGAGGCAGGGTGGTGAGCTTGTCCGCTCGCCGAGTGTTATACTTGTGCGTGTCGCTATTTTTATTAAATAATTCTAAGTTATTCCTCACGTACACCGCTACCTGCAGGATTACAATACACGGAAGGGTGAGTATTTCGAGCTCTTTAAAATACGGTTTTGCGGATACGTCCTGTGGAATCTTCACTATTGCACGTATGGCGCGTTTCTGCATACGGAAGGCGCGCTGCCAGTCGGCCGCGCGACCCCACAGTTCGGCGCCGTACTGCAATAGTGAGTGGACAGTCGCATAGTAACAGGAGCGTACCACGTGCCTTGGCAGGAATCTCGCTAAGCGGCTTAACGCGTAGCACGCACCACCTAGCTTTCCGCACACTTTATCAATGTGGGCCTCCCACGTGAGGCTCCTGTCAAGCTCAAAACCCAAGAAAGCGGTCATAACTACCTGTTCGATAGGCGTCCCACCGGCTACGACTGATAGGTCACGTGGAAGACGTCCGGACAGGCAGACGTGCATGAAGTGTGTCTTCGATGTGTTTAGAACAAGCCCATTCGCTTCGAACCACTCGGCAAGCCTGGACGCGGTAAGGTTCAGTTTAAGCTCTAGAGCGTCTACTGTTACACCAGAGACGACAGCAACCACATCGTCCGCATACATGAATACCTCCGCAGTGCTCACGGCCTCTGGAAGATCATTAAGCAGCATTGAAAACAAGATATTAGAGACTGCAGATCCTTGGGCTACCCCCATTGTCGTGGTGAGAGGACAGGATCTAATGTTCCCATTTTCTCCCACTACTACCTGCGACCTCGATCTTAGCATGCTGGATAGTAGTGCGAGCGCAGTACCTCGCACTCCGTAGTGTTCCAGCTTGGCCGCGAGCACCGCGTGATCGGCTACATCAAACGCTTTTGAGAGGTCGCAGCAGAGTAGAGCTACTTGCTGCTTCCTCTCTCTAGCCTCCAGGACGTTTTGTATTACTCCTCGAGCCAACGAAGTAGTCGATCGTCCCTCACGGTACGCGTACTGCCTGTCCGATAGTGCCTCAGTTTCAACTAAGTATGTTGTTAGCCGCGAGCTTATACCGTTCTCCATGACTTTTGCAATTGCAGGTATAATGGACACCGGTCTATATGAGTCCATGCTGGTCCTACTACCCTTTCCCTTATAAATCGGCGTAACCTTACTTAACTTAAGGCATGTTGGGAATGCCCCAGCGCGCAGGCACTCGTTGAAGAGGCTAGCCAAGATCGGTGCCAGCGGAACGGCTGACATTGCCATTAGTTTCATTGAGATGCCATACGCATCTTTAGAGGGCTTCGGAGGTATCCGTTTCATAATGATATGATGTACCTCACCTGCAGTAAACGGCACAAAACGTAGCGAGCGGTCGGCCGGCGGGCGCGCCGACTGCAAGGCAGCCTGCACACTAGGCATGTCAGCTGCGGGTGCTCCGCACGCCGAGGCTGCGCCTATATACCTTGCATTCATCGCATCCGCAGCCTGTTGCCTCGACTGAAATTTTATGCCATCCGAATTAGTAATTATGCCCGTGAAGTCAATAGTACATGCATTGTATTTTCCCCTCTCAGAATTAACAACCTGCCACATCGATTTACATTTGTTTTTACTTTTCAGTATTATATCTGAATAGTATTCATATTTTCTACATCCAATTAAATCATTATATTTTATATTTAAGTCATTTAATAGTATTTGTATAGAATCATTTTTATGAAATTTATTACACATGTCAATTAAATTAAATAGTAATATCCTAAAGTCATTAATTTCATCTGTAACCCACGATGGAGTAGTCAAATAGTTGGCTTTCTTTATTGGAAAGCAAATATCAAACTGATTTATAAGTACATTTACAATAGACAAAGCAAAGGATTCTAGTGATTGCCTGCGCTGCTTAATCAATTCCCAGTCTATACTCAACAAGGCTGAAATAAAGTTATTTCTGTTCATGGCGGAAAAATCCCTAACTAGCTTCGATTCCTTATTTGACCCACTTTTGCCACAGTAAATCTTAGCACGGACCGCTAAGTGGTCGCTAAGGTTTGTGGTTACTGGAGATGTTGTCACAGTCTCCGGTGGTAGATTGGTATACAGATGATCAAGGCAAGTTGATGTGGAATGTGTAATTCTAGTTGGGAAGTCAACGGCATTGGACATGCCATGGGACGACAGCATATCAGACAGTCGCTTCCTGTCACAGCTAAATTGATCTAAATAATTAATATTGAAATCCCCTACTATTATGCAATCTAGGCCTAAAGCATTGATCCTTCTCAACAATAATTCTAAGTGAGGGAAGAATTCGTTAGCACTGACAAGATTTGTCCTATACACGCATATGATTGTAAAGTTAAAATCTAATAAATTTATAGCACAAATCTCACAGTACTGTTCCACTGAGAGCTTACACAAGTCCATATTTTCTGTACATCTGACAGTATCTTTCACGAATATGCAGGACCCACCGTGACAGATATTTTTTCTACAAAAATAAGATGCTAATTTATAACCAGCTAAAGCCACACATCTCATTTTTGTTACGTTTAGCCAATGCTCAGTCAATGCGATTACTTCACACTTTAACGATCTTGACAGTAAAACTTCCAACTTCGGCGTCTTCTTATCAATAGACGCTATGTTTTGTAGACATACCGTTATTCCTGGCTCGTTCCTTGTGCATACTTTATGAGGCGCCGTCTCCGCGCAGGCGCTCGGCGCGACTGGCGACAGCGCAGCTCGAAGCGGCGGCCGTGGCTCCCGTGGACAGGTCCCCCCGCGGGGCGCGGGGGCGAATAAATAAATAAATAACGCTGGACAATTCACACAGCATTATCTAGCCCCAAGCTAAGCAGAGCTTGTGTTATGGGTACTAGATAACTGATATACTTAATACAATACACTACATAGATAGATATTTTTTTATTATACATAGAAAACACCCAGACCAACTACCAATATTCAAGAGTATGTTAAAGGAACACTATTTGTCCTGCTGTCACTGACCACGCCCTTGTTTTTCTTTATAAAATATAGATATTTATATAAGTACCTATTTAAGGTATATACCACTATATTAAGGAATATTTGTAATTTTGTCGATATTTTTTTTTGTAAAATTTGTATAAGTTAATAATGCACACAGATCCCCATGTTTTATCCATCCACGGTTGTCTGGTAGAGATCGCTCTTGAGCGATAAGACCGCCAATTGTCACATATTTTGTAAGTTTTTGTTGTTGTTTGTGAATTATCTTGATAAATGTGCAATAAAGAATTTTCTATCTATCTATCTATACTTTTAAACCCCCTTTCCCCGTCCTATCTTAAGGAGAAAGAAAAGAAAGAAAGAAAGAAAATCCATTTATTTGACCCAATACACATATTAAAAGGAATAAAATAAAAAAAATACATAAAAGGGGCCAAAAAGGTCCCTGTCTCAGCATTGTGCCGCTACAAGCCACAGTGAGTAGCGGCGCTGATTTTCAGACAGGGCCTCGTGTGGTGGCACAAAGATGGTAAAATATACAACAATACAATTAAAACACAAACAGACAAGAGTAGATAGAGAGGTTACATACAACACAGGAAACAATGAGAGAAAAAAGAAAAGAAAACAGAAAGGAGAGATTTCAGTTTCTACATTCTTCTCACGGTCTCTCTTTAAGGTCATCGGATACTCTGCTCCTCGCATCTCCAGTACAGAGAACCTCTTTTTACAGCGACTCTTTCACTGCTCAAGCTGACAGACTTTGGAACGATTTGCCAGCGGATATAAAGGCTTTGTAGGCCAGCAGAGGCCGCATTTTTGTGATTTTTAAAACCATCTGAACCTTAGAAAATAGTGTTTACAATTCTGAATAAAAGATATACATTACTTAAGGATCTAGTCTAGTCAAAATCGCATTCAGTTACAAGATCTAATGAACTTCACTCGATAGAAAAAAATCCCAAAGTTACCCCTTTTTCTAACGTTTTTTCAATACTAGCGAACTACTGATATCACACTTTTTTTTTTGTACTCAACTAAGGACACTTAATATTTCTAAACAAATTCGCAGAGTTTGACTTGATAAAATGATTTTCTTCATCACTATGTTTAAATAACTATAAAAAAACTCGAGCGCGGCGGCTTGGCAGGCGCACGTTTTCCCTTACGCCTACTGCTGCAGAAATATCACATCACACTTTTAAAAGGAAAGTTTTTAATTACTTTTTGAATGTCACGTCACACTAGTTAGCATGTTCAATATAGTTACTAAGTATAATTATAATTTTGTATGTATTAGTGTATTAGTTTAGTAGGTATTATGTTTATTAGTATTAATAGTTTAGATTTATGTTAAGTAGCACCGCCATCCTTTATTTTCTCCCATCGTTTTGGTTACCTGTAATCTATCTCTTCTTGAACCAGATTAGCTGACATTATTCCCGAGTTATAGTATTTTGGGGGTAAAGGTGGATTTCCCCCAAATAGGAACAGAAGGAGATCTCCTCTGTACCGGGCCCGACCCATCTGGTCCACTGAGCCCGGTGGTCTTTCGACCGACAGTTGATGTCGGATAGTTATATATAGCCAGTTGTTACTGAATCAAGTGTTTGCGCGATCTAGGATCGATTGCTCTTTTTGCTTCTTCCGATTGTTTTTAGATTGTTTATAACGACACGACATCTAACGGATGTTTATTGAAGCATTTAGGGTTTTTTTACATGCTTCGTCGTTTTTTCGCTGTTTGCGCCTCTATTGACAAGTTAGCCTTGTAGTTCGGCCGTTGTCGCCTAGAGGTCGCCTACAGTATCATTTTGATCCAAATATCATGCGAGTAAAGCTGCAAGCATCAACTAGTCAATCAAATTACTTCCAGAAAAGAAAGAAAATGTAAAAATAATCGTTTCGTTAAAATTGAAACTTTTCTTTTTGAACGTCAGTCTCTTAAGTAATTGCCGAGCGATTAAATTTAATTGTAAACTTAGACTTGTTAATTGTTCGCTTGGACATTTTATTTAATTGTAAAGTTGGACATTTTATTTAATTGTAAACTCGGAGGTTTTCATTGAAACAGAATTTTTTTCTCATTTCCCCGCGGCGAGGTAGCACAGCGGATGTTTTTACTTCAATCAAAGCAAGTATAAAGAAAAATGTATTTCATATCTTGAACCGGACGTAAAGGCGAACGAGAATTAAAAATTTGCAAAAACCTAAAGAATAATATTTCATAAACCTACATTTGTACGCGATATGCGCGTTTGTTCTAAGTAAGAATTTTTAACTAGTCACACTCTCAAATCAGACCGTAATAGATCAATAAATAAATAAGAAATATTAAATATTTTTTTGGCCTTAGGTCTTGATATGTAACATAATTTGTATCAATTAAGGGCTGTGGATTTTGTTTAACCAATAAATAAACTAGTAATGCTAGACAATCCACACAGCATTATCTAGCCCCAAGCTAAGCAGAGCTTGTGTTCGATTACAGAATAAATAAAAACTGAAAGAAAATGCGAGGTTAAATAATAGTATACCGTCCTGAAAATATTCCATTGTTCTCTTATCTGAATACGCAGGTTTACTTAGATTTTTTGGTTCTGGTTTGACCTATGTAAACCTTTATAAACTGTTTCATCAGCATTATTTATCCTTGTAAAAAGTTAGACAACCTTTTTTGATGTATAAGTAAGTTTATTATAATGTTTGAAGGTTAAATAGGTGTTAAGGTGTGTAGTCTTAAGTATTTGTTATCTATTATCTTTAAGTATCTAAATAGAGTTATAAAGTGCCACCGTCTATTTTGTTTTTTCATATCCAATCGATCCTAAGGTTGTCTGGAAGACATCGCTCTCAACGATTAGGCCGCCCTTTATACTTCCTTTATTCCAAGTATTTTTTCTTTATTGTTTCCGGGCTTTGTGTGGTAGAATAGAATGTTTTCTATCTATATATTTTTCTATATATGTGACAAAATCCTGACGTGGTTGAATTTTGCGAAGATAAATCCAGTTTACTTGAATATAATCATCATCATCATCATCATGAGTTTAAAGTTAATAAGTTTACTTTAGTTTTTAAGTTAGTTTAAGTTTAAGTAAAGTTTACTTGAATATAACCTTATCTAATACCTACCACTTCCAAAAATAAAGACTCATTATGTGCACTTTTTTTTAATGCGAGCAGTAAGGTATCTTTGGCAGCTAAAGTTTAGTTTGCTAACAGTTTGATCGGCCGGAAACCAAACCCGCAACTTTTTGGCAGCGCAAAGCGCTCGTTCTGGCCTTTTGCCTAATTATCACATTAGTGCTTTATACCCAGTCAAAGAATAATAATTTATCGTTTTCCAATTTGACCAATTATTTTATCTTTTATAGGCTTTTACTATATTTCAGCTTCAACTACTTCTACTATGGCTTCTGGTTTTTCCACTAGTGCTCTCATACCTTTGGCAAACTTGGGTATGTAATCTATAACATGGGTCCCAGAGAATCTCTACGTGATAAATTCAAAGAAATAAACATAATGACAGTACCATATCAATATATTTATGAAAACTTGTTGTGCACTCAGAGAAATTTAAATCAGTTCCCTAAAAATAGTTATAAACATAACTTTAATATCAGAAATAAACATAAACTCGCTGTGCCCACAACTAGGCTACACAAAGTTAATGTATCTTTTAAAGGGCAATGTATACGCTTCTACAACAAAACTCGTAGCGAGTTGCTAAAATTATCAGTAAATCAATTCAAACAAACTGTCAACCTTGCTGTGCAGAAAGGCTTACTATAAAATATCAGATTATCTAGAAGATAAAAAAGCTCGGGACGGGTTTTGCTCCAGCTCGAAAAATAGCAACTAACACGCTAAAGGTTTCTTCTTCGCTTCTTTACTTTAGTCTGCATACCGAAGCGACACAAATCAAAAATATCACTTTATATCCGTGTTTAGTTTTATAATTTGACCTTTTCTAAGTGTACATTTATTGTATTTATGGAAATAAAGAGTTTTTGATTTTTATTTGTAGGTATGCAAGCATGTTGGAAAACCAAAACCCTGAGTTAAAATGCTTGCCAAGTTAATCCCCAGTCTAGGGCATTGTCATTATCTTATTTAAGAGCGTTTACGCCTTCCATGCGCAGTTTGGCTCAAAAACAGTTCTTTTCAAACCCGTTAATATTATGAACCACATATCTTACAGTATATGTTAATTGCCACGGTGAACACGTTTTAATTTTATTTAACGAAACATTTGAAAATAATGTAAAATAAACTCGACTTTATCCGTACCAAGTGTTTTATTTGTACCTACTCGTAACTTAGTCATCTGTTTAAGTTCAAATTGAAATTAAATAATTGCTATAACAATTTCACTCAAAGGGCGTATGTTTGACCATAGCATAAAGCCGGCGCCAGACTTAAATTCACATGTTTGAACACTTGTTTGGTGGCTATGTGTGGCACGGGACTTTGGATATGTGTTCAAAGTTTGAACAAAGATTTGCACTTTGCCAAGCGGTATCGGTTTTTTTCGACACATCAAAGCGATCAAAGTTGAAATGTGTTCAAATGTTTGCGTAGGTTGCCACACTTGCAAAGTTCAGTTGCTCGAGCGTTGCTTCTTTCTTCGTGGACGTTTCCTTAGATTTTGTTGCACATGTAAAAAATAATTACATGCACACAAATAATATAGGCACACTGAGTCCACAAAATCGTCGTCCATTTTGTTTGTTGTCTACCAGCATAAAAGTGTTTGCGAAACAGGTCGGGCAGGTACGTCAATATGTGTTCAAATGTGTGTTCAAAGCTTTGCAAAGTCGTCAAAGAAATGTGAAAATCTTTGAAGCTATGTCTGGCGCCTGGGTAAGAGAACGCGCCAACGCTAGTCACACTGTCACACTCGCTTCAGTGTGGGTTTGATTTACCTAAACTTGACATCGCGCGCTAGGCGTAGCTTGAAACAATGGAATTAGCTGATTCTACTTCTACATGCGTAATTTTTTGTCATTTTCACTGTTAGTACATGCTCTTTATCTCCAGAGCTTCAATATTCCGTGAAACATTGACGTGGTACGCAATGAGCGCTCAAACTCATCGATATTTAATATCCAATCGAGCTCCTAGAGCGCGTCACTCCTCTATCCCGTCATCACAAGGATTACCCTACTCTATTGTTTCGCAAACTCCACAGTATCTCTTTCATAGATTTTTAAAAGAAAAGGGGTGAAAAAAAATTTAAATATTTTTTATTGCTACTTAAACAACAAAATTAAAATTAACACATGGGATCTTAGTAGTGTAACCTTACCTAAGCTTACCAAAAAAAATAGGTTTAGAGTTGGAAATAATTTTGTTATAAAGATTGTAAAATATTTAAAGAGTGCAACACTCAGTCTGTCATTGACGCCGTTTTAGAAAAGTTATGTTGATTTATGGATAAATTGTTTTAAGTTGTAAAAGGAATATACCTAGCCCATGTTAATATCATGCCCTGTTTTATTTCAGTAACACAGTTGAACGTCTTAAGCTTTCAGTAGGTACCTACTATTACTGAGTTATTACTGAGTAAGTAGAGAGAATTTTCTAACTCAGTTGACAACGATTCCTACACTAGATAAAAAAAAAGTCTATAAGTACCAACTTTGTAAACCTACCTCTTGTGAATAAACATTTATTATTATTATTATTATTACTAGGCCGGGCGTAGGTACATCGTAGGAACCTACATGTTTAACAAATAACGAATTATTAAGCCTCAGTTGACTGACAGCACTGTACTGAAAACTACATATAATTTTCACTGTGGATAACAAAATAAAACTAATTGAAAAACCAAATGAATAAAAAATAAATTAAAAATGAAACATAGAAATAATAATATAAATTTGGAAAATAACATACATTAGGAGACTTGACAGTAATCCTTCTGTCTCATCATACGATAGTGAGTAACCATTTTTGAACAGCAGATTTTAGTTGACCGACCGATAATGATTTGAAATCTGTGCAATAGTGTTTGACAACCCTATTATAAACAAAACATTTTATGCAGTCCGCAAAACGCTGGGCTAATTTGTATTTGTATTTATTTATTCCATCGTAGGTACACTTGTTGTTACACTTGATTTCGTTACATTCTATATTTTATTCCTATTTCAACAATAACACACATGTATTTCGCTGTAGGAAACACCATAAGGTACAAAGAAAAAAAAAACAGACAGACATGTATGAGAAAAAAAAAAGACGGGTTGCACTCCGGGAGTGCCGGCAGAAGTGAAAACTTGATTATTAACGTTGAGCATGTTTGATATTTTGGAATGGTTAGGGAATAATTTTGCACCAATTGCTTTATCAGTATAAAAGTACTATCATTCATGTGGTAGAATACAATATTCATTTATTGCGCTATCGTACACAAACATGACAATTTATATTACATTAAAAATTTAACACTTTAAAACTATTACAATTATTTTACATTAAAAAGTTTATCTCTCCGAAAAATCAACTTTCATCCATAATTTCAACGACTTTTTCACCATCATCATTACCAGAACTATCATCGCCAATCTCTAAAACTGATACGATAGGTTTATGGTAGCTGAAGTAAGAAACGAACAGTTTTGATTCGAACCTATTTAAATGTCTAATAAAGACCGCATCAATAGTAGTTTTGTATTTCGTTGTGCTAAGATTGCGATCATTCGACATAGTTAAACCAAATTCATTATATAAAAATTCAATTAATAGTTGATTTTTATCGTCTGCGAAGTTTATGTTGAAATCTCCACTCAAAATGTGATAGCTGTCTACTCTCCATCCGTCTTACGCTTTTTCGATCAGGTCACGTGTCCTGACGCGAGTTTAAGATTTTATACCCATTACAGAAAAAGTGCTCAACGCCGCTAAAGAAGTTTTCACTTCAAAAAAAATAATAATAATTAATAAATGCCTGAAGAAACTGACGGGACTAAGATTTTTTTAGGATTGCGCTGTCTGATTCTATGATATTTTTTCCACTGAAGTACATTGAGAAGATTAAAAGTGAAAAGATTTCACTTTTAACGATTTCAGCAGCGTGTCCATATCATCCGCAATTATCTTCGGGGATTGATTTAGAATTTCTCATTTTGTAAACAACCCAACTCTTTTAAAGCAAAATTCCGTCGCTTTAAGTTTTAAAATCGTATATCCGGGTGATAAGAAAAATGTTTTCCTTAGCATTTTTACTTAGAAGCCGGTTGTTCCGAACCGTTGCGCGAGGCAATCACGGTTGGAGAATAATTCAGCGGAGCTCGCTGGCTTTCCTTCAGCGCGCGCTGGTTTATGCACACTTGCGAGGCGAAGGATTTGAGCAGCCGTTAGCGTCGTCAGCAATAAAATGTAGGTAGCGAGCTGCGAGTGAGGATTAAGGGTGCTTTGGGCGCGTGAAAAAGATGAGCCTTGTGTCGGAGCGAATGTGGGAGTTTTTGTTTTAATACCTTGCCGAGTTCGGAAGATGAGCCATTTTACCTTTTAGTAGACGGGCTGGCAAAATCCGATTTTTTATTGCTATGGGAGTAGTTTCTTGAAAAGCAGAGTGCCATCATAAATAAATAAATAATGCTGGACAATTCACACAGCGTTATCTAGCTCCAAGCTAAGCAGAGCTTGTGTTATGGGTACTAGATAACTGATATACTTAATACAATACACTACATAGATATATATTTTTTTATACATAGAAAACACCCAGACCAACGGAACAAATTTCTGCAGATCGTACACAAATTTGTTCCGAGGCGGGAACCGAACCCGCAACCTCCTGCGTCGCAGGCGGACCTTCACCCGCTGCGCCACGGAGGTCGTCATGCTTATGTTTAAGGCGGTAGGTACATTTACTTTCTAGTTATTCTGTGTTATTCTGTATTATCTGCACTACCAACTAGTAAGTGACTTGTATCTTTTGGTAGTACCTAATAAGGTTGCCTGGAAGAAATTGCTTTAAGCAATAAGGCCGCCTATTGTAGGTTTTTACTTTATTTAGATATAAGTTATTTTATTAATTTTGTGCACTAAAGTGTTCATTCATTCATTCATTCATTCATTCATTCTGTGCCTCTTCAATCTGGTCGACCTGAAAAGTGTCTAAACCTGTCAAATAAATTCATAATCTTCCATTATTTACTTGCCATTCTGACTTCAAAATATAAAATACTAGCTTCTTCCCGCTGCTTCGCATGCGTTGTTTGTATGGAAACGTTAAGGTTATTTCTATCCCATGGGAACTGTTTTATGGGATAAAAAGCCTATGTTTGATTCCAGGGTTAGAATTACCTGTATGCAAAATTTCAGTCTGATCCGTTCAGTACTTTTGGCTTGAAGAGGTAACAAACATCCATCCATCCATCCAAACTTTCGCATTATAGCGTCCACATCCACTTAAACAAAGAGTCAGAAACACGATAAAATTGAACCTTATCGTGATTGGAATAAAATCGAGGCCAAATTCAAACAGCTGTCTATACAAGTGTTTGATGTTTCGCAGAAGTCACTGCTTCAGGGAAATCATGATTTACGTAGGTGTTCCGAAAGGCAAACCAAAACACGATCAAAGTAAACCAACGCTGAGCTTTTCCGGATAAAAACCATGTCCAGAAATATAAGTAAGGCAACAGTCGAAAAATAATATCAAAGTAAACAATATTTACGCCGAATAAGAGCTCTGTAAGTAATCTTGAAAGAGAGATGGATAATTACTTTTCTAGTAGATAATTCGTTGAAGGTGATTCGTGCTATTTTACCGTAAAAGCTCCATTTGTATCATCGCTCGCCTAGGCCTACTTTCTTATAGTAATTTATTTACCCACAATTTTGTGTCTCATACTTTTCTGTACAGAGAAAAGGTTTATTTATTTATTGTGTTTGGTTTTGATATCCCTCGAGATGTTTGTCTGGTTAATAGTTTGTTGTTAGAGTATTTACTGAGAACAATTTGCGCAATTTTCGTTAGAGATGCCCAAGCGATGGCAAATATTGAGGGCAAATAGAAGGAAATAAAACAACACAGTCACGTTTTAGATATTTCAAGAGTACCCTTAGATCGAGTTTTTACAAAAAACATTTGATAAAAGTAATCAACTACTAATGATATCTTACACAAAGATCCGTCAAGTGCAAGTGTAACTCGCTCGCCGAGGGTTTCGAACATTTGTCAATTATACAAAAATATGTGCTAAAGAACGGTTAGAGACTTCGCAATATAATGAATACATAAAAATAGTAGGTACCAAACTACGTGTCAAATGGATTGCTGGAGATAGGGGGGGAATGGATATTTTTTCGACGTTTTTCAAAATAATTCAAAAAATATAAAACCTACAGAAATTTCAAAAACTAATTTGAAATATACACACTAATTAATACCTTTCATTTGATACCCCACTTGACTTTGTAGATCTCTTATAAAATTCGACATCACAATTTGTATGGAATATTTTCATTTTAATTTATCATTTATTTTCATTATTTTTTCTTTAAATCTGTACTCGAAACCCAAAGGCTTAGAATGGTAATAAAAACAAACGAGGTGTAGCTAAAAAAATGCGACTAATACGTCTCATTTTCCTAAGAATGCTTGTCTCACACATAGATTCGTTTTTGCTACGAAATCAAGAGAATAGTTGAGTGAGCGCGGTTAACCTCTATGATTGACCTGGTTTGGGTTAGACTTGGTACACTCATAGATCGTAAGGGTAAAACTTAGATTCAGTGCAAGTACCGAGTGAAATTTTTTCCTGTGTGTTCTTATTTTTTTTAAAGCAACAATTGAAGTTATTTCGATGACCAAGATATGTTGGTAGTGTTCTATCTACTTACTTTTATAACATCAATGGTGCAAACGTGACTGTCGCTGTCATGCCGCTTTTCGATCGGGTCGGTGCTGCAAGACGCTCAATGTATAGGAAGGGCTCGAAAACGAAGGAAGTATTCGAAAAATAAAGCGTACCATACTAAACACTCAGGTCTTCTTATTGGACTGTTTGTTACACTAAAGTAATTTATAACGGTTTCATGCGCCATGATCACGCAATAACTGTCGGCGCATGAAACTGTGCCGAAATATTGGAAAGCTCAAAACTCAAATCATGGTAAATATCCCGTTATAAATTACTTTAGTGTAACAAACAGTCCAATAAGAAGACTTTATAACGGGATATTTACCATGATTTGAGTTTTGAGCTTTCCAGTATTTCGGCACAGTTTCATGCGCCATGATCACGGAATAACTGTCGGCGCATGAAACTGTGCCGAAATATTGGAAAGCTCAAAACTAAAACCATGGTAAATATCCATGGTAAATATCATTAAATATGTTATAAATGACTTTAGTGTTAATAACCATGATGGATTGAAAAGTTTTATCTGTTTGTAACAGTCTGCAGTTATCTTAACTGTTTCAATTTAAATACTATTATTTTACTATAAAAACTATCGTAGTTTGACGTATTCTTTACGGATGTAAGCGGGTTAACTACGAACCTTATTTTGTGTTGGAAGAAACGTTAAGGGATTAAACGTTGGTGTTCTTCCAACATAAATAAGGTTCGTAGTTAACTCGCTTAGGTAGATCCGTAATGAAATACTAGTAATTAGAAGTACCTTAAACATAGACTGAGACTTGAAGATGTAAGTTTATTGGTTACTAACATTAGTAGGTAGGTACCTTTTTTGATCTGACCATAGACTCTAAAAATCTTTTTTAAAAGGGTGGGGCTAAGAGATATATAAATAGGTTTTCCAGAATATGAGGAGTATCAAGTTTGTAAGTATGGATGGATGGATGTTTGTTACTCTTTCACGTAAAAACTATTGAACGGATCTAGATGAGATTTGGCACCGAGATAGATTGTAGTCTGGAATAACACATGGGCTATATGTTATCCCGGAATTCTCACGGGAACGGGAATTACGCGGGTGAAACCGCTAGGAGCTGCTAGTTTCTCATATGTATAGGATTTTGCAGCAAGTGATGAGAAAAATGATGAAATAGAAAGATTCATGAAATAGGTAGAAATAACTTTGAATTATAAAATGGGAAAAGAGAGCAAATTAATAAGACCAATTGTTTTATTTTAAGATTTTAGCCCCTCAATAAGTTTTCTTACAAGAAGATATCTTTTTTAGAAAAACAAATCTCTCTTCCAACAAGGAATTATTTATCCCAAGCATTCATTACTTTACAAGGCAAAATTGAGAAATATTGACTTTGTATGCCGGAGGCCGACATAAAATAATCTCCAACGTATACGCCCCGGAGGTATCCATCTTCAAAGAGAAGTGTGTGCTCTATGCCTAAAACATAGGGAAGGAAAGTTTTTGTTATTGGTTTCTTATTGACGACCTCTGTGGCGCAGCGGGCGAAGGTCCGCCTGCGACGCAGGAGGTTGCGGGTTCGATGGTCTTCCTTTTATTTATGATAGTACTAGGTTCTGCCCGCGGCTTCGCACGCGTATTTTCGGTATATTAAGTAGCCTATTGTCTAAGTTAGGCTTGCCCTTAAAAGTACGCCAATTTTTTTTTTTTTTTTTTTTTATAAACAGTATCCTATGTCCCTCTCCTAGCTCTAAGCTACCTACCCACCAATTTTTAGCCATATCGGTACAGCCGTTCTTGAGTTATAAATAGTGTAACTAAGACGACTTTATTTTATATATATAGATGTTATACAAAAAATAATCCTTATGATGAAGACTTTCGATCGGTAATAATAAAGCTACAGGATGATTGTTTCTCTCGTGTAACGGGTTCGATTCCCGGCTAAACCATGTAATTATTTAAATATCTATGAATGCAATATCTATTTTTTTTTAATTCAAATAATGTCTTCTTTCAGTGAAATGTTCCAACTACAATATTCAAGGTACTTTCCCTCCATGTGGCATACCCGTGGGATGCCCTGTATATACAGGGCGTCAGCCTGCGACTAAAACCTTTTGATTTTAGTCGCAGGTTCGATTCTCCACTAATTATTTTTTACGGGTTGTTGTTTCAATAATCGTTATGAATTGAATAGGTTTATACAAATGGATGACCATTAGGTTGAGAGATATTGACTTTGTATGCCGGAGGCCGACATAAAATAATCCCCAACGTATACAAATGAAATGAAATGAAAAAGGTTTATTTTAGCACGACAAAAAAAAACTTAAATATGAAAGACTAATACGCCCCGGAGGTATACCATCTTCAAAGAGAAGTGTGTGCTCTATGCCTAAAACATAGGGAAGGGAAGTTTTTTGTTATTGGTTTTATATTGAACTCAACCATAGAGCAGAGAGCAGACCAGAGGCCTCAGAATGAGTTTTGCACAATTTACAAAATCTATGGAATTCGTATTCTTTCGTAGTATTACTGCGTGCCAATAGGTTTTTATGAATTCGATTGTAGTTTTTGAGTGATTTGCTGTATTTATGCATGTTATTTTATTTTTGCGAAATTAACGTTTTTATTTATGAGCGGTAGTTAACGGTCACGTTCTTAAAAACTATAAAAAAAGTTTGCAAACTTTTTAGTTGTTAGCGTTTACGTTAGTATTAATATCCATTAAAAATATATGTATCTATGTATGTATATAATGTATAAAATATATCAGTTATCTAGTACCCATAACACAAGCTTTGAGTAGCTTACTTTGTGGCTAGATGGTGCTGTGTGGATTATCCAGCATTACTAATTATTAATTTTATTATTATTAACGCGTTAATTAAGGCGCTAAAATGCACTTTGGGTACTAGCAGCCAAGGTGCATTTTTAGCGTCGTCAATAAATGAACACGTTAAAACCTCGGCCACATCTGAGTGACGCTCAAATTAGCGCGTTAACGCGATAGGACGCAGGCGTAGCCGTAGCATTAGGACGTTTCGTGCGAAGCCCCGGGCAGAAACAAGTAACTTACTAAAATACTTTTTCCGAATAACATAAACCTAAATTGTATATTTATAGTATATATATAATTATAGTATTTGTTAGGATATATTAGTTTATGTATTGTATTATATTATGTATTAGTCTATTTAATAAGTAGGTTAAAATTAAATCTTATACATATCCTTTGTTTTAGCACATGTACCCACTTCTGCAAATTTGTCTCTCTCTCCCAATAAGGTTTGCTGGAAGAGAACTCTTTTTAGGGTTAAGCTCGCCTTTGCCATTATTTTTCTTGCGATATGTTTTACTTATAATACCTATGTTGTGCAATAAAGAATTATGAATTATGAATAAATTGGTTTTGACAAACACAAAATTTATATTTATTATTGGTTCGTGATTGATTTTTTTTTAATCAGTTGAAAAGTAAGAAGCCTTATTTCAAATATTCAGCGCTTTTTACTTAGGATTCGTACGTTTACTAAACAGTTTCATGTATCTTGTTCTAATTTGTTTCTGTTATTTGATTGTAATTTTCTTTAAGAATAAAGTATCTGTTCTTAGAATTTAATTTTCGTTAGCTTTATTTCAATTGTAAATACTAGTTATAATATATTTCTATTATTTGAATGTAATTTTCTTTGTGAATAAAGTATCTGTTCTTTGATTGTAATTTTCTTTTTGAATAAAGTATGTGTTCCTTGATTTTAATTTTCGTTAGCTTTATTTCAATTGTAAATACTAGTTATAATATATTTCTATTATTTGAATGTAATTTTCTTTGTGAATAAAGTACTATCTGTTCTTTGATTTTAATTTTCGTTACATTAATTTTTAAGTAGGTATATTATTATTGTATTATAATCACATAGGTTCTCAATTTGCCTTTTTAAATAAATTTATGAGTTTACCTACTGCTTTAATACATAATCATGTTGTGTATGCATGTTTTGGATCACAATCTAAGAAACTTAATCATATTTTTATTTTTATTTTGATGTCATGATTGTTCTCATATGATAATCTTTAAAACCACTTCATGCAGACAAAGTCGCGGACAACAACTAATTGTATGGAAGTACAAAAACATCCCCCACTAATACCCGCATCAGATACGGCAAATAGATTTAGATAAAGATAAAGATAAAGATAAATTTATTTGCTTCAACATAATGTAGGTCACAGTTGTAGATCTTAAATATATTAAATGTTTCAATTATGTTCTACCTTAAAATTAGGCATGCAAATTTTTAAGATTATATTTATATTACGTAACTTGTTCCTATAATTAAATGGTCAAAGTTTCAGGTTGTCAATTAAAAAGTCATTAATATTATAATAGCACTTACTTACTAATAATTGTTTTAATTTAGTTTTGAACATAGTCTCACTAAGATTTAGAAACGACTTCGGTATCTTATTATAAATTTTAGGTGCCATATAGAATATGCTTTTTTGTAACAGTGCAGTTTTGCAACTAGGCATACAGAGTCGGTTGTTATCTCGTCTGTTACGTATTGCAATGTCAGACTTTTTTACAAACAGATTACGGTTTTTTCTAACAAATAACGCAACTTCGAAAATGTATAGTGACGGAAGTGTAAGAATCTTATGCTTAATAAATAAAGGTTTGCAACTATCAGTCATAGGTATGCCGAACATGGATCTAATAGTTCGTTTTTGCGCTTTAAATATAACATCTTTGTCGGTAGAGTTACCCCAAAATATTATCCCAAATCTGAGTATCGATTCTACTGTCCCGTAATAAGCTGTGAGCAATGATTGTGTATTAACCGTTGTGGATAGTTTGTATAGAGCATATGCTGAACTACTGATTCGTCTAATAAGTATGTCAATGTGGCATTTCCAATTAAGTTTTTGGTCAATTTGTATACCTAAAAATCGTGTAGAGTCAACTTTATTAATATTACAACCTTGGAATTCTAGATTAATATCCATTGGAATTTGAGCTCTTTGACTGAAATGAATTTTATTAGTTTTAGTAATGTTTATTTTTAAATTGTTATTGTCAAGCCAGGAAATTATTGAATTAAGAGAATTGTTTATGTCAGATTTATATGAGTTAATGTCTGTTTAGCAAATTCTGCATTCAATGTAATTGGAAGTAAAGGCAGGTTTACACAGGGTCAGTGCACAAGTCAGTAGCGGCGCCTGGCTGGCGCCGACGCTGACTTTAACTGTATGGAGTCATTAGTCGTGGTAAGTTTTTCACGGTGAGCACACGTGTGTTGTAATGTTTATTTTTAAATTGTTATTGTCAAGCCAGGAAATTATTGAATTAAGAGAATTGTTTATGTCAGATTTATAAGAGTTAATGATTTGTTTAGCAAATTCTGCATTCAATGTAATTGGAAGTAAAGGCAGGTTTACACAGGGTCAGTGCACAAGTCAGTAGCGGCGCCTGGCTGGCGCCGACGCTGACTTTAACTGTATGGAGTCATTAGTCGTGGTAAGTTTTTCACGGTGAGCACACGTGTGTGAAGTCAGTGGGAAAGAAAAATGAATTCGCGATAACGGCAGAAGCAACGATTGAATTATTTGATGACTTTTTTCCATTTTGCTGTTAAATGAGTTAGGAATTGATTAGAAAATGCATTAACTAAAAACAAACGAATTTAGATTATAAATGTCTTAACGACAGAAAAGAAACTTTTCCGGTTGCTCTGTTTTGTTGTTAAAGCAATTGAGATTTGAAGATCTGCTCATTTTCATTTTCATTCACCAGCGAAACGTTATGTCACCCTACAACACAGCGACAGTGACTGACCAAGCACTGACTTGACTATTTACACGGGGTTTATACCACTGGCGCCGTAGGGCGCGGGTTGCGGTGGGCGCCGATTGACCTCAAAATATTCGTGTGCGAATGCACAAGCCAGCGCTGACTTCCCACCGCTGCACTGACTTCAAATCAATTTACATTGGGTTTTTTTCGAAACAGCGCTGACTTGTCTCGAATTCGGAGTCAGTCACTGACCCTGTCTAAACCTGCCTTAATGGTCATCCATTTCTATAAACATTTTCAATTCATAACGATTATTGAAACAACAACCCGTAAAAAATAATTAGTGGAGAATCGAACCTGCGACTGAAATCATACGCTGAAGGTTCCCCGCAAGCCCACCCATAAAACTTTACGACGTTAAAAACATTTTAGCATTCGAATTCGCAAATTAAAATAAACAGTTATAAATGCGTGTCAAGGGTGTCGTAGAGGGGTTTTAAGGGGGTTGTAGAGGGGTCTTAAGGGGGTAATAAAGGTATTCAATGTTAAAACTCACGGTAAGCCATTAATAAGGGCGAAGGCAACAATGTACGGTTTGTGGGGTTTGTTGATTATTTTCGACCCGAAGCTACAAGTCATAATTACCTACATAATCAATGTTTGCAAACAAAAATTACACTTTATATTTATATGACGACCTCCGTGGCGCAGCGGGCGAAGGTCCGCCTGCGACGCAGGAGGTTGCGGGTTCGATTCCCGCCTCGGAACAAATTTGTGTACGATCTACAGAAATTTGTTCCGTTGGTCTGGGTGTTTTCTATGTATAATAAAAAATATCTATCTATGTAGTGTATTGTATTAAGTATATCAGTTATCTAGTACCCATAACACAAGCTCTGCTTAGCTTGGGGCTAGATAATGCTGTGTGAATTGTCCAGCATTATTTATTTATTTATTTATTTATTTATTTATATCATAGTTAATAAAGCACTTTTCCAATCCCTCATATTGCAATTAATGGTCAACTTGTAGATAGATAGATAGATAGACAGATAGATAGAAAGATAGAAAATTCTTTA
The DNA here is from genome assembly GCA_949316285.1 of Eupithecia subumbrata. Taxonomy (NCBI): domain Eukaryota; kingdom Metazoa; phylum Arthropoda; class Insecta; order Lepidoptera; family Geometridae; genus Eupithecia; species Eupithecia subumbrata. Next base: position 2,999,433 of record OX438638.1, read on the forward strand.
TTGCACACTTATCAAGATAATACACAAACAATAACAAAATTTACGACAATTGGCGGCCTTATCGCTCAAGAGCGATCTCTACCAGACAACCGTGGACGGATCGTTGGATTAAAAACTTGATTAAAAACTTGTATATGTTCAATATTATAAATGTGAACGTTTGGATGTATGGATGGATGGATGAATGTTTGTTACTTCTTCACGCCAAAACTACTGAACGGATTGGGCTGAAATTTTCCATACAAGTTATTCTATAACCCTGGAATCAAACATAGGCTACTTTTTATCCCTTATAAATGTTCCCATGAGATAGAAAACACCTTTAAACGTTTCCATAGAAAGAACGTTAGTTATAAAACAACAAAAAGTCCAGAAAGAGTCTAAAGCAACCACGCTACACTTTTTTGCCAATCAATTTAGTACTGGTAGCTTCTGAGTAAAAGGAAATGCACAGGTGTGGAAAGGCCTTATCGTAATCAGCCGCGTCTCAGAACGTCTCGAAGGGCCATAAGTTCAAGGAAATACCCGAATGTGGGAAAACACTCCCGAATTTATACCAGAACCTATCAACTGTGAATAACGTGCAAGCGAACAGGGAATACATGTTTTCTGTTGATGATGACTGAATATTTTGTTCGGCGAATCTTCACTGGTCGCGCGGGACAGCTGGAAAATTTTCTGTTTTTTTTTATTTATTGCGTTCAACAAGTAGTCTTCTCGTATTAGGTAGTTTGGAGACAATTCTAAGCAATTTGCTACGAAGCAGCAGATATCACGGTCTTCCATTTTAAACGCAATGTTTATGATATAGATTTGATTTATACTTAAAATTAAATATATAAATAATAAATAAATAATGCAGGACAATTCACACAACATTATCTAGCCCCAAGCTAAGCAGAGCTTGTGTTATGGGTACTAGATAACTGATATACTTAATACAATACACTACATAATATAGATATTTTTTATTATCTTAATGTAAGTTTTTACCTTATTATATTGTGTGCACTGTATTTTTATTTTATGTGATATGGGTCTTTTTGTGCCTGCAATAAACTGATTTTATTTTATTTTATTTTATTTATTATTATACATAGAAAACACCCAGACCAACAGAACAAATTTCTGCAGATCGTACACAAATTATTTCCGAGTTGAATCGAACCCGCAACCTCCTGCGTCGCAGGCGGACCTTCGCCCGCTGCGCCACGGTGGTCGTCAAAACTAAAAATTCAGTTTGTTATTTTTTATTTTAGTGAGTTCAAATAATCGGATAAGGTATGCAATTTTTAAAACCAAATAAGGTTATTATAAATAAAACTTCCTATCTCCAATATTTCTTTGCCCTCCATGTCCCATGGCCACGGGACACACTGTTTAATGAATAAATAAATAAAATAAATAAATAATGCAAGACAATCCACACAGCATCATCTAGCCCAAGTTAAGCGGAATAGGAAGGTTTTTTAGTAAAACTTCCTATTTTCAATATTTCTCGTTAGTACTTTCCCTCCATGTCCCATGACAGTGGGACACACTGTTTAATACTACACCCGTAGCGCGCAGGTCTGACTCACACTTGACCTACGTTTAGATTGTAACACATCCTATTAAATCGAACTTCATCAAGGGATTTATAGAATCGCTATTGCAGATAGTCGAACCTACAGATAACAGTAACTGTACATTATATTTTATTGATAGTACGAGGGGAAATCGACTGCCATATGGTGTTTGCTGACTAGGGAATTTGAACTCTATCTCTCTATATATATAAAACACTACTGTAGCACAGAAGTTTCAATATCCACGCCGATTTACAGTATCTATTTAGCGAATGATATGAAGCGTACAAAAGCGAATTTGAACTCTTTTGCCGTAGATATAAAACTCAACAAAACCGGTTAAGTTTCAATATCCATGCCAATGAACAGTATCTCCCGGTACACGGCCGCGGTTGTTTGCAAACGCGAATTTGAACTCTCTGTTCATAGACATAAAGATCGATAATAACTCTGATGTTTCAACATCCCCGCTGGGTATAGCCGCTTCAATTGAGCCTTCATAACCGACTGCCCGCGTAAAGGACGGTAATGTTTGCTCCTTTTTTGCTACGGACTCTATTGCTGACAATAAAGTAGATTTCTGGGAAAGAAGTGATGGTGGACCAAAGCAAACTGAAATGACAATGGAGATTTTTATTTTTTATTATATCTATAGATGGCTGTAAATAATTATGTCACACTTATGAATTAAGTCTTAAATTACTAATCTTATTCTGATCTTTCTTTTATAAAGGAATAATATAAAAAAATCTAGTTCTATGTTATCATAAATATTCGACGACCTCCGTGGCGCAGCGGGCGAAGGTCCGCCTGCGACGCAGGAACTTACGGGTTCGATTCCCGCCTCGGAACAAATTTGTGTACGATCTGCAGAAATTTGTTCCGTTGGTCTGGGTGTTTTCTATGTATAATAAAAATATCTATCTATGTAATGTATTGTATTAAGTATATCAGTTATCTAGTACCCATAACACAAGCTCTGCTTAGCTTGGGGCTAGATAATGCTGTGTGAATTGTCCAGCATTATTTATTTATTTATTTATTTATATTATAGAAACAAGGGGGCCACTTGCACCAATGAAACTGGGCGGACATAGACATACGGAAATATGGTCATTCATTGCTAGTAGTAAGTAACTAGGTAAACTAGGTTATTGCAATTTTTGTAAATGCTATATAATAAGTAAAGGTTTTTTTATTCATCCTGCCCTAATCACACCAATATTATATATTGAAAAGTTTGTATGTTTAGTTTGAATATTTGCTTCCTCATTTTGCTAATACTTTTGTGTGGATGTAGTTTTACATAGTTGGAATAACATATGCTACATTTTATCCCGGAAAAATGCTTACAAAGTAACGGGTGGAAGCTAGTCACACTAATATTATAAATCCGAAAGTTTGGATGGATGGATGGATAGATGGATGTTTGTTACGTCCTCACGCCAAAACTACAGAACAGATTGAGCTGAAATTTTCCATCGGTGTAGCTCTAAGCCTGGAATCAAACATAGGCTACTTTTTATCCCATAAATCAGTTCCCATGGGATATAATTTACCTTTGAACGTTTCCATAAAACAAAGCGTGCGAAGCCAGAAGATAGTTCCGTATAAACTGATAAATCATCTGCGGTCTACTTTTGTCTTTGTGCACATCTGTATATTTTAGTTTTTTATGTCCTTTGCTTTTGATTAAGCTAAGCAGCGTATTAAACGCTGTATTTTTGGTTAAAAAGTAGCCATTGCCCGTCTTCTGGATTTGACATAATCTCCTTGCCAAATTTAATTAAGTTGCTCGCCGTCAGCAAAAAGAACTTCGCATCTATGTCTACATAATTATACAAAATATATATAACAAGAACAATTAAACAGACAGATTTTCATGTAACATGGCTAAAAACACTCGGGATAAAATTATCAATGACATAAAAAAAAACTAAACGATAATCGGTTCATTCGTTTGTGAGCTACGATACCACAGACAGATGCACATATACACAGACAGACACATTAAACTTATAACACCCCTCTCTTTTTGCGTCGCGGGGGTAAAACTGAATCCCTATTTCCCTTGGTCACGGCATCACGCGTGAACGGCTGGACCAATTCCGCTAATTCTTTTTTTCTTGTGTATTGTCAGGAAAAGGTTCTAATGAAAGAAAAAAATGAATAAAGTTGGAACACACGGACGAAGGCGCGGGGCGCAGCTAGGACAAAATAAAACTTTTAGAGAGGCATTAAAAATAAGCTTATGATAGGTATCACAAACTACAAAATCGATTTTTGATTCCTTCGTTTAACATAATAATAAGATAAAGTATGTAGGTAGTGGCGATTTGGGTCAGGTATGCGCCTTAAAATACGTTTATCCAAAAGCACGGATAAGCAAAAATTCTCATAGATGTCAAACAATGTCTCAACCAAGAAATAAATAATTCTATAGTTTGTCTAAGCTTAGAACTTAATTTTATACTTATCTTTTTCTGTTTTCTTCTTTTCTTTTTCTCTCATTGTTTCCTGTATTGTATGTAACCCCTCTATCTACTCTTGTCTGTGTTTTAATTGTATGTTAATATTGTTACCATTTTTGTGCCACCACACTAGGCCCTGTCTGAAAATCGGCGCCGCTACTCGCTGTGGCTTGTAGCGGCATATTGCTGAGACAGGGACCTTTTTGGCCCTTTTATGTATTTTTTTTTATTCCTTTTAATATTTGTATGTATTAGGGTCAAATAAATGGATTTTCTTTCTTTCTTTCTAAAAGATACAATGTCGTAGACAGAAGCCAGTGATTAATAGTTTCGAAGCTCATACAAAAGTTTTAAACCAAATAGATCACCTAGATTAGACGAAAGACCTAAGAGATTAGCAAGAAAACCTTCAGAGGCTAAGTCTGGGGGGATTGGAGTCGGCTTTTCTTAGGTTAATTTATCATAATTTATAGTGTTGTTATAATTTTAATGGCCTTGTCGTAGTTACGGACCTAGTTTTAATAAGATTATCGTTGTTCTCACGAGAGTAAATTTAAATAGTTTTTGTGTTAGTATTTTCAATACTTTATATAGAAAAATCATATAAAATAATCTTCGTTACATACTATGTCGGCTCGATAAAAATCGTACCTCATATTTTTCCAGTCGACAGATCTCTGTCGAAAATAACAGTCAAAGTCTATGAAATACTTCATTCCGTAATTCAGTCCTCATTCACTCACCTGTCAACAATTAGGGAACTTCATACGCATATGCCAAACAGAAAATACGTTCGTGGACGGGGTAAATTACAACCTTTTTTTAACCCCCGACGCAAATGAGGATGTTATAAGTTTAACGTGTCTGTCTGTGCATCTGTCTATGGTATTGTAGCTCCTTAACGGATGAATCGATTTTCGTGAAAGGTTTTTTTGTGTCATAGATAATTTTATCTCGAGTAATTAGTTATGACATGACATGACATGTACCTGTAATAATGTATTCGGCAAATAATAAATAAATAAATAAATAAATAATGCTGGACAATTCACACAGCATTATCTAGCCCCAAGCTAAGCAGAGCTTGTGTTATGGGTACTAGATAACTGATATACTTAATACAATACACTACATAGATAGATATTTTTTATTATACATAGAAAGCACCCATACCAACGGAACAAATTTCTGCAGATCGTACACAAATTTGTTCCGAGGCGGGAATCGAACCCGCAACCTCCTGCGTCGCAGGCGGACCTTCGCCCGCTGCGCCACGGAGGTCGGAAATAAATGATTTGATTTGATTTGTTTCATGAAAATCTGTCGGGAAGTTTTTAAAAATTTAATTTTGTTCTTGTGTTAAGGAGTTCAAAACCTACACAGTTTCCTAAAGGTTTCAGAAATAGGTAGAAATAAGCGATGGAAATGTCCTGAATATGAAAAGGAGCCTAAATAAATAATGCGAGAGATTCGCACTCGAATGAAAGATACACCGACGTGAAGGATTTATGCGGGGGCTGCTATTTCGAGGACGTGGTAAAGATATTCTAATTTTAGTTTTTTTTTATGAAAATGACTTGTGTCTTTATTAGATTACTAGTTCATGCTCGCGGCTTCACGCGCGATATTTCTATGGAAAAGTTTTAAGGTTATTTCTATCTCATGGAAACTGATTCATGGAATAAAAATTAGCCTATGTTTAATTCCAAGATTAGACTTACCTGTATGCAAAATTTCAGCCTGATCCGTTCAGTAGTTTTGTCGTAAAGAGGTAACAAACATCCATCCATCCATCCATCCAAACTTTCGCATTTATAATATTAGTGTGATTTTGCAAACAAGAACTAAATTAAACATTTAAAAACCCCCGCCTGATTTTCATGAAAAATGGCTAAGAACATTCGGGATAAAATTATCTATGACATAAAAAAAAACTTAACGCAAATCGGTTCATCCGTTAGGGAGCTACGATACCACAGACAGATGCACAGATACACATATACACAGACAGACACGTTAAACTTATAACACCCTCTCTTTTTGCAAGTCTTTTAATTCCATTGGTAACTTATTATACATCTTAATTGCCATACAAAACGAAAGGCAAGGTTATCATGAAATCTAGGGCACAAAGTTACAGGGCACACCGAAGTACGCACAGGTGAGAAGCATAGAACAGGCTGGCGATGACAATGTTAACCTGTTAACCTCGACCCCCCTTGTTTTCGAAAACCGCTAAAAACGTCGTTTTACGTCTAGCGATAGAATGCTTTTGATTAGGTTCTTTCGGGTTACTTTTTCTGAAAGCTATTGAAACAAGCTATAAAACTAGGAATAAATGTATTTATTTTATTTACGCAGACCTTTGTTTAATAAAGCTGAAAACAAAAATATTTTTAAGTGGGACATAATGTCCCACTTCGATTTTTAAGAGTTAATGATGATGTGTTTCGTTGGTTTACTTTGACGTATAATGTATAAAAATCCTGTCGAAAAAGACACACGCCTGTCAAGTTTTGGTGATGAAACATATTACATAATAAGGGAACTCAGATCTTCGTGGTTATAAAGTAGATGCTTTTGATTATATGCTACTATAACAAGAACAAAATTAAAAATTTTAAAACCCTCCGACAGATTTTCATGAAACATGGCTAAGAACATTCGGGATAAAATTATCTATGACAAAACAAAAAAAAAACGAAAATCGGTTCATCCGTTTGGGAGCTACGATACCACAGACAGATACACAGATACACAGACAGACACGTTAAACTTATAACACCCCTATCTTTTTGCGTCGGGGGTTAAAATAGCTTACGTAACCCGCTACCAGATAATTCAATAATTAATAATTAAATCCACAATAATCTCTGTGTTAATTACGGCGCCCCCACATGTTAATTAATTAACATGCTGATGGTAAACCACTACGCCCTCAACGATGTCTTGATGATGGGAAGTGTTACCGTCATCCATCAAAACCAATCTTTCCGCGTCGTCGCTTCGATGCTTCGATTCGATGGACAAAAAAGAAAAAGTTCATCACCGTCATTGAGCTTTTTGTCTGTTCTATAAAATATTATAGTGAACATTTTGTGATAACCAGCTAGTAACGTGTTAATAAATATACCTACTTAAGGTTTCTTTATTAGTAACTAGGTCAAACATTTTAATAAATAATGCATCATCTAACTTCAAGCTAAGCAGAGCTTATGTTACGGGTACTACGTAAAAACAATACATATATTAATAGATATATTTAATCCTGTAGGTTAGATTTACTATAGTTTTTGCAAATAAGTCTTTACCCTGCAGTTACATATATTAATAGATATATTTAATCCTGTAGGTTAGATTTACTATAGTTTTTGCAAATAAGTCTTTACCCTGCAGTTGTTGTTAAAAAGAGCTTTTGTAAAAAGTCCGACAAACAGGCCAAAAGGTGAAAATTCCTGTGAGAAAATCCTGAATAATTTATATGTATTCGTAAGTCAAATAATTCAATTTATTTTCAGATACGTTTCAACATCATAAGCTCCATCCTCTAATTTTCTCACTTACCGACAACGCTGCATTCAAACCTCATAGTGACACTATCAAAAATCCATAAGATTTTTCACTTTTCACTCAAAATAATGAAACTTTTTCACACTCATTTACCGATCATCACGTACCAATAAAAAAACTATAAAAGAGCTTCTTGAATTTAGATAATAAATCACTTCGACTTTAAAACTAATTTTCACTGTCTTTTCTTTACCTTACTCTTACCGACAAAGATACTCTCTGCCTTTCAACCGGTAGATAAATTCACTCACAAAAATACGTAATTTCCAATTTCTAGCAGCGAACTTACCAACGAGCATAACTAACAGTAGCGGCAGCATGGTCAAGCACGACTCATAACGTCAGATTCCGGCACTGCGCTCGCATTTCACACGTGCGCTCTACGCGGCGGTCTCGCGTCGACTGACTGATATCTCGTTGAGTTTCATTCATACACCCCCCCTCCTTCGACAAACAGCTAGTTAAAGGAACCTTAAATAAAAGTTCAAGCTGGTGCTAGCCCTAACACACAGTAACACGTTTTAGCAAAATTGGGATCTCAAGATGGCTGGTCTTCTGGAAAAATTACCGGTTTCAATCCTAGGCGAGAGGCAGGCCAAGAAAAGATAAAGATAAAGATATTTATTTGCAGAAAACATGTGTATAAAAGATGACAAAAATATAGGTGAAACAACATGCTTGACCAATTAGTGTATTCAAATTAGGTAGAGAGATGGCATGCATTTAATCTAACCATACAAAACTCCGTAGGTGGCTCTTAGATAAATGTTTTTATGATATTAAAGAATTTTATAATCAATAAATTACCTAGTTATATAAGTTAAATATTGTACGTCCATAATTAATGGATAAACTGTTGTTCCACCTAGCTTTTAAGATCTTTTTTGTACACAGTTTCTACAATAAATAAATTTCATTTCATTTCATTTCATTTCATTTCATTTCATGCAAAAATTTAACAACTATTTATAATTTATCATTTATAAATTCGTCAAGACTATAATAACATTTTGTAATTTACATTATTTTAAGTTTTAATTAAAACAATTTTTTAATTCATGTCTCTATATAGTCTAGGTAATTTATTATAGATTTTGGTAGCAACACCAACAATACTTTTCTGCATTAGTTTTGTTTTTACAGGGTGTGTTCTTAACCTAGTATTGTCCCGTCTGTTTCGACTAACAGAATCAGATAGCCGGGGGAACAAATGAGGATTGCTTTTTACGAAAAGAGCTACTTCTAAATGTAAAGTGACGGAAGTGTCAGAATTTTGTGCTTAGAAAATAATGGTCTACAGCTATCAGTGTTTTTTTTTTAAACATGGCTCTTATACATCTTTTTTGCAAAATGCCGGCGCGATGACTTGGTCTCTCTGTTATCATTGGCAGGACTGAATAAAATGGGGGAGGCCACAGAATCATGTATTGGGGAGGCCATTTCCCAGGAATAGGTATAGCGATCATAATATGATAATTTTAAACTAACTAATTAATTTTAAACTCATTTTTTGACATATTTACCTGTTAATCTAAAGAGAAACCACCAGATTCTGTTAGAATAATACCAGAACTATTATTTAAGGCTTGGTAGGCCAGCAGAGGCTGCATTTTTGTGAATTTTGAAATCATCTGAGACTTAGAAAATAGTGTATAAGATTCTGAAAAAAAAAAATATATTACTTTAGGATCTAGTCTAGTCAAAGTCGCATTCAGTTACAAGATCTAATGAACTTCACTCGATAGAAAAAAAACCCAAAGTTACCCCTTTTTCTAACGTTTTTTCAATACTATGACTAGCGAACTACTGATATCAAACTTTTTTTTGTACTCAACTAAGGACACTTAATATTTCTAAGCAAATTCGCAGAGTTAGACTTGATAAAATGGTTTTCTTTATCACCATGTTTAAATAACTGCAAAAAACACGAGCGCAGCTGCTTAGCAGGCGCGCGTTTTCCCTTACATCTACTGCTGCAGGAATACCTGGCCTTAAACAAACAAAAACATCTATTTCAATTCATAGTCAAGTTGTTGAAGAAATAAAAATCACAAAAACTTTCAATGACTCTACTAGAAAATTGGGTTTTTCGTTTAATGTCATTTTTGTTTTCAATGTGCGATATTAGATAGAACTATTTCAAACTTAAACAAGCGTGTTCGGACATTTATATTGACAAGGTTCTATTCCACTCGCGTGTTAAACGTAAATGTTACTTCGAATATCTACCTTGACATGGTTCTGTCCCATTCTGATCGCGCCCTGACGGTAGTGTGCTATTAGTATGCGCATAAAAAAAGCCCTAGGCCTTAGATGAAACAATTTTTACAAAGATAATTTCTATTTGTCTAGCAATTGTTATTTTAGGCATTTCGTTTCTTCGCTAGACAAACTATTGAATTCTACCAATGTTAGCCAGTGGTTAAGTACGTACGTTTATGTATGGAAGTAAGAATATATTCCTGCAAAGAAGCTTGAAAACAAAGTTACTCGCAACTGTCTTTTATCATATTAGGTTTAAAGAATATTTATTTTCTCAAAAAGAAATACATTTCACTTATCTGAGAAAACATCCCTTTAAAGTTTTATGAGGCCCTGAGCGGGCCAGAAAAAAATTCATACCGTCAGGTATCACGAGGCCCGCTCCGGGCTCGACACCTCAGACCAATTGAAACCTTATTTTTAAAATATAAGGAACACTATGGCTTGAAATCTATGTCTCATTCGATTCGGAATGAACGAACCTCTTTACTAAAAGTTTGTCTATGGTGATCGAACGGTTTGAAGTTCGAGAAATAATCAGGTAACAAAATCACGCATTTAGCCGCCATTTTGTACACATTCGGTTCGACTTTATTACGGAAGCAACAAGGTTCATTTTTGTATAATGAGTTATCGATTTTTGTATACTGAGTTATCGACAAAATTCTAAATAATAAGCATGTACCTACAAATAATAAATAGACTAATAGAAAGAATACTTAGTCTAGATTCTATATCTTTTTATAGAATAAATAAATTCTTAGTATTTTATGAGATACAAGCATTTTAGTGCGGGAATCGGGAAAAACGCGCGCCGCGCGCCACCCGTGATCCTTGAGGGTGATTCTTGATAGTTAAAAGCTATTTTTGGAAAGAACACCTTACCGGAAGTTAAGTTTATTAAATAAAACTTCGAGCAGTCAAATAAATTTTTGGTACCTGCCTAATAAGTAAGTATAGATAGATAGAAAGATAGAAAATTCTTTATTGCACACTTACAAGATAATTCACAAAAAACAACAAAAATATACAAAATATGTGACAATTGGCGGTCTTATCGCTCAAGAGCGATCTCTACCAGACAACCGCGGATGGATAGGATCGTTGGATAAAAGATGGGGATATGTGTGCATTATTATACTACCTAATACAAATTTTACAAATAAAAAAACATCGACTCAATACAAATAATAAAAAAAAAGTATACAGTTTAAGTTATTATTAACCCACTGAAGTTTTCGCACTTACACATGTTTTGATCTTAGCTAAGGGTACTTTTGCATACGTACTAAATTCTGTTTTTTCCTGGGACACTTTGAAATGGGTTATTTATCAAATATATTGATTTAAAAACTTAAAAAGTGCTTTACTTTAGTTAGATCGTACAAGAGGTAGGCCAAATAGGCCACAAAATAATCCAATACCTATCAAACTAAAAGATTTAAAATAGAGGCCGCTTTTATCATAAACCCGCATGCCCAGCGTGGGGATTATGGGTACTACCCCTACATATGATAAAAGTCAATCAGGCGCTTATCAGCGGGAGGCCTGCGTCCAGCAGTGGACCAATGGTTGAGGGTATTATTTTAAGTCTCCAAAATACAAAATCCATTGTTTCAATTCTGTCTTTTATGTGAAAATTGATTCTCTGATTTGATGTATAAGAGTACACCAATTGGCCGAAATAAAACACGAAATTTCGGGTTGCAGAATCAAATTAAGCCCCCAGAACTCTCGGTTTTACTCTTTCTTCAGCATGACTCGACTATTTAACAAGCGAAGTCGCAAACTTGAAGCTAGTTCCTCCATACATATTGAGAATTTTTGTATTTCCTGACTAAATAGTATTGAAAACCGTCATGGAATAAAACTTTACCCCGCCCGCGTTTAATAATTTCAATTTCATTGGATGGATTTATTATATGAGAATCGTCCATTTTCGTTTAGGTTACTTTACTTGACAGCGTTCTGACAATTTCATTACTTATGATTGTTTATTATTCAATATCTACAAAGAAGGTAAAAGTATCTATTTTCAAGTAGACATATTGATATGCTAGACAATTTGCTCCAGCTCGAAAAATAGCAACTAACAGGCTAAAGGTTTCTTCGTCGCTTCTTTACTTTAGTCTACATACCGAAGCGACAGAAATAAAAAATACTCGTATCACTTTATTTCCGTGTCAGTGTTTAGTTTTATAAATTGACCTTTTCTAAGTACGTACATTTATTGTATTTATGGAAATAAAGAGTTTTTGATTTGATTTGATTAACATCGATATCCAACTGGTTGGACTAATGATACAGTGGTGTATTATTTGTACAACTAGTTGAACTACTCAGTTGAACTACTGGATCGGAGGGTTCAGAGCGTGTCAAATTCAAATTCAAATTCAAATCATTTATTGCAGGAAATATGGTCATAATACAGGGTCTTGAACATTAGAATAGTGTCACATACTTCACCAAAACACATTGGCATGCAAAATTTCTTATAAGTAGGTACATCTGTAAATTGTACTAATTTAAATTATAACAAGATTAACCATAATTGAACAATACACATCAATAATGTTGATTACTACTAATTTCTCAATTTTAGTTCCATAAGTTCCCTAACACTATAAACGCCTTTTTCTATGAGCCATAATTTTAATTTTTTTATAAATAATTTTAAAGGTAAATTTTTGATGTCATCAGGGATTCTATTATATATAGAGCCACACATGGCATAACAATTCTTACTATATAATGCTCGATGCTATGACTGTGTTCTGCCAAAATAACAAAGTTGACTTGAGGGCGGCCTAATTTCATTTTCTATAACGAAATATAACCATTCTGAGAATATAGACATTTTGTAGAGCGGCAATTTCGTCAAGTAACGTTACTCTCAATAATATAACATGACTTGACGTTTTGTCTGTTCATGAGACGCCCAGTGATGAACATCAAGCGTCAGGTAACAGAAAATTACGTAGGAGGGAATTACAAATATGAGAACAGGAATTTAGTAAATTAAGGTAAAATTTCCTGACAATTTTACTCAAAGACAGACGACTTCTTTCCGCTTCATAACTGCGTGGGCGTGTATAATCCACGCTGTATAAAAATAAGACGTAATCTTTTTTTTAGTTTTTTCTCATTTATCGTTAAATTTCTGGTATAATTCGAGCATTTTTAAATGGGTTGAGTCCTTAAAACTTTAAATCCATCATGGTTATTAACACTAAAGTCATTTTTAACGGGATATTTACCATGATTTGAGTTTTGAGCTTTCCAATATTTCGGCACAGTTTCATGCGCCATAACAATAACGTTAAAGTTATTCCGTGATCATGGCGTATGAAACTGTGCCGGAATATTGGAAAGCTTAAAACTCAAATCATGGTATAATATATCGTTATTGACATTAGGGTTGAGTCCTTGTCAAAGTAAATGTCCAAAATGGTTCCATTCTAATAGCGCCGATCAAAGTAGAATTTTATCAAAATTATAGCTAGCAGATACTGGACTCGAGTAAATTTTTGAGACAGCCTAAGCCAAGTTCAATTCGAGTAATAAGGATAAGACTTAAGATATAGGGGTAAATTCAACTCTCTGAATTTTAGTCAATCAACATCGTTTCACCCGAAAGACGTCATCTCCAGCTGGGGTATTTTAATTCATTCGATTCGAATTCGAATTGAATCCGACGGATCTTTAAAACGCTATATTGATTTCGCCTCGGATTGATGATCGAAAATTCGAAGCGAATCTGTTGACTAATGGCCATGTCAATGAGGAGGGACTCCTTATTTCGATCATCAACCCGAAACGAAATCAAATTAAATATCGTTTTATAAATCCGTCGGATTCAATCGAATCCGACGGATTTAAAAAACGCTATTTAGACGGAAACGAATCGAATGAATTAAAATACCCCTGCAGGACAGCCATGCCCAAAAATCTCAACGACCGTTCCCGCGAAATTTACTGTGAATTATTTTTATTTTCCTCTGAATCTCTCACGTCAAATTGATAGAATTTCCTAGTGTATTTGAAATATTGATCGCGCTGTAGCCGGCGGGTTCTCTCGTCGGAACTCGATCTTATATTCCCGCCGCTTCCGGATGGGATGAAGTATCCCATTTCCTCTGCCGTTCAGCAGTCGTGTTGGTTCTTTTATGGCATCTTATAAGGAGCTAACTGATTCGAAACAGTAATGCGTTAAACATTCAGTTAGTTCAGTTATTCCAGCCAGTTCGACTATCAGTGTCAGTTCGAAAAGTCGAGAAGGGCGACTTAAACAACTTCTTATACAAAATCTTCACCCTAAGCTGCGACTTTTCGGCTTCCTCTCGCCGCTCGCATACAAATACAAATATGAATATTCTTTATTGTACACCAAGATAAAAAACACAAACACAAAAACAGTTGCACAATGGGCGGCCTTATCGCTAACAGCAATTTCTTCCAGGCAACCTTTGGTACACGTAACTATTGTTTATAACTATATAGTTATATTGAAACGTACAAATGAAAATGTTAAAAGTTATATAGTTTAAACTATATGTATAACTTTTAACATTTTCATAACTCGTGACGTACATACCCGTCTTTAACTATACTACCCACCAGCGCGGCGCGGCGTGCCCTTTCGGGCCGTCAGTGTTTTTTTTTAATGAATAATGCTGGACTGTAAAAAATAGCCAATACATTTAATTTTGAACTGTGCATTTTTCGCAAGATTGATCCTAATCATTAACCGAATCAGTTGGTACATGTTTTTTGAAAAATCAATCTGTTCGATTTCCAGCAAAAATGTAATATTAAAAAAAATCAGAATATGCAGGTTTGATTTTTTAATAAATAAATAAATAATGTTGAATTATTCACACAGCATTATATAGCCCTAAGCTAAGCAGAGCTTGTGTTATGGGTACTAGATAACGGATATACTCAATACAATACACTACATAAATAGATATTTTTTTATTATTCATAGAAAAACATCCAGAACACTCTGAACAAAATACATGTCATATCTGTAGATCGTACAAACATTTGTCCTGAGACGGGAATCGAACACGCAACCTCCTGCGTTGTAGGCGGACCTTTGCCCGCTGCGCCACAGAGGTCGTCAAAGCAGCGCAGCAGGTTGGGCACTGAATGTTGTAAAGAAGGAAGTGACTATACCATTTCCTAGTACAATAGTCCAAAATGAGTCCAAAAACCAAACTCTTGCATTTGAAAATACCTTACCTAGGTATCTTCAATTGCTGGAGTGTACGTACGCTTGACTGACCCGAGATCACCAACTGTGGTCAAATTTTAAACAAATGTTTTGACGTTTTTGACACAAGTTTTACTAAACGTGTAATATATTAAACGTCAACGTTAACCGACAAAGCTGCCTAATTGTCCGACTGTCTATTGGTGAACACAGACGTAAGTAGGTACTTTTCTGAGCTTTCTTTCTCTCTACCGTTACCATTGCCCCTCCCATTACCGTTAAACTTAAAATCTATTTTTAGCTCAAATTTTCTTCTCTATAGTGTTGTTAGTTTCATTAATTAGTAAACGTTCAACTATAAGCGAGCATCTGTGTTTGACTACCTAATTTACGCATGCGCTTATAAAATTGCTAATGGATGCTTATTTTAACCCTCAAGCACATAACTTTTTCGATGATGATTTTTAATTACCCGCTAAAGTAACGCACGCTTTAGATTTTGCTAAAGTAATATAGGTTCGTTTTAAATTTTCTTCTATAAAATGTAAATCTATTATTGGCCATAGGTTAGATTAATAAGGTTAGAAATGTTTAGACATAAGGGCTGTTGATTTTGTTTCAACAATAAAAATAAAAATAAATAAATAAATTTTCATAACACAAGCTCTGCTTACCTTGGGGCCAGATGCTGTGTGGATTGTCCAGAAATATAATTTAATCGAATGACGCAGAAGATGAACAGTCACGGACAGTCACAAAATAACAAGCTTTAAACATGTCATCTGATGGCGTCAATATGAAATACATCTAAATTTAACGAGTTAAAAGCCCTTAATATGAATGCACATTTTGCCAGGGCACACCTTTAACAAAAAGCTTTGGGCTACGGTTGGGCTGCAGAAAGAAAAAAATAGCTGTGCAAAGACCGAATTGTCGCTTGATAGCAAGTGCGGAGTGAAAGCGAAAAGCTGACAGTTTTTCATATTCCGTGTGGGAGATTTCCTTTATAAGCTGTCGAAAATTCGCCCAGGGTCCCGCTTTTACTGTCCGTCGAAAAATGAGACTTCTAAAACACTGTAAAAAGCTGCAACGTCGATTTGAGTAAACTCGTTACTTGTTTTCTGTGAACATCTTCAGCCAGTGCTGCTCGAGCATCCTTTTAGGATGACCTATTACGATTCATTGCCAAAAATTAACAGATTTTAATTAGTAACAGGATACTATAAAAACTATCGTAGTTTCACGAATTCATTACGGATGTAAGCGGGTTAACTACGAATCTTGTTTGTGTTGGACGAAAACCAAAGTTTCGTGTGCTCGGAGAGATGCGGAACGCGCGCGTCTAGAACCGCACTCACCCTGAAGATGTCCCTCGATGATCGGGATGAAACGTTGGTGTTCTTCTAACACTAATAAGGTTCGTAGTTAACCCGCTTATATCCGTAATGAGTAACAGGATAAGTATTCCGCTGACAGCATTTATCTTCTAATTGCATTTTTTGACAAAACCTTCAACGCAAATCGATAGTGAAGAACTCATCTGGTACCTCTGCCGACAAAACTCCTCTGCTGCACAAACGGTGAGTTTTATTCAAGAACGGTGCAAGATTATAAGATGTTGAATGTCTGCAATGTTGTTTGCCTGCATGTTGATAACCTACTTCGAAAACAGGAGGATAACCTACTGCCCTGCATGTACAAAAGAGATATGTGCCTGTTTGTGAAACAATATCCTCATTACTTGGCACACGCCGATGTGATGGAGAGACGGACGAGACATAGAGACAGGCTCTATGTCCCGGAACACAGAGTAAAACTTGTAACGAATAATGCTTATCACCAGGCAATACAAATTTACAAAAAATTACCCAAAGAACTGAAAGCAATGCCATTTAATCTATTAAAAATTAAATTAAAAATGTCGTTAATGGAGAGATGTTTTTATGACATACAGGAATATATTGAGATTGATTATAAAACTTTTTTTTGACGCAGGACAATATTTTTTGACACAAATTTTGAAATGTATAATGCTTGCTTTAGTTAATTAAATATTAATCTATGACATGTTACTTTAATAAAGCCTAAAATTTAAATTTTGAATGCCTCGACGAGGCAGAATGTATTGGAGTTACCATTATTATTAACAACTTTTGTACCTGCGCCTGCCTTTTCCTGCGAATAAATGATTTGATTAGATTTGATTCGAAAACAGGAGGATCAGAACTTCCTCCTATTTTCGAAGTCGGTTAAGACGTCTGTTTTTCATGTATGTTCACCGAGTAGTCCATTAATTGACAACTCATTTTGATGATTTTTTTAGTTCTGTACAGAATACTAGTTTATGCTCGCGGTTTCGCACGCTTGGTTTCTATGGAAATGTTTTAAGGTAATTTATATCACATGAGAACTTATTTTAGGGATAAAAAGTACACAGTGTGTGGTGCGGCTTTAGAAACTTTGTGGACTTTTTGCTGTATATACATAAGTAGTTTATCGCCGTGGCTTCGCTTGCGTTGTTTTAATGGAAACGTTTAAAGGTTATTTCTATCCCATGGGAACTGATCTATGGGATAAAAAGTAACTATGTTTGATTCCAGGATTAGAATTACCTGCATACAAAATTTCAGCCCGATACGTTCAGTAGTTTTGTCGTGAAGAGGTAACAAACATCTATCCATCCATCCATCCATCCAAATTCTAGCACTTATAATATTAGTGTGATGTGTTGATATAGGAGAGGTCCCATAAAAATATTCTCGAGGGATGACTTTATCTCGTAAAACTTATATTATGTTCTCAAAAATCGACTCCTGCTGTCCACCGAAAAACATTTCCTGTGAAAGCGGAATCGCCGACGTGTGCAAACTCGTTACTTGTCTTCTCTGAACGTTGCAGAGCGTTCCAGCATCCCTTTACGATGTTCCATCACACACACAATAAGAATGTACAACACGGCGCTACTGGCCACTATGTACTACTATGTAGAAGTGACACTTATGGAATAAAGTAAAGTAAAATGAAAAAGTATTTATTCTTTTAAATCCATCATGGTTATTAACACTAAAGTCATTTATAACGGGATATTTAGTTTTTATTTAGCCGAAATATTGGAAAGCTCAAATTTGGTAAATATCCCGTTATATATGACTTTGGTTTCCCATCTCTTCCTATCCCTCCGTCCTATCCATTCCCTCTTACTCTTACTACAAGCAAAACTGAAGAACTTTACAATGAATGATTTTTGCATCATATTCATTAGTGATCAGGACTTTATGCATAGATTAAAATATGGAGAATTAGTAGCTGACTTAAGGAAAACTATACATCAAATCACAAACACAAACATTATAATATGCACACCAACATATTACTACGGATTTGGAACAGATACAATAAATCGCAGGATCTACAACTTTAATGAATTATTACTACAAGATATATTACAACATAAATACGCGCTCATATTCGACACAAACAAGCATCTTATTTATGACTCTAGCATGTTTCACAAACCAACAAGAAAAGTTAACAACTATGGATTAAGTACTATCTTTCAACACCTCCGTCACTTCATGAAAGAGCAAATTGTAAACTTGGAACTTAAAAATAATAATTGTATAAACATAGACCTACAAGTTAATGATTTTAGGTCTAATAATTTATTTCGTGTTTAATTCTTTTCATATACTTCATCAGAATATTAACGGTCTTATTGCTAAATCAGACCCATTGCAGGTTTATCTGGAAAATTACGAACAACTAGGCAAAACTGTAAGTGTTATTTGTTTATGTGAACACAACTTGATCCTTGACGATCTCTCACGAATTCCAATTGCAAATTTTAGAATAGCTTCCCTTTTCTGTAGATCTGTCCGTAAAGGTGGATCATGTATTTTAATTCGCGACCATTACCATGACTACGAAAACGTGCAGAGTATAGTAGACTTATCTATACCTATGCTCATTGAATGCTCTGCTATACGCTTACCACAGCACAAATTAATTATAGTTTGTATTTACCGCCCACCGAGAGATAACAAGTCGATGATTGAAGACTTTTTCACAAAGCTTCATACATTACTTTCTAAATATACACTATATGCTAACTACAAAACTTTAATATGCGGCGATTTTAACATTGATATTTTGAAAAACAGTAAAATAACTAGAGACTTCAAAAATATACTAGCAACTTACAACCTTAAACTTCAATTTAAACATGTCACACGCCCAGATAGTAATTCTGGCTTAGACAATGTGGCCCATAATATAGCTGGTACTAGTGGTGAAATTGTGGATCTTGCACTATCAGATCATTTAGGTCAGCTTGTTAAAGTACCAATACAAAAAACATGTATATTGAAACACTGGTTCACTCTTCGGCGTGATTATAGTGATGATAATCGTACTAAGTTCAAAAATTGCATCAGTCAACTTTCATTTTCTGACGTCGCAAATACACAAAACCCCAATTTGGCCTTTAAATTATTTCATGATACTTTTATTCTTTTCTATAACCTGTGCTTCCCGATAGTTAAGTTGAAAATACCTACACAAAGAAAGCCTAAATGGATCTCTCGTGGCATAAAACTTTGTTGTAAAAAAAAGAGAAACTTATTATGGAAATATAGGCGTAATCGTAACGCACATAACAAAGAAATACTAATGACTTACACTAAACGATATAATAAAATAATTAGGTTAACACAGAAATCACAAAACGAATATTATATTAAAATGGCACCAAATAAATCAAAGGCTACATGGAATATAATCAATAAACACAATAGTAACGCACCTCAAGAAAATATTAGTAAATTAAAAGAAAATGGACGTACAATTACAGACCCAACAGACATTGCAAATTTATTTAACAACTATTTCATTGACATTGTAAATAAAATTGACCATGGTAACGACATTCATTGTAATATTAAATACAATAAATCGAATTCTATCTTTTTAGAGCCTACCGTACCTCATGACATCTTAAAAATAATTAAATCCCTAAAAAATACTAAAAGTGTAGGTTTTGACAGCATTTCTACTATGATAGTTAAAGAAGTTGCTATTTTCATATCACCAATTTTATGCATCTTAATCAATAATTGTTTAGAACAAGGTGTTTTTCCGGATACTCTCAAAACGACCATAATAAAACCTCTACACAAAAAAGGAATACGAGACAACATGGAAAATTATAGACCCATAGCTCTTATTCCTGTATTCTCTAAGATAATAGAAAAGATAATATATAACAAACTCTATAGCTACTTAGAAGACAATATAATTTTAAGTAAGGATCAGTATGGTTTTAGAAAAGGTCGGTCTATAAATAAAGCCATTTTTGACTTCCTTAACAATGTTATGACTAATAGAGATAATAACAAAAATGTAATAGCGCTATACATGGACATGACCAAAGCGTTTGACCATGTTAATCATGATAGACTATTACATAAGCTAGACGTTTACGGTGTCAGAAGTACAGCAAATACTCTCATAAAGTCATATCTTAGTAATAGAAGCCAGGTGACCCACGTTAACAAAATATCTCTGGATTCACACACTGACACCATTTACGAATCTTGCGCCAGAGTAGTGTCACACGGGGTACCCCAGGGGAGTGTTTTAGGACCACTCCTATTTTTGATTTATATTAATGACCTGCCAAACGTGACTATGCATCCTATAACGTTATTTGCGGATGATAGCACTATTTTATTTATTAATGATAAGACACATGATTTTGAATTTGACATTAAATCTACCTTGACATCTATTATTAATTGGCTATCCTCAAACAATTTAAAGATAAATCTAACAAAAACATACTTAATGAATTTCAAGCAAAGAAGTATTGCCAATCATGACGTTGGTATTGACTATTTCGGCAACCAAGTAACTGAGGTAGAGTCGACGAAGTTTTTAGGGCTTAATATTGATAATAAATTAAATTGGAAACATCATATTGACATAATCTGTAAAAGGCTGAAACAATTCTCTTATGCTCTTTTTAAATTAAATCTAGTGTCTAATCTATCCACCCTACTCACTGCTTATCACGGAAACGTGTCTTCAATTTTAAGATATGGCATCATATTTTGGGGAAACTCGACGGACAACCTTAAAGTGTTCAAAGCGCAAAAGCGCTGCTTAAGAGCAATTTGTGGTTTACGAAGACGAGACTCCTGTAAAAGCCACTTTACCGAACTAAAACTACTAACATTTCCCTGTCTTTACATTTACGAAGTTGCAGTTTTTGTAAAAAACAATTCCAACCTATTTGAAAGATTTGCAATTGGAAGCCGGTCTGAGGGCAGATTACGAAATGTGCCATGCAGCACAAAGTTGATGCGTTCAAGTGTATTTTGTATGGCACCAAAAATCTACAACAAAATTCCAAAAGTTATTCGCGATATGTCCAGCAACCAATTTAGCGCAAAATTTAATGATTTTTTAATTGGAAAAGCTTATTACACAGTAAACTCTTTTTTAAATGACCGTATTGATTGACATTATTCATATCTAATTGACAATGTAACTTAAATTCTTCTCCTTCTAATTAACCATTTGATTCATCATTACCTGCATACCTACTTTAGTTTATTCTCCTATTTAAAAAAATGTACATTCGAATTGTGATATTTACCATAATTGATTTGAAATTGTTTATTTACTTAACTAACTTAAAATTGTTTGACATACTCATCTCGTACATACCTTATTTTATTGTATTAATTAAATTTATAATTTGACATTAGTAGCTAAGTTTGATAATTATAAATATTGTTTAGAATTATAATATAAATGCATGCTTCTTAATAAAATAACTAACTTAGATTGTTAGTTCCAATGTTCATAAATATGTATATTGAAATGTTTGTACGCCCAAGTGGCAGAATCCAGCGATCTAAAATAAGTCTCATGAACTGACTGTAATAATACCTGATTCACAAACAATAAATGAATTATGAATTATGAATTATGAATTATGAATTACCCTACCCTCCCAAAACTGGCCAATGTCGTGTTGAACTTAATTATAGGTATTAAAAGCGATAAATAATTAATATAACTAAATTTATTTGCGTTATGTTGTGCCTAATTTCTTTTGTCTTTCTTTTGTCGTTTTGATTTAAATTTAATTTTTAATTTTTATATTTTGTGTTTCTCTAAATCATATTATCTTAGTATTGTTATTGCCACGAGTGGACTGCTGCTGTGTTTAGTACTTACCTTTTATTGTTAAAACTCAATTGTAAAACGGCCTCCCGCGATACAGGTTCTGAACCTAGTGCGGGGACCATAAGTAATCTGTATACTTTATCTTTTCTTCATTAATAAATGTCTTTTGTTTTTGTTTTGTTTGTTTGGTGTTAATAACCATGATGGATTTAAAAGTTTTAAGATCTATAATAGAGTTAATCAATCAAAATTTCATGAGTGACTCCAGTCCGAAAATTGCCATTTTAACATTTAAAATCTGACTTTTATAAGATCCAGAAAGTTGGAATTTGGCATGAAGTTCAGGGCCTCAATTCCACTAATTTCAAAACAAAATCTACAATGGCGCCATATGATTAAGATCGGCTTCGTCGATGGTCGATCACTTTGATTTATTTGGTATTCTACTATCATTTGACGACCTCCGTGGCGCAGCGGGCGAAGGTCCGCCTGCAACGCAGGAGGTTGCGGGTTCGATTCCCGCCTCGGATCAAATTTGTGTACGATCTGCAGAAATTTGTTCCGTTGCTCTGGGTGTTTTCTATGTATAAAAAAAAAATCTATCTATGTAGTATAATGTATTAAGTATATCAGTTATCTAGTACCCATAACACAAGCTCTGCTTAGCTTGGGGCTAGATAATGCTGTGTGAACTGTCCAGCATTATTTATTTATTATTTATTTATTTCACAGCAATCCCTCCGATTCATTATAGCCTTTAACCTTTGACACAATTGTATTAACAGAATTCGGCCCCAGTAATTCCACAAATAAAAAAATCTCATTACATTATTGATGCAACAATGACTATTTTATTCTTTATAATCTATATATACTATTTCTCTTCAGTTGAATTTTTTGGGTTTCGAAGATCGAAGATCGGTCTCGCTTTGTCTGTCCTTTTTTCCCTCTTTAATAACTCAGCAACTACTGCAGCTTGCAACTTGAAATTTAAAATGATAATACATTTTGTGCGTCTGTACAGATTTAAAGAAAAATAAATGAAAAATGAAAATGGATATTTTCCATACAAATTATGAATTTTAGTAGATACCCTACAGGGTCATGTGGGGTATCAAATGAAAGGTTTGCACATTTCAAAATTGTTTTTGCAATTTTTGTAGGTTTCATACTTTTGTAAATATTTCGGAAAGGGTCGACAAAATACCCATTCCCCCCCTATCTCCGAAGATTTCAGAGCGATCCATGTAAAATGTATGGAGCGTTTATAGATATGGATCTATATTTTACAGGAAAAATATAGAGAAGTCTGTAAAAAGCACACCTTTTGAAAATGGTCGAAATGTGGGGGAATAATTTTCAAAAGGGGAGGGCTACCCGAGTGGGGTATGAAATGGAAGGTACTGGTTTGGACTTTTCAAAACAGTTTTTCGATTTTCCGTAGGTTTCATACTTTTTCTCTAACCGGTTTTGGTACATATTTGTTGACAAACGTTCGAAACCCTCGGCGCGCGAGTAACACTCGCACTTGACGGATCTTGTTTTTGTTATACATAGAAAACACCCAGAACAACGGAACAAATTAATGCAGATCGTACACAAATTTGTTCCGAGGCAGGAATCGAACCCGCAACCTCTTGCGTCGCAGGCAGACTCTCGCCCGCTGCGCCACTGAGGAATAAGAAATAGGAAAGCCAATACGGTACAAAACTGGGGGGGATGGGTATTTTTTCAATATTTAAAAATGTATGAAACTGACAAAAATTTCAAAAATTATTTTGAAATGTATAAACTGATACCTTCTATTTGATACCCCACATGACCCTGTAGGTTTCTTTAAAAATTTCGGCATCACAATTTGTATTTTTCATTTATTTTTCTTTTAGTCTGTACAGGCGCACAAAATGTATTTTAAATTTCAAGTTGATAGCTGCAGTAGTTGCCGAGTTATTAAGGAGGGAAAAAAGGACAGACAAAGCGAGACCATAAGGGTTTCGAAACCGATCTTTGATCTTCGAAACCCTAAAAACGCATGGTCTTCGTTATAATTACATTATTATTAACATATTTCTGAATTATATTATTTCACTAATTAAATAAACAATCTTATCTGCTATAAACTTGGGTAAATATATATATATTCTTCGCTTCCTACAGATTCATTCTATTATGCCACTGAGCTCTAGTTTCCAGGCAGATTTGTACCGCATTTGCTTTCTTACAACATCTTTCTAAATAGCATGTTTCTGGTGTTTCTCAACGTAATAAGATAAGGTAAGGCCAAGGATTTCTCTACACACAAGCAAGATAAGGCCAGTCAGTGGAAAAGGCCACACTTAGTGTGATTATGTAATTTGCAAGCGAGGCGGCGCTTGCAACCTCGCAGATAGCATTAGCAGCTAAATGACTGGCACGACTTCGTGTTTTAATTATTTATACCACTGATGACCAGTTTCTGAAGATCTAACATAAACTCTCACTAGCTATTGATTCAATAAAGATATCCATAGGATAAGCTACAGTTAACCGTCACCGTGTTTCTGAGCATACGACGAGCCTTTAGTTAATTATGGAACCGATAACTAGTTCCTTAACTGGTCACTAGATGGATCTTTTTAAAATTCGAGCAAAAAAGTCATTTTATTGCTATAATTCGTTATAACTATGTATATATCTATCTATATATATAAAAGAAAGTCGTGTTACACTATTTATAACTCAAGAACGGCTGTACCGATATGGCTGAAAATTGGTGGGTAGGTAGCTGAGAGCCAGGAGACGGACATAGGATACTGTTTATCCCGTTCGATAGCGTTCCCGTGTGACTTGAGACAGTCACTATAAAACGTGGTATAACAAAAAATAATCAGACTTGGATTAACAAAACGCAAATGACAGTTATGTAATGGACGTATGGATGACGTATGGATGCCGGGGGGCCGATTTTGTCGTATATTTAGTATCAGCATTTGCACCCGTGCGAAGCTGGGGCGGGTCGCTAGTGTTCGATATAACTAGTTTTATTAAAAACATTTGTTGCTTTGGGAGTGAAATGGGTTTAAATTATTTTATGTATAAATAGTGATAATTTTAGGTATAAAGTTTTCTATTAGCTAGATTTTCCCTACGTCCATGTTATCTGGTTTGAAATCTGTCTTTGCCAAACTCATAACAACCTGCGATGCGTAACAGGAGCCAGTGCAGGGCTGATGATATCACTTAGATATATCACAGTGTTCTTATCGAAGCGATATCTCATTTTAAATTCTTCATCTGTAAACATTTCCAAAGGGTTTCTTCTGAATCTTAAATTTCGAGGCACTGATATATTAGAAATGAAATCCAGTACTTCCAAATCGAAATCCGACGAGCTACTTGTATCCATTCTACCTACTATAATTAGGTACCTACCTGTTATAATGTTAGTTAAGTTTGTAATCTTCACCTATTTACCTAAAAATTTAATGAGGGAAAATTTACTCAAAATAATAACAACCTAAAAATGCTCGCAAAAAGAAATTGAAGAGACGTCAAATAGAGTTATGGAACCGAAAACCTGGGCAGATTGGTCAGATAAGTTAAACATAGTTTAAACGAAGTTTATCTGTCACTCCGTTGCTCGGAAACGCTTTTACACAGTTAACGAACCAATAGCGCTAACGAATCTTTAACGAATAGATAAACCACCGACAAATGGACCTCAGACACCGGGCATGAGAGGACTGTAAACTTATCTTAAACATAACTTGTAAACATACCAGCTGCCTATAGTGTGTTGCATTTGTAAAACAGTCTTACTGTTGGCGTAGCTAAAGTTGGCTTGGGCCGATCATCATGATCGGCATCATAGTGCGGTGCTTAGAGTTTTTCGGGTTTTTAAAAAATTATCTGAGCGTCTGGTCGAAGCGACGCGTGACCCGAGAGCTGGTGCGTATCTGGCACAGCGCATCAGCATTGCCATACAGCGGGGCAATGCAGCCAGCGTCTTGGAGACGCTTTCGACTGGTATTGATATGGATCGGTTGAGCTACCTGTAGATTGGTTGCAGTTAGTTCAATTGTTTCAATCGTAAATACTAGTTCTAATTTATTTATTTTATTTTATTGTAATTTTCGTTGTGAATGTAAACTTCTGCCCTTATGTCAATTACACAAACTAACTATAGATCGAAAGTGATTGACAGCAAAGTTCCCTTTCAAGATTGGATCGAGTGTCGGGGTAGCCCATGTCAGTTAATAAAAACTATACTATGTGAAGGCGCACAGTTTTACAATAAATTACCCTCCCAAATTAAAAGTGTAAGCTCATTTAATGCGTTCAAACTCAAATTATGTCAACATATCATAAATGATGATTCACTCCTTATTAAGTGAACACATTAAATGAGAGAAAGAATTAGCAAGCTGAAGTGGCAGTGGGCCGGCCATATCTCGCGAAGAACCGACAACCGCTGGGGCAAACGTGTTCTTGAGTGGAGACCACGACTCGGCAAACGTAGTGTAGGACGCCCTCCGGCCAGGTGGGATGACGATCTGCGAAAGACTGCAGGCAGATGCTGGATGCGGCAAGCTGAAGACAGGGCGCTATGGCGCTCATTAGGGGAGGCCTATGTCCAGCAGTGGACTAATTTAGGTTGATGATGATGATGATGATTAAATGAGTCAGTTATTAAACAACCACAACCTATGTATCTATACTTAACATAAGAATCCTGTTCTCATGTAAGTGACATTATATAATTTGTCTTTTTGAGAATAAATGAATATTATAATACTATATTACCTTAGATTTTCTCATTTTTCTGCATCTTTCTAAACGAAATCTAAAACCCCAGGTTTTTCGGTACTGAATAGTGAATTTCAGCAATACCTTTGTATTTTTAAACCGGAAGCTTCTCTCCGGAGCCGAGAACGCGAATAAATGGAGATGGATGACGCTCTTCCGGTGCACATAGATACCTACTTAGGTACGCCATGTTGTTTATTTAAAGAGCAGTATTCGTTATCGTTAACGAGAATTAAAGCTGAAAACATAGGTATTTTTAGTAGCTTGAACATTTATAGGACTCAAATAAATAAAAAAAATAATGCTGGACGATTAACACAGCATCGTCTAGCCCAAAGATAATCAGAGCTTGTGTTATCGGTACTAGATACATATTCTTGATTTTTGTTTAACCTGCTAACCTATAAATATCTTACTCCCTTCTATTAACTTTATACAATGACGACCTCCGTGGCGCAGCGGGTGAAGGTGCCGCCTGCGACGCAGGAGGTTGCGGGTTTGATCCCCGCCCCGGAAAAAAATTGTGTACGATCTGCAGGAATTTGTTCCGTTGGTCTGGGTGTTTTCTATGTATAATAAAAAATATCTATCTATGTAGTGTATTATATTAAGTATATCAATTATCTAGTACCCATAACACAAGCTCTGCTTAGCTTGGGGCTAGATAATGCTGTGTGAATTGTCCAGCATTATTTATTTATTTAATAGCTTAGTATTGTATTTTCTCATGCTGAATAACACAATGTTGGAGGAATTTATTTGACCAGAACAAGGCTCATGCAGCTGTACCATCAAAGATGATAAGGTTAATCAGTTACTTTAATTCAAAATAAAAATATACTGAACAATTCACTGTTGGGCTGGACACATTGCAAGGCGAGGTGATGATAGGAGGAGCAAAACAACAACTGATTGGTGGCCAATAATGGGCAAAAGAAACGTTGGACGCCCGGTAGCAAGGTGGGTCGACGACATAGTACGCGTCGGAGGGCGTCAATGGAGGCGGTTAGCACAGGATCGTGGTGGATGGCACAAACTTCGGGAGGCCTATACCCAGCAGTGGGTAAAATCCGGCTGTGGATGATGATGATGATGATGATGAACAATTCACACAACATCATCTAGCTCCAAGCTATGCAGAGCTTGTGTTATGGGTAGATAACTGATATACTATAGTTATGGTTTAAAAGTTTCGTCTTTAGTTTAGCAGTATAGTATTATAATATCTGTGGTTTAGCTAATTCCTATGTTGACCTATCAGTGTTTTGTTTATGCTGCTGTTTTTTATCTTGATCTCTGTATTAAGGGGCTGTGTACATTAGTTACAAAGTAAATTCGACACATTTTTGTATACCCCATACATAGAAAGTAAATTCGTCACATGCGGTAAAAATTTATAAAAAATATGTGTAGTCATTGTAAATTTGTCCCAAACTTGCACATAATTTTTTGCATTCAGTAGGGTAAGCAAGTAAAGCTTTTAGTGTTTAGCGCTCGAAATGAAAGAAAGGTTATGCGAAATGAAAAAAAAAAATCTTTTGCAAAATTTTAATATTAATGATACGACCGAAAATTAAAAAATACACTTTATTAATTAATTAAATCTTTAAAAAAATATATCAGGTGACCCGTAATAAAAGATCTTTTGAACATAAAACAGGCACCATTCTCTCACAAGGTTAGCTATAATATTTGTTTATTAAACTACTTACTATGTGATCTATATCAATCAAGCTTCTATTGTGAGAGCAAAAATAAATTAATTTGAGTTTGAGTTTGAATAGATAGATAGATAGATAATACTTTATTGTACCTCACAAATAAAGATAACAATACAGAAATAAATGTTACGAGTAGACAAAGTACAAAGGCGGCCTTATCGCTATGAGCGATCTCTTCCAGGCAACCTTGGAATGGACTGGACATGTAAGAACAAAATAGACGGTGGCACCCGAAAAAATATAAATAAAAAATAAAATAATACTTACACTACATACTATAATACCTACATTTATAACCTACAAACAATTTAATAAACTTACATAAACATAAAATAAAGTTATCTAACTTTGCAAGGATAGATAACGCTGATGAAGCAGTTTTCTAAAGATAGGAAGTGATTTGGCACGTCTGATGTCCAGGGGGAGAGCATTCCATAGACGGGTAGCTTGTTATATATTCATATAGATATATATTTATGGACTGAACTATGTTTCGATGTTTATTCAATCGGCGTAAAACAGCAGGCAACAGCTATCGCTAAATAAACGTAGTGACACGAACACTTTAATTAAGGTTACCATGAACACAAAGCCTCGGCATTCAACTTTGTCGATATCATTTTCGGAAGACCTTACGTGTGACGCAGCTAACTCACTTTATAGTAAGAAATATACTTTTAACTCTATTGGTGGCATGTTTTTGTGTTGTTGGCAGTGATTGTGAAAATGTTATTGGCAGTGATTGTGAAATGTTATTGGCGGTGATTGTGAAAATGTTATTGGCGGTGATTGTGAAAATGCTCACATTGATGCTGGTACATTCAGGCTAAAACTGTAAAAAATAGCCTTCATTTTGAACTATGCTATAGATTTTTTTTTTAAATTGATCCTAATCATTAACCGAATCAGTTGGTACAATGTTTTCAATCAATCTGTTCTATTTCCAGCAAAAATATATGCATAAAAAAAACAGAATATGCAGGTTTGATTTTTTCATAAATAAATAATGTTGGACAATCCACACAGCATTATCTAGCCCCAAGCTAAGCAGAGCTTGTGTTATGGGTACTAGATAACTGATATACTTAATACAATACACTACATATATGGAGCTCATGAGTTTACGAGTTTTCTCTAACTCTCATGAGCTTGTGTTATTGGTACTATAGATAACTGATATACTTAGATAATACTTTACTCTCTCATGGTTTTGGATTTAGCCATCCACTCCCATCGCAAGAAACCACCCTGTATAATATTAATTTACCTCACTCTACTTTTAAATTATGCTAAGTAGTGTTTTGCCTTTTCTGAATAATGTCAACAGAAGAAAACAAATAAAAATTGAATACACAAATGAGGTCTAAAGGCACCACTAAAATATTTACAAAACCAAATACAAGAATTCCAAAAAACACACTTTAGCAAAATGTGCTTCAAAGTTCGTAGCTCATGCTACGAGTTTCGTAGCTCATGCTACGTGTTTCGTAGCTCATGGTACGAGAGTCGTAGCTTGTGCTACGAGATTCGTAGCTCATGCTTTGAGTTTCGTAGCTAATGCTACGTGTTTTGTAGCTCATGCTACGAGTTTTGTAGCTTATGCTACCAGATTCGTAGCTCAGGCATTGAGTTTCGTAGCTCTGTGCGTATTTCGAGTCTCTTGAGTCTACAAAATGTTCACAACTTTTCAAACTGAAAAGGTATTTTTGTGGTGGTCAATACATATCGTTACCGTTAGTTCATAAATTTAAAATTATTTATTATACTAGCTTCTGCCCGAGGCTTCCCACACGTTGTTTCTATGGAAACGTTCAAAGGTAATTTGTATCCCATGGGAACTGATTTACGGAATAAAAAGAAACCTTTGTTTGATTCCTGGCTTGGAGCTACAACTATGCAAAATTTCAGCTCAGTCTGTTAAGTAGTTTTGGCGTGAATACGTAACAAACATCCATCCATCTATCCGTCAATCCATCCAAACTTTCCCAGTTATAATATATTTGTAGGGCCATGTCACGTACCTACTCATGTAATTAATCAAGCGCGCACGCACCGCGCTGGGTCGAATACTTTCTCGCTCACACGAAGACTTGCTATTTCACCGAGCCTAAGTCACGCGCCCCACTCTCCGAGCCGCAGGTACCAGCTTACTAACTGTATCAAATCTGTGGCACCGCTGCAGATATAAAGCGAAACACGGCCTCAACGGAATCAGTTCACAGCTAGACGGCTGGTTAGACAGGACGCTAGGCATGCTGGTCACATTTAATTATGTCGAAGCTCGCCCGTTCTGGAGTATTGTTATACAGGGTGTAACAAAAATAAGTAACCAAACTTTCAGGTGGGGTGTAGAATCGAACACTGAATTCAGGAAAAATATTGAAAAAAAATCCCGCCCTTTAGTTTTCGAAAAATTTAATAAATAGGTACGAAATTTTCACAACATTAGGCAATAGACTATAATACATGTGTCTATTTGGAATTAAAAAAAAAATGGCCTAAGTACCTGTATTCATCTCTTTTATAAGCCCATAACACCTAAACGGTGCCCTAATGAGCGGCCACCGCGGTCATCGACCCGCGACATCATTGCAGCGGAAGCGAACAGGCTGCACGGCGTGCTTAGATATGGAGCCTACGTACAACAAATACATTCCAATTTTCCTCTAGGAATTAAAAAATAAATAAATTATTTTAAGTCTTTACACACGTTCTATCGCGAAAATGCATAGTTAGTAGGTACATTCATTAAGCATGCACCTTCCTACTAAAAGATATTCACTACTAGCTTTTATTTTTTCATATCGTTGACTACCTAAGTACCTACCTTCACATTGACCTTTAAAAACACGGTGAGTAACTTACAATGAACCCCATAAAAGGTTGTTACAATTTGCATTTCCGAAGCACCAGATTGAGACAAGAAAAGGCACAAACTTTTAGCGCGCGAGAGCGAGATAGGTATACAAACTTAGTTCATCCGAATGTTCACCCAATGCTAGGCTTATTGTTACGTTTATGTGTACGTAGACCTTTTAATCATATTTTAATGAAAAATAAACACGTGCATCAGTCGTTTGCGTAATGTAGTGAAAATTCCGTATTTATTTTATTTTTCGAAAACTAAAGGGCGGGATTTTTTTTTTATATTTTTTCTGAATTCAGTGTTCGATTCTACACTCCACCTGAAAGTTTGGTTACTTATTTTTGTTACACCCTGTATACGTAGCTTAGCTAGGCGCTTCAAAATTTGTAAAGTTTAATATAGTGAAAAGTGGATAATTTTGTGGACATTTCATTTCACGCTTCCCGCTACCTAACCTCAAGCAGGTAGGAATACCACTATATAATTGGTGACCCCGAATTGAGCCGCGAAATGGAGCACGGCGAAGCACATAACATACCGCCGCACGCCGGGCAAGAAGATTCTAGATCAACCACTTCGTCCGGTACAAGCGTCAATACGCTCAACGCAAGCGCGAGCGCGCCAAGTGCTATGGAAGGCAGCGTGTATAAAGTTGGAATAAAATTACCGCCTTTTTGGCCTGAAGAACCAGGAGTTTGGTTTACGCAACTTGAGGGTCAATTTGTAATTACGGGAATTACGGCAGATTCGACGAAATTCTACCACGTTATCGCGCAGCTTGAACATCAACATGCACGCGAAGTGAAGGATATTATCATGAACCCGCCTACTGAAAACAAGTATGCGAAATTAAAAGCGGAACTTATCAAAAGACTTTCTGCATCACAGGAGAAGAAAACCAAACAACTTCTTATGCACGAAGAACTCGGAGACCGTAAGCCATCCCAATTTTTACGCCACTTACAAACCCTCGCCGGGCCAGCTATCCCCGATGATTTTTTGAGAACCCTGTGGGCCAGCCGCTTGCCTAATAATATTCAAACTGTTATTGCGACACAATTGGACGCATCATTAGAGACTGTGGCGGACCTAGCTGACAAAGTTAGCGAAATAGCACCAGTAAATCACCACGTAGCTGCTACCACTTCTGATAATTTATTCACTGAGATGCAGAAGCAAATTACGGAGCTCACGAAAGAGATAGCGTCGCTCAAGGGTCAGACTCACGGGCGTAGCAGATCACGTGACTACGATCGCAGCCCAGACCGCAACAGACGCTCCCGTTCTAGACAGCGCAATCCAGATTACTGCTACTATCATAACCGGTTTGGTAACCGCGCGACAAGGTGTACAATTCCGTGCAAATATCCGACACCTTTATCTTCGGAAAATCCCAACGGCAGCCGGAAGTAGCGGCAAACGACTGCCTAAATTCACCAGCCCGCTTGTTCGTCACAGACCGCCAAACTAAAACATCTTTCCTAGTAGATACTGGATCTGATTTATGTGTCTTTCCGAGATCTGCAGTTCGAGAGTCGAGACAGAAGACATCATACCAGTTGTTCGCAGCAAATGGCAGCCTGATAGCTACATATGGATACATTCTCCTGCAACTCAACATCGGGCTACGCCGAGCATTTTCATGGCGATTTGTAGTAGCTGACGTGTCAAAAGCGATAATAGGTGCTGACTTTCTAAAATTTTATAATCTGCTTGTAGATTTAAAAAACTACCGCTTGATTGACGGCCTGACCGAACTGACAGCAACTGCATCACCGGCGAAGGAGTCAACCAATATCGAGTCAATAAAGGCTGTGTGCGGTGATACTTCCTACCATCAACTACTACGTGAGTACCCAGACATTACCCGTCCTTCTGGCGCACAGCGTGAGATCAAGCACACGACGGAGCACCACATACGTACAACGCCCGGTCCGCCTGTATCTTGTCGACCCAGACGCCTGCCGCCTGATAGGCTTAAAATCGCTCAGAAGGAGTTCGAAGATATGCTCGCCAACGGTACCGCCTGCAGATCAGAAAGCCCTTGGTCCTCAGCTTTGCACCTTGCTCCAAAGAAGGACAATAGTTGGCGACCTTGTGGAGATTACCGTGCGCTAAATGCCCGCACCATCCCGGATAAATATCCCATCCGGCATATTCAAGATTTTTCGCACGCCTTGGCCGGAACTCACCTGTACTCAAAAATAGACTTGGTGAAGGCTTTCAACCAAATTCCAGTCCATGCGCCTGATATTCCGAAGACAGCCATCACGACGCCATTCGGCTTATTTGAGTTTAAGTACATGAATTTCGGACTTCGCAATGCTGCGCAAACTTTTCAGCGTTTCGTAGATGAAATGCTCAGAGGCCTGCCATTTTCCTACGGATTTTTAGATGACATCTTGGTGTTCTCCCGGAGTGAATCTGAACATATCCAACATCTACGGCAACTCTTTCAGCGACTCTCAGATTACGGTATGCTCATTAATACCGCCAAGTGTGAGTTTGGTAAGACACACATCACTTTTCTGGGGCATGACGTATCAGCTGACGGCATTCGTCCTCTTCCAGACAAAGTTCAGGCGATCCATGATTATCCAGTACCCACGACGGTTAGAGAAATGCGCCGTTTCCTGGGTATGTACAATTTTTACCGCCGCTTTATACCCGGAGCAGCAGAGATCCAAGCGCCGCTCAACGTTGTTCTCATAGGTCCAAAGACAAAGCCATCGCAACCAATCTCGATGACGGAGGAAATGATGACCGCCCTAAACAACTGCAAAAGAAGCCTGGCCGATGCAGCAATGCTTTCCCACCCAGAGTCAGATGCGGAACTGGCTGTATTCACAGACGCATCTGACACATCAATCGGAGCAGCACTCCAGCAGAGACGGGACAACGCTTGGAAACCACTGGCATTCTTTTCAAGGCGCCTCACATCTGCGCAAAAGAAGTATAGCCCCTACGACCGCGAACTTCTGGCCATCTACGACGCAATACGTCATTTCAGACACATGGTCGAAGCCAGAGCATTTGCAGTCTACACAGACCATAAACCTCTCTCTTTCGCCTTCTCTTACAACCGTGAGAAGTGCTCTCCAAGGCAATTTCGTTACTTTGACTACATCTCTCAATTTACCACGGATATCCGTTTCGTTAAAGGTAAAGACAACATCGTAGCAGATGCTCTCTCGCGTATAGAAGAGGTAGCCTCCATCGACTACAAGGCCCTTGCTCACTCTCAAGATACAGATCCTGAACTGCAAGACCTGCTAAACAAAGGCTCCGCACTGAAGCTTGTGAAGACAAAAATTCCAGACTCCGACACAGAAATCTATTGTGATACATCTACTGGACGCTACCGACCATTCATAACAACTTCTTTCAGAAAACCTGTATTCAATGCGCTGCATCATCTGTCGCATCCAGGAGGAAAAGCCACGGCTAAGCTGGTGACAGAAAGATTTATATGGCCAGGAGCTCAGAAGGACTGCATGGAGTGGAGTAGAGAATGCAGCGATTGCCAAAGAAGCAAAGTCAACAGGCACACTCAGTCGCCTACCTCTACCTTCCCATCCCTTTCCCACCGCCTGTCCCATGTCCACATGGACATTATAGGGCCATTACCTTTTTCTTGTGGTTTCAGATACTGTCTCACGGTCATCGATCGATTCACTCGTTGGCCTGAGGCGTATCCCTTGCCCGACATCACTGCAGAGACCTGCGCCCATGCTTTCATATCTGGCTGGGTGTCCCGCTTCGGCTGTCCACACAAGATCACTACCGACAGGGGCAAGCAGTTCGAGTGCGAGCTCTTTCGCAACATCACTGCTATCCTTGGTACGGAACATCGTCCCACAACGGCCTATCACCCTGCCTGCAATGGTATGGTGGAACGTCTCCACCGCCAATTGAAGGCAGCCATCATGTGTCATCAAAACAGCAGCTGGTCAGAAGTTCTTCCCTTGGTCCTGTTGGGTATTCGCAGCGCCTACAAAGAAGATGTCAAGGCCTCGGCAGCAGAACTCTTGTACGGTGAGCCACTCCGTCTACCAGGTGAATTCTTTGTACCATCTACTCCAGAGACTGTACCTGACGTCACAAGCTTCGCGACGAGACTACGTCTTCATATGGCTAAGCTCGCTCCTGAACCAGCAAGTAGACACTCCAACAAAACTTTCTACATACCGAAAGACTTGGAAACTGCAGAGTATGTATACCTTCGCAAAGACGCTGTAAGACGTTCCCTCGAACCACCATATACTGGACCCTACAAGGTACTGGAGAGAAGAAGCAAGACCTTCAAGCTGGCCATCAACGAGCGCGAGTCAACTGTCTCCATTGATCGACTGAAAGCCGCCTACATCGCCAGAGATGATGCCAAGATCGGTACGCCGGAAATAATACCAGGACCGGTAGATGACACCCATTCACCAGCGCCAGTTGAAAAGAAGACCCGATCCGGGCGTACAGTACGCTTCCCAGATTACTATCGACCTCAGTAGCCTCGGTCTCAGAGGGGGAGTACTGTAGGGCCATGTCACGTACCTACTCATGTAATTAATCAAGCGCGCACGCACCGCGCTGGGTCGAATACTTTCTCGCTCACACGAAGACTTGCTATTTCACCGAGCCTAAGTCACGCGCCCCACTCTCCGAGCCGCAGGTACCAGCTTACTAACTGTATCAAATCTGTGGCACCGCTGCAGATATAAAGCGAAACACGGCCTCAACGGAATCAGTTCACAGCTAGACGGCTGGTTAGACAGGACGCTAGGCATGCTGGTCACATTTAATTATGTCGAAGCTCGCCCGTTCTGGAGTATTGTTATATACGTAGCTTAGCTAGGCGCTTCAAAATTTGTAAAGTTTAATATAGTAAAAAGTGGATAATTTTGTGGACATTTCATTTCACGCTTCCCGCTACCTAACCTCAAGCAGGTAGGAATACCACTATATATTAGTGTAAGGATAAACATTATACTATGTCAGTCTCCTGGCTCTAAGCTACCTACTCACTAAATTTTCAGCCATATCGGTACAGCCGTTCTTGAATTATAAAAAGTGTACCTAACACGACTTTCTTTTATATATAAAGATTATTTTGAGGAATGCTTCGATGCAGGTTGTTGTGAGCCAACTCGTGCTCATAGAGTTCAGTTTAGCACGAATTTAATTTATAAACAATGGAGGTCGTGTCTATTCCGGCGCTGTGTGTGTTTACTCCTCCAAATTGTTTTGAGGTGAGACACAAACTCCAGATTGCTTTCTATTAGTTTTATATAAATTATTATTTTTTGCCTTTTCATCGTTAGCTTGTTCTTTCTTGAGTTTTGGTCATTCTGGATACAATATTTCATTTAAACAGACGAAGCCGTGAGCACAGTTTAGGTACCTATATCATGAAATTTTCAGATGTAATACTTTCATGTTTATGTAAAATTATAACCTTCCGTGTACGTTTCAATATCTTTGTATTGCAAAATTAATAAATATGTACTAATAAATACCTTCAATCACAAAGAAAATTACAATCAAATAATAAAAATAAATTAGAACTAGTATTTACAATTGAAACAATAGCGCTAACTGCAGACTGTTGTAAACAATCTACACCTCAACTGTTCCATATCAATACTAGTCGGAAACGTCTCCAAGACGCTGACTGCATTGCCCCGCTGTCTGGCGATGATGATAAATATTTACAGGCATTCGGAGCCGCAGGCAAAAGATTGTATTTAAATAAATAAATAAATAATGCTAAACAATTCACACAGCATTATCTAGCCCCAAGCTAAGCAGAGCTTGTGTTATGGGTACTAGATAACTGACATACTTAATACAATACCCTACATAGATAGATATTTTTTATTATACATAGAAAACACCCAGACCAACGGAACAAATTTCTGAAGTAACACTGCCTAAAATAGTAACAAGTCATTTTCGTATATTAAAGAAGCTCCGAAACGACAAATTGTAAATTGGAACTATTCTATTTGTCGTATAAAATAGGGTAAAGGCACGATACATTGGCCCCGTTTGTAAATGTCCAGTGGTGGGTCGATAGGAACATAAATCACGGTGCATTTTGTAACCGTCAATATAAGGCTTGTATCGGAATAAATCTGTGAGATTAGGCTAGGTTTACGCCACGGACAACGCTACGTTAACCATGATATTTCAACACAAGAATTTTTTTTGATTATTGAAACATCTGCAGAAATTTGTTCCATGGTCTGGGTGTTTTCTAAGTATAATAAAAAATATCTATCTATGTTGATACAGCGGGCAATGCAGCCAGAGTCTTGGGGACGCTTCCGACTGGTATTGATATGGATCAGTTGAGCTACCTGTAGATTGTTTGCAACGGTCTGCAGTTAGCTCAATTGTTTCAATTGTAAATACCAATAATATTATATTTTTTTTTGTGAATAAAGGCTTCTGCCCTCTTAAAAAATCTATGTAGTGTATTGCATGTATATCAGTTATCTAGTACCCATAACACAAGCTCTGCTTAGCTTGCGGCTAGATAATGCTGTGTGAATTGTCCAGCATTATTTATTTATTTATTTAAGTGTAACTAACAAGAGTCGGTTCTTTGCTGGTTGTAGTGTTACTTAAGTAATGTTTTTGGGTAGGTAAGCACCTATTTAGGGTCCGGTCTAGTATGACTGAATGTTGAAATGTACACATTCCAGAACGAACAATTCTTAAAATGTACTTTTCCCTTAATGTCTGAAATCCCAAAATACTGATTTGTACAATCACTGAAAATAAGAAGTGCCCATCAATGGTACAATGGCACACAAAATTTGTAAATATTTTTTTTTTTATCAAAACATGAAGTATAATTTTTCTTAATTCTTAACTGTGTATACCTACCTAATTTATGTATTATTTAAGTATAAACATTAAAGTTATTATTAAATTATACCATAAAACCTTTGCCATCCAGGCCACTCGTTTATGGAACAGTTTTCCAATGGAATGTCGAGAGTTATCCTCAGGAAATGTCTTCAAATCTAAGACGACTGCGACTGAACGAATCTGGCTGAAATTTTGCATACAGGTAATTTGAATCCTGGAATCTAACCTAGGCTACTTTTTATCCCATAAATCAGTTCCCGTTGGATAAAATTACTTTTAAATGTTTCCATAGAAACAACGCTTGCGAAGCCGCGGGCAGAAACTAGTAATATTATAAAAAAGAAAGATTTGATTGTTTATTTATTTGTTTGTATTGAATAGACTCCGAAACTACTGGACCGATTTGAAAAATTCTTTTGCCATTAGAAGCCCACATTATTCCTGATGAACATAGCATACTTTTTACCGCGAAAATGCTTCTCTCCTACGGGAAAACGGGTAATAGGATAATAAATAGGACATAAATAGGATAAATAGGACAACGGGTAGTAAGAATGCAGCTAGTATTTATTATTTTTGTATCTATACTTAAGAATTTATGTGAGTAGTATTTAATTATGTTTATGTGTGTATTATTTATGTTAATGTTAAGATTTACTAATTGTATTTTCTTTGTTCTATTTTCTAGCACTACCTACTAAATTGTTGTCCACACTACCCAAAGGTTAGCAGGTAGAGAATGCCATCTAGCATTATGATCGCCTATGTACAACTTTTGTGCAATAAAATTAGCTTATTCTATATTGACGACCTCAGTGATGCAGCGGACTAGAGTCCGCCTGCGACGCAAGAGGTTGCGGGTTCGATACCCACATCGGAACAAATTTGTGTACGATCTGCAGAAATTTGTTACGTTGGTCTGGGTGTTTTCTATATATCATAAAAAAATATCTATCTATGTATATAATGTATTAAATATATCAGTTGTCCAGTACCCATAACACAAGCTTCGAGTAGCTTACTTTGGGGCTAGATGGTACTGTGTGGATTGCCCAGCATTATTTATTTATTTATTTTTATTGTATATTATATATTTTTAAGATTAAAATCAAGTTGGCTTCTACAAGACTCATTGACCCAGAATTACGTATCAACACGCTGATGAATCTTTATACGTCCTTTTAAAACTTATATGAGAACCATAATTCTTTAGTTTAATAAAATCCATAATAATAAAAGGAAGAAGGCATGGTCCCTCGACTCACCAAGTGGGTAGTATATCGTCCGTGGGGTAAGGGCGACGATAGCGACCTTCCCCAGCACCCTCGATAAAACCTTTATTGTGTTTACGCAGCCACATTACCCCAATATGCTGATTTAACCTCGGTCATATTTTACGAGAAATAAACTAGATTACAAATAAAAAGGTCATCACTTTTTAGATTCCTATTTATCATGTGATTCTCTCTAGGATCTAAAGTTTTTTTTTTAGAGTGCGTAAGCCTCACACTCGGGCTAATTTCTAAGAAAACAAATAATATCGCAAAACATTTTGACTTCGACGGGACTTGATCCCGCATCCTTCCGTCAGTACCGGAATGTGCTAACCAACTTGGCCTTTTTATAGCCATTCATTTTATTTTATTGTTTTCTGATTATTATAACTATTTTGTGTACCAATATTTTATTTTGTAGCAATTGACTTGACCAAGTGTTCCTTGTGAATTTACGGTAAATAAATAAATTTGATTTGATTTGATTTGAACTACACCACGAGGTCAAGTGACGTAAGAGTCGAAAATCTTTGCGACTTCCTACGGACTGTAGCGCCGTTAGCTCCACCTACAAGGGGAATCTCTCTCGGAAATGACTGATACTCTTACATCGACGAAGACTATCGTGTCCGTTTCGTTGCTACATAAAATGCAGCCTTTTAAAGTCTAGCTGGAACTGGTATCATGGTAGTATCATGGTATCAGCATGGTATTATAGTAGCTGGTACAATGTTTTAATATCAAAGTATAATTAAAAAATACAAATTTTACAAAATCACGATCGAATCAGGAGGTAAAATGCAACTGGGGTATAAAACAGCTAAAGAAAAATGCGTTTGACCCTATTAAGAAACCTAATAGTAGCGTTATTGTATGTTGAGTGAATCAGGATACACACAAGCACCTTTTTTTTATTCGGCGAGGAAATTCTTTAAATAAACTGGTCTGGGGTGGACAGAATTATGTGGGACTCGACGTCCTGAAAAGAACGTATACCCACTAAAACCTCTCCGGTGTCCCTCTCTCGCCATTTTCGCCGAACCACGGGAACATTTAAAACCTCCGCGGCCCGACTGGCGTCCCCACATGGCCAGCGAGCCCACCGATCCACACACTCGCTCTCAGTACCTAACTTTAGCATGTGTTTTCAGTTATTTTTGATGTATTTGATGTGTCCAAAATATGAAAGTACGGTTTCAATTGCCGCAGGCCCGTCCATGACATTAGATTTCATAAACCGTCTCAAAAGACGACACCAGAATGAATACCTACATTAATTACTTTCAGAGCACTACCTTCCTGGAAAATAATATGCCAAAGAAAAAGATGAAGCTTTGTTCTGAAGCATTTATTTTAACTGAATAACAGAATATTAAATAAAACGGAATAATTAATAGCAGAATATTAGATATTACGATTTAAAAGAACAAAATTAATTACAATACTTTCTTTAATCACACTAATATTATAAATGCGAAAGTTTGGATGGATGGATGGATGTTTGTTTCGTCTTCACGCCAAAACCACTGAACAGATTTAGCTGAAATTATGTATCGGTGTAGCTCTAAGCCTGGAATCAAACATAGGCTACTTTTGATCCCATTAATCAGTTCCCATGGGATATAAATCACCTTTATACGTTAAACATAGAAACAACGCTTGCGAAACCGCGGGCATAAACTAATAAGTCATAATTCCTTATTATGCAAAGTACAAGTAAAACTTTGAGCTGGAAAAATAGTGGCAAAGGCGAGTTTAACCCTAAAAAGAGTTCTCTTTCAGCAAACCTTCTTGGGAGAGAGGTCTCTCAATAAGGTTTGCTGAAAGAGAACTCTCAAAAGCAACAGCTTTCTTCTGTGTTGTTAAACCTTATCTAACAGTAATCTAAGCTCGTACATAATTATTATTGTAATTAATTAATAAATTATGCTGGACAATCCACACAGCACCATCTAGCCCCAAAGTAAGCTACTCAAAGCTTGTGAATTGATTAAAATCTTATTTTAATTTCGAACTTTATATAATTTTATTTTGCAATTATTAATGATACTTTAACCATAAGTACTTAACTACCTATTTTTTAATTTATACAATTCCTACAGTTTTACAAAATATTAATTAATTAAATACGCCAAATTTTCTTACCTTGGATCATAAGCTAATAAAGACGTCATATTTTATCATATAATTATCTACGAGTATGCTGACGTCACAAATCCAGGCCTTCAGTTTACGTAAAACGAAAGTCAGTATTTAATCGGAAACTACGGACTCTTAGCCACGATACGATACGGTAATAGCAAAATATTTAGCCCATAGCAATTAATAATAATAATAATGTCCTCCTAGCCGAATTTCGACCACGGCGGCCAGTCTCATCGGAGACTAGCCAGATGCGCAGGACATATTATAGTGCACAAGGGTGTACGCAAACACAGGTGAATTCTCTGTTCCTTCACTCTCATAATCCGATGGGACGACAGATCGACACGACCGGGGAGAGGTTAGGCGCAGGACCAACGGCTTAACGTGCTTTTCGAGGCACGGGGTTGTAACACCGCCAACTTCCTGACTCTGGGCTGCTACTGTGACTTTTCCTTGCTAGAAAAATCCCAATAACAACTATTAGCGCGACCCGGGATTCGAACCCAGGACCTCATAATCAGCGGTTGAACAAGCTGACCGCTAGACCAACGAAGCAGTCAAGCCCATAGCAAATATTAACATACTGAGTTACGAGGGACATGTTTATGACGCTCCCCACTTATCACATCATCACGTCAAAAGTACTGACTGAACGGATCGGGATGAAATTTTTCTTAGATGTAGGCCTTGGCCTGAAATACCTACCTATCTAAAACATAGGCTACTTTTCATACCATAAATCAGTACATATGGGACAAAAATAACCTTAAAACATTCCCAAAAAACAATAATTAGGTACATCTTTGTTTACATCGAATACAGTACCTATTTATATAGACGACCTCCGTGGCGCAGCGGGCGAAGGTCTGCCTGCGACACAGGAGGTTGTGGGTTCGATTCCCGCCTCGGAACAAATTTGTGTACGATCTGCAGAAATTTGTTCCGTTGGTCTGGGTGTTTTCTATGTATAATAAAAAAATATCTATGTATGTATGTATGTAGTTTATTGTATTAAGTATATCAGTTATCTAGTACCCATAACACAAGCTCTGCTTAGCTTGGGGCTAGATAATGCTGAGTGAATTGTCCAGCATTATTTATTTAATTATAGGGTTATTGGTAAATAAATCACTGACAATGCGAGAACTGCAGGTTCTGCCCATCATCACAAACACGTTTGTGAAGACCTCAACCTCAACCTCAACAGCCTGTATTGGTCCACTGCTGGACGGCCTCCCCCTGATGAGCGCCTTATTGGCTTTTATCTCATGGGAGGTAATGCCCATAATCCCCACGCTAGGCATGCGGGTTGGGGATCGCAGTTTGGTGGTAGAATTGCACTGCAGGGGGCGCTGCTGCCCGCCCCCGGTGGATATCCCTTAGTCGCGTCTTACGACACCCGCGGGAAGAGTTGGAGTGGTGCAAATTCTAAGCCGGCACCACACAGCTTGTCTGTGAAGACGCCAGTTCTTAATTCTTAAACTTGGTATTGGAAGTAGGTACTCTTCCATTCAATAATTGTTCATGAGAGAGGCTTTATTTGAAACTAAACTTAAAAACACCTAAGAAATCAAATAATATCTAATCTAAAGTTTTTGTTTTTTTGAAAAAATAAAAACAAATCTACAGATTTTGAGCAACGCGACACCTCTCGTCAAACGAACTTAACGTAACTTCAGTCTTTGAACAGGAATG
Organism: Eupithecia subumbrata; assembly: GCA_949316285.1. Taxonomy (NCBI): domain Eukaryota; kingdom Metazoa; phylum Arthropoda; class Insecta; order Lepidoptera; family Geometridae; genus Eupithecia; species Eupithecia subumbrata. The sequence goes on from OX438638.1 coordinate 3,043,066, forward strand.
GATAAACTTCAATGCTTCCCCTGTAGGTGGAGCTAACGGCGCTACAGTCGGTAGAAAGTCGCTTATTTACTGTAAAGGCCTTTTACTTTTCAAAGTATGTCAGTCCTATCATAACCTAAACTTATTAATACCACACAAAATAAAATAAACAAAAAATTAAACTAATCAGTTTGATATTCAAGGGGAGTCACTGATGCATACAAATTTTAAACAGTGAAATGGCCACTTATGAATTTGGTTCCGCTAAAATGTTAGTAAATGTTCCTTAGCTCAGTTGGAGCGGTAGTAGTTTGTGCTGTCGTTTAAGAGGCACCGAAAACTAGGCGGGAGGCTGTGCTGTATGGACATTATGGCCGCAAAGCGGTGGAGGCTGCGAAAGGAGAGGAGAGCCGGTTTTGAGGTGCAGCGGTGCTTCCGCGGCCTGGGCGGAGTCGCCACCGTTTGATGGCGGACGCGATGGGGTCGTAAGGGAGGAGGAGTGTTGGTATTGCGAGGGCCACTCTCCCTATCCTTTGTGGCAGGCGGCGGCGGGGTCTCTTGCTGCAGAAGTAGAACTAGAATAAGAATTATTATTAGGGGGAGGTGGGGTGCATTGATACAAGGGGCACATTGATTCACTAGCCTTATCTAAAAATTGAGTGAATGGAAGTGAGTGGGGCATCTCTGAAACGTTCGGCAGAACTTCCTAACGCATCCACTGTAACCGCACCGACCATCTGTCAACGGACGGCCTTGGGTATGTCGAGACGTGTTTTGAGCACTCATAGGTAAATTGTGACTCAATATGTGAAAGTGTTTCGACGCTCTTCGATAACATCTAACGAGGATCTTTACATACCAAAGGTAAGTTAAACTATCAATCATTATGATTTTTGTTAATTATACTTAAAATCAAAGTTAATTTTAATATGATAATTTGAATTTTGAAAAATGTCGTTTGGGGCACTTTGATACAACAAAGTGCGGGGCACATTGATGTGTATCATTGTGCCCCGTCTCTGTATTAAAGTGCCCCATTTCTGTACCAATGTGCCCCATTTGTGTACCTGAAAATATAAATATTGGGGATTTCCTTCTGATTAAATTTGAAAAAAAAGATTGGTGCTCCACTATGTGGCCAAAGTCATTTCCAAGTACAACTTGAGTGAGTATGAAGTGTTATACTTGAGAAAAAAAAGTGCCAGGTCTTACATTTTTGTCTTTCCAGACGTCGAAGATAAAGCAAGTGTTGACTTTAGAGATGTTGTTTTACACCTGCCTACACCAAATTTTACGAAAGGCACAACTCGAACCTCATCCATGTATACTTTTTCTATTAATTTGAGTGCATATAATGTGCAATAAAAGAAGAAAAAGATTTATAATGCTATTTCAAATAATATTAAGTTTGATAGTTTGATTTATTGATGGTTTAAGACTGAGTGTGATTAAGATTTGTTGGAATAATTACATAAGTATCTTATATAATCAGGCTGATTATGACCTCATCACAATAAACAAGTAGAATCAATGTAAAAGTGTTTTAATTTGACAATTTTCATAGATTTTCTACCCTGTATGAAAGTGCCCCACGTGGTGTATCAAAGTACCCCGCTAGTGGGGCAGATTGATTCAAAAGCCATTTTTTACTAAACGTCAATTATTTCTTTTCTTTGATAACTTAAACAATTATAAACTATGAAATTAAAATATTTAATTATTTAGCTAAACGTATAATGCAAAATTAATGAATAATATTCGTTTATACACATTTTATGGAACTTTAAATTTTTGTGTATCAATCTGCCCCACTTCCCCCTATTATTTAGAAACTTTATCACCCTTTCGAGCAGCTTATGCTTAAATTTATTTATTCAATCTTTATATAATTATTTCGTTTTACTTTCACATTGTACCTACTTATTTTATTTTATTTTTGTATCTTATTTTTGCATTTGTCATAATTTTTTCATCTGATCTATTTGCTAGTGTACCCGCTCTCGTGTCATGGTAATCAATCATTGCTCAGTCGGTCTCCCGCGAAACAGGCCTAGCCTAGTGCGGGGATCATAGGTAATCAATGCTCTCACATTCAAATGTAATATTTTTAGGTAACATTAAGATATTATGTTTATAATCCTAACTAAATGGCAAATAAATTATTTTGTATTTTTTGTATATTGTATTTTGACAGCGTTCGGACACGTGGTCTTCCGGCGCCTTTTTGGCGGGATAGGTCCCCGGGTGGTCGCGGCGCGTCAAGTGTTTCTGGTGCGTTGCGAAAGTGGGAGCTCCACTTCCCCAGTGAGGGGCCCGATATCGGGCAGCGGTGGTTACGTGAAAGAAAGTGAAAACGTCCCCAAGTTCCAACAAGCGGCAGAGGCGGAAACATTCTGAGGGTGTTAGTGGTTTTAGAATCACATATAATCGTATTGTCTCCGTGGCAGTGTATGTCTTCCCGGCAGTACGATATGCGTGCGCATTTCATTCAGGAAAATAATAAAACAAGATCCGTCAAGTGCGAGTGTAACTCGCGCGCCGAGGGTTTCGAACGTTAGTCAATTATATAAAAAATATGTACTAAAGGTACCGGTTAAAGACTTCGCAATTCAATGAAAACGTAAAAATAGTAAGTGCCAACCTAAATTTCCAAATGGATCGCTCGCAGATAAGGGGGCGGGTGGGTATTTTATCGATTTTTTTCAAAATATTTAAAAAGTATGAAACTTACAGAAATTTGGCAAACTGCTTTTAAATTTACAAAACGATACCTTTCATTTGATACCCCACTCGGTGCAGTAGTCTCCTCTCTTGAAAATTATTTCCCCCTTTTTTATTTTTTTCAAAAAGTGTTCTTTTACAGATTGCTCTATATTTTTCCTGTAAAATATAGATCCATACTACAAACGCTCCATACGTTTTACATGGATCGCTCTGCAATCTTCGGATGGGTATTTTTTCGACTTATTTCGAAATATTTTAAAAAGCCCTGACGCTTCCCACATTTCGTCGCGTACGTTGCATAGCGTGGCCTCAGTTTATTTTTATCCACATTGTGAATTACCTAAGACAGCCACATTAAATAGAAAACACAGGAGCAACGCTGCACGTAACATCTTCATCCTTCTGCAAACACTTAAGGCTAGGTATTCCTGCAGCAGTAGGCGTAAGGGAAAACGCGCGCCTGCTAAGCCTCCGCACTCGTGTTTTTTATAGTTATTTAAACATAGTGATTAAGAAAATCATTTTATCAAGTCAAACTACGCGAATTTGTTTAGAAATATTCAGTGTCCTTAGTTGAGTAGAAAAAAAAGTGTGATATGTGTGTGGCTAACATCACAACTTTTATTACTTAGCTTTGACGAGCTGGTATTCTTAAAATATTTCATTCTATTAATAAGTAGATTATGTAACTAGGTCTATAGAAAATGATGGATAGTGGGTTCTCTGTGTGCAGCGACGAATATACATACCTATTTGGTAATTCTAGTTTTGTTCCTTTACTGAGATATTAGATTAAGTTGTTTTAATTTCTATCATTGCTATTTTCTTTATTTTGTTTTGTATCAATTAGTTTGTACACTAGGTTAATTGGTAAATAAACACACTCGAACTTACATATTAACCAAAGCAGATACTTAAATATAAGTACAAAATTTATGTTTTTCTCATTTATGTGAACTGTAAACTATGTTCTTTGAGAAATAAAGATTCTTTAAACCGATATCAGTTGTTCGCTAGTAGTTGTTGGTTTGAAAAAACGTTAGAAAAAGGGGTAACTTTGGGATTTTTTTTCTATGGAGTGAAGTTCATTAGATCTTGTAACTGAATGCGACTTTGACTAGACTAGATCCTTAAGTAAGTTACATCTATTTTTCAGAATTTTAAACACTATTTTCTAAGTGTCAGATGATTTTAAAAATCACAAAAATGCGGACTCTGCTGGCCTACCAAGCCTTAACGAATCAAATATGCCACGCTCGAAGTGACTAACTCGCATACACTGTTTGCAAAATAATCCAGAGATTAGTAAGAAATCAATCTTTAACCCTAGAAAGATAACTGACTAGTACTTGATAACTATACCTACGTCGATTCGATGTGTATATGTTATATTGATCATATTTTGGATTTTCTCTAAAATAAGTTTTATGAATTTGACTATTTGAGTAAAATTTGTGTGTTGCGGATAAATGAATAAAATCATGTTTTTTATACAAAAAATACTTAATCGTGGTAACATTTACCTAGCAAAACTTATACAAATTGACAGATTGACAACCTGTCGGTCAATCTTTTAATTTTAATAAAAAATCTTTTATAATGAACTTAATGTAGTTTGAGGCTGAGGTCAGGCGAACCACAAAATATATAAAAAAATAAATCTGTTTGTCCGTTACCTTTTCAGAGTAATGAAATTTGACCAGGAGTTAGAGTTTATTAGGGCTATAAATTATTCGAGAAAACATGAGCTAACATAAGGGCTGAAGCTATGAAAATTGAATATGAAAATTCTATTCAAATTTTTGAGTGAGCGGCCTAAATCTTATGTAGGTCGCAAGGCGGGAAGAACTGGCCAAATAAACTAATTAAACATGTACTGTGTGAAAGAATTTGGTTCACTATTTTAAAATGATATCATAAATGCATTAATTATGATATTATTATTTGGTATCGGTGTTTTCTACGTATACCTAATAAAAAATATCCATCTATGTAGTGTATTGCATTAAGTATATCAGTTATCTAGTACCCATAACACAAGCTCTGCTTACCTTGGGGCTAGATAATGCTGTGTGAATTGTCCAGCATTATTATTATTATACTTAATACAATACATTACACAGATAGATATTTTTCATTATGCATAGAAATACCCAGAACAAATATTTGCAGATCATAAAAACATTTGTCCTAAGGTGGAAATCGAACTACACACACTGCCTGTCCCTACATACTTAGGTAGTAAGTATGGAGTGTGCAAGGTAACCGTCGCCTAGAGTGCTGTAAGTGAAAAGTTCCTGACATTACCCATGTGCGAGCGAGAGTGTCATTAGAGGCACCGTCCTACTTGCAACGTACATTACTTGAGAAGAGAAAACTTATTGTCAACTTTGTAAGTTTCATTTCAGAGTTTTGTGCGAAGAGTTTTGAAATCTGCACAAAGTTAGTTTATTGTGCGCGTAGGTCACAAGTTAGATCAAAAGAGGATCCGTGAAAGTTGAGATGTATTGCTGAAGGAGTTTTCAAATCGAATGATTCAAGAATCTAGACAAGATTTATTTACGTAAAGATAAAAATAAGACGTGAAGTGTAATTAAAAAAAGACGGGTTGCACTCCGGGAGTGCCGGCAGAAGTGAAAACTTGATTATTAACGTTGAGCATGTTTGATATTTTGGAATGGTTAGGGAATAATTTTGCACCAATTGCTTTATCAGTATAAAAGTACTATCATTTATGTGGTAGAATACAATATTCATTTATTGCGCTATCGTACACAAACATGACAATTTATATTACATTAAAAACTGTAGGGGCTCGTCGAAGGTGTAAGACTTCAACTAGGGCTGGTCAGGAATGATATCCAAGTAAAAACACTTCAGAACACTTCAAATCGGTATATTCAACCGTATACACTCAACTACGTTCTTAATACAAAAAGTCACTGCACTGCACTTAATAATTCACTTTCGTTATTTTCCTTAAGATTTGTTCACTGTTTGATTGCTTAGAACTGAATGAATAATCTGCCAGAAGGCTCGGTTTTTATACCTATTTCTATCCTTTCTAGATAATTCTACGCGTTTCCGGAAGCTATACCTATCTCTTTCTTTATTCTAGAACATTTTTTTTGTCCTTGTCTTTTTTTTCGATTCGTTCGAGAAATTAATTATCTATAGATACATAAGTAGGTAGGTATAAGCGAGCCGGACGCTAGCAACTATTACGTAAGCTAGGGCCTATTTTTGTTGTCGGAAACTAGTACTATTATCTATTCTCTTTACCTAAAAATAATGTTCGATTTTGAACTCTATCTCAAAACAAAACTTCAAGAAATTTCCTAGCTATAATGAAGATATTGTCCTGCACAATTTTGAGCTTTATTCCTTCGGCATAATGTCGTCGTTGCTAACACTCCATCCGTCTTACGCTTTTTCGATCAGGTCAAGTGTACTGACGAGAGTTTAAGATTTTATACCCATTACAGAAAAAGTGCTCATCGCCGCTAAAGAAGTTTTCACTTCAAAAAGTGTGGAACTTGCTGCAAATGATTTAACGGAAAATTATGAAAATTATTGAATAAAATGTACGGAAAATGATGAAACGGGAATAAAACTTATAACTAAACTTAACTTTGTATTATACATATAAAGTAAGTTTATTATTATATTTGTAACTGTAGTTTTTCTCTGTAATAAGACTTGTAACTAGGTTAGTTTAATTATAAATAAATAATAAATAAATAATGCTGGCCAATTCACTCAGCATTACCTAGCCCCAAGCTAAGCAGAGCTTGTGTTATGGGTACTAGATAACTGATATTCTTAATACAATACACTACTTATTATATTTATATAATATATTTTTTATACATAATATTTTTTATTATACATATAAAACACCCAGACCAACGGAACAAATTTCTGCAGATCGTACACAAAAATGTTCCGAGGCGGGAATCGAAACCGCAACCTACTGCGTCGCAGGCGGACCTTCGCCCGCTGCGCCACGGAGGTCGTCAAATTATAGCACGCCTTTTGATTTGTTGCAACCATGTGTGGTTGGCAGGTAGATAATGCCATAGGCATTAAGCCCACCTTTTGTATACTTTTAGATAAATATGTGCAATAAAGGATTTAAATAAATAAATAAAATCTTGTAATCTAAAACTACTTATTTGAAAACGAAAGGTCGTCGTCCTTTTCTATTTTCATTCTGTCCGAAGAAGTCTCATACTTTTCCGAAAAATGTCTTTTACGAGTGGAGAATACAATAATAAAGTAGTTGCAAGATCATTTGCCAGATTATCCGGTTTATACTCTTATATCCGTCCAATTCGTACGACATGTCCACTTAACTTGTTTTCTTACTATTACGAAATGAAAATAACAGAGAGTTATGGTCACAATTGCCAGAATTTGCTCTTACTATACTTACCCCACTTTCTGAAACCGTGAAAATACGTGAACCATTGCTGTTTTTGTTGAGTTACTCGTTATTGAAGTGGAGCAATGCGAGCAATGGTTTTCGAATGTGGAAATGGCTCTGTCGGATAAGGGTTGGTCAGATTTGTGGTTAAGATAAGGGCTCGATTGGGCTTAATGAGTTGCGGAAAATTGTCCGTCTATTTTATTCCGAGATACAATGTTGCCATCTCGTGGCAACAAGTTTACTTGTTTGTGTGTTTATGATTTGTTTATTATTTTAGGACGGGAAACATATTTTTTTTTTTGTAAAGATAAAGATAAAGATCATTTATTTGCATAAACATGTGTAGGTATAACATTTAACAAATAGGTATGCAGGTATCAACATGTTTTACCAATTACGGTGTACAAATTTTGAGAAAAGGCATGCAATGCAACAGAGACAGTAGGTAACTAAAATAATTCTTGGGTTATTTATTAGAAATAATGTCAAAAAATTATATATACCTAAGTTAGTTTATAAGTTATTGCATTAATTAATTTTAACAATAATTAAAAATAAAAAAACAATTACAAAGTTAAAATTTATCATTTAGAAAGTCGTCAATCCTATAATAACATTGTCACAGTTTTATTTAGTTTGTTTTTCTTGAAAAGGTCCTGAAATCTCAGATACTATATTTTTTATAAAATTAAACACTTCCTAGTTAAATAACAGTTTTGGTTTGACCACAGTATTTTTTTTGTACGCTACAAAAATTGCTAAAAAAATAAAGAACACAATGTTGGACGACCTCCGTGGCGCAGCGGGCGAAGGTCCGCCTGCGACGCAGGAGGTTGCGGGTTCGATTCCCGCCTCGGAAAAAAAAATGTGTACGATCTGCAAAAATTTGTTCTGTTGGTCTGGGTGTTTTCTAAGTATAATAAAAAAATATCTATCTATGTAGTGTATTGTATTAAGTATATCAGTTATCTAGTACCCATAACACAAGCTCTGGTTAGTTTGGGGCTAGATAATGCTGAGTGAATTGTCCAGCATTATTTAAAAAATATATTATTATTAATGTTATAATTATGTATAAGTACGTTATGAGAGGCTGCTATGTTAACTCTCCCACTGTCTTTGTATCGAAGCAACAATCTTGATTTCAATACATCTAGAACACACACAAAGTGCATTAGCTGGCAACCCTAATTGCCTTCAATGGCTGCCAATCTCCTGTAATGGAGGCCATGTAGCATCTCCTCTGATCAGTTTGCGCCAACACACCACCTTGTGTATTTAATGTGATTTGATCAACTTCTTGAGTGGTCTATGGAGAGTGTTCTAGAGTCCTAGAGTATTAAATAAATTAAAACAAGCTTTAAGTCATCTAAATAGAATAAAAAAACTTTTAAAGTTTTTAAAACTTAGGCGATCAGAACACATTATTTTAATTATTCACGGGTATTTATCGCGTTTATTTACCTATTTTTCCCGACGTTTCAACAGGTTTACACTCTGTCGTGGTCACGGGATGACTGGGACTGGGATGGAAAAATAGGTAAATAAACGCGATAAATACCCGTGAATAATTATAAAAAACTTTTCCTTTAAAAGTTTACTACTATTTTATAATGTCATTCCTCAATTTATCATATCACACTAATATTATAAATGCGAAAGTTTGGATGGATGGATGGATGTTACCTCTTCACGCCAAAACTACTGAACGGATCGGGCTGAAATTTTGCACACAAGTAATTCAAATCCTGGAATCAAACATAGGCTACTTTTTATCCAATAAATCAGTTCCTATGGGATAGAAATCACCTTTAAACGTTCCAAAGTTGAATGACTGTTTTTTTCGGAATTTAAATTAATTATAATTAAATGGTTAGGAAATGTGTTCTTTTTTGTTTTTAGTGTAACAATATCATGGTAAATCTCTAAAATAAAACTCAAACTGGTCATAAAAACTGCAGTTTTTTTAAATGATTTTTTTTTAATTTCAAAAATTTCACCATTTTTACGCAATTCTATTTTAATTTTAATTCAACCTTATTAGTTACGTTACACAACATCAGAATATTTACATGCCGTTTTGTAGGAAATTTCAAGGAGAATCCAAATATATTATAGATGTTAAAAGGTATTCATTGATAATAATCAAGAAATCAGCGAAATAGTGCACCACATCTCACTTCCGCGCTGGCGGGCAGCATGCTGGCGAAAACCCTGCCACTCGAAGGGTGGGTATTTCCAAATTATACATACCTACAGTCGACTAATTAGTGCTCGGGACCAGACCCCTGTCTCACGAAGCCCGAAGCCCCAAATTCCAGCAAAGTTCGGAAGTCGCCATTGTTTAACTACGTAGAATCCGTCAAAGAGCTTTACCTACTGGTAATTTCCTGGTGATTTCTACCTCGAGCGTGTCATTTCCCGAGTATTCTGTGTAGGTACCGTCAAAAAGTTCTTAAGGCTTGGTAGGCCAGCAGAGGCCGCATTTTTGGGTTTTTTTTTAAATGACTTATTCGTGAACTCGCTTGAATTAAACACGTGAGTTCGCGCGAGTTGGCACCTTCCGATTTTACCTACTTTTCTTGTCGTCAACTCGCGCGAACATGATAAAAGCGGTTTTGTACAGTCAGATGCATAAACTTAAACTGCCAAGACGACTATTATTGTAGCAGAGTTCGTTCCTCATCTGAGACTTAGGGGCTAGTGTTAAAAATTCTGAAAAAATATATATATTACTTAAGGATCTAGTCTAGTCAAAGTCGCATTCAGTTACAAGATTTAACGAACTTCACTCGATAGAAAAAAATCCCAAAGTTACCCCTTTTTCTAACGTTTTTTCAATACTATGACTAGCGAACTACTGATGTCACGCTTGTTTTCGATCTCAACTAAAGACACTTAATATTTCTAAACATATTCGCAGAGTTTGAATTGATAAAATGATTTTCTTAATCACCATGTTTAGTACAAAAAAATGTGATATCAGTAGTTCGCTAGTCATAGTATTGAAAAAACATTAGAAAAGGGGTAACTTTGGGATGGTTTTCTTTCGAGTGAAGTTCATTAGATTTTGTAACTGAATGCGACTTTGACTAGACTAGATCATGCAGTAATATATATTTTTTGAGAATTGTAAACACTATTTTCTAAGTCTCAGATGTTTTTAAAAATCACAAAAATGCGGCCTCTGCAGGCCTACCAAGCCTTAAATGAAGGTCTTCACTACGGTAATAATCATTGTAAAACTGTTCTGGGCAGCAGCGCCCCCTACAGAGCAATTCTACCACCGAACTGCGATCCCCAACCCGCATACCCGGATTGGGGATTATGGGCATTACCCCCATGAGATAAAAACTAACAAGGCGCTTATCAGGGGGAGGTCTGCGTCCAGCAGTGGACCAACACAGGCAGTTGAGTTTGAAGTTGTTACAGAAATAAATTAAAGATATATGTATTATAATTTTGTTATTTATGACAGTTTTCAAAACTTAACCATTGCCGATAACCGATAACCGATTGCCAGTTAAGATACGTGACGCACCTTCCACGCCTATATTTAAACATAGACTAAGAATATATTTAACGGAATCGGTATTCTATGATGTGCAAGAATACTTGGAATTACCGCCTATCTAAGTTTTATTTTTATACAAATTATTATTTAATAATCAATGTACAAATTATAATTAATCATAATTTTTTTATAGACATGTTACTAGGAGTAATGAATAAAGTCTGTATTTCTGTATTTCTGTAACCACTGATCCAGCCGTCTATTACCTGACTAACCACGCTATCCACCTAGTTGAATGGTTAGTCATCTCTGCCTATACCCAGAACTTGATTATAATCTTGTTTTATTCTCAACATAATTCACGTGCCGTTATGTCAAGGGGCAGAACTGGGCAGAACACAATATGCAATGTATTACGTCCACAGGACAATTTGCTTCTCAACCCTCCAATTTGGCTAAATCGTCCGCCCCGTGCTGGCACCCCTGCCATAATAACTTGCGTTTTATAAACCAGTAACAACGTATATTTTTACGCAATAACATTACATACAGGGTGGATAAAAATAAGTTAAAACTGAGGAGTCCACGGACTAACTACGGAAAACGGAACATCATGTATGAAGGTGCGCAGATTTATAATAACTTACCTGATAACATTAAAAACTGCTTATCAATGCACATATTTAAGAAAAAATTAAAACTATATATTTATGACAAAATTTGCTAATAAAACGGTACTTAATGCAAACATAACTGTTAAAATACTTAAACTGCTAGCTAACTAACCTAACCTATGTATTGTACATTATAGAATAAATTATTAATTAGTTAAGATAGCAAGCTTAAGAATATTGTGTTTATATTCTCATCTAAGTGAACTATGTTCTTTTGAGAAATAAATTCTTTAAACTGAAACTGATAAACTGCTCTCTATAACTATAAATGTACAGGGTGTAAAAACAACAAAACAGTGGGCTTATTTAGGAAGAGTTAACATCACCCACATCAACCGTCTGTCTACTGCTGGACATTTCTCAAATCAAATCAAATCATTTATTTGCAAACATGGGTCACAAAGATGTTGTTTAAGATTGATAAGCACCAGACATGTTTTGCCTTAGTCTAGGGCATGCAAAATGTTGAATTCTCCTAATAAGCATGAAGAATACTTGATGGTAAGTAATTTTTTTTACTGGCAGAAGCCTTTATTCACAAAGGAAATTACAACAAAAAATTAAAGAAATAAATGAGAAGTAGTATTAGTATACTATTGAAAGAATGGAGCTAACTGCAGACTGTTGCAAACAATCTATATATATCAGGTAGCAACTGATCCATATCAATACCAGTCGGAAGCGTCCCCAAGACGCGCTGGCTGCATATATAGAATATTTATTGTCATAAGTTATATTATTGAGCGCAAACTTTTCTGAATAGCAAAGCCCAATTTACGCCTGTACCGATTTTTTTTAATACATCAAGAAATCATTTCAGAAACATAATTTTAAATCATCTAGAATCAAAGAGCTTGGGAAGGCAAATCCAACGAACGCAAACTCAACGGGGTTACGTCATTTCGCTTAGGAGTTCCTAACACCACCTTCTGTCTCCATCATCAGACCAGATCGATGGTACCATAAAATCGCATTGTCACCAAACTCACATACTAAGTAGGTACGCCAAATGTGAAAAAAGCAGTTTTTCCCCTTGAGAAATTTTTTCAAGGGGGAAAACTGGAATCCATCTCACTCAGTTGAGAATAACTGGTCTAAAATTCATTTGCACGATTTGTCCCACACATACCTACTAACATCAGGTTAAATAAAAACTTGTAAAAATAAATCAAACAACCTTTTATGACGTAATACAAGCGACTACGCTACGATGTTAAAAATACTTGCTCCTTGAAAACACATTTTTTCTCGTAAAAATATTCTACACACGATAATTTATCAGGAAATCACAGCGTGAAAAGAGATAGGAATAGCTTCCTGATTGTAATTTGTCTTGTTCTAGCAGATGAAAAATTCAGGCGACAGGACAAGGTCTTCTCCCATTACAGTTTCATCATTTTACTTGCTGCGAAGTCAAAACTTTTTTATAAAATAATAGCTGCATTCTTACTACCCGTTGTCCTATTACTCGTTTTCCCGTAGGAATGAAGCATTTTCCCGCGGTAAAAAGTAGCCTATGTTCATCAGAAATATTGTTGTAATGGTAAAATAATTTTTCAAATCGGTCCAGTGGTTTCGGAGCTTATTCAATACAAACAAACAAACAATCAAATCTTTCCTCTTTATTATTTATTTATTATCATATTCCACAATTCTTAGACCAAGAGTGTATCAAATCCATACAAAGAAGCCTGGTTGATCAAATCCATACAAATAAAACATTTATTTATTTATTTATTTATTTATTTACTTATTAATTAGAACGGCGATTGCCAATTACACTAATTAATCATAATTTATATTTAACAGAACAATTATTTTACAAACTAACATAAAATTAAATTAAAAATTATTATGTTCTAATAAAGATGTCAAAGTTAAATTATACATTCCAAAAATAATAATAATAATAATTATACATAATGAATAAATCATAATAAACATGGGCCGAATTCTGCAAGCCAATCGCTTTACTATACAATGTTGTTGTTATGTTTATTTTATGTTAATTGTCATAGTAAAGCGATTGGCTGGCAGAATCGTCGCAGAATCATTCTTATTTGCACGAAGAGATTGATAAATTAGTTTCAACCCTTGACACTTTTGAAACGCATCCCTAAATCTGTATTTTCTTTCTTCATTAACTAAGTGACATTAAGGCTCTTATTATTATTATTCACGGGTATTTATCGCGTTTATTTACCTATTTTTCCCGACGTTTCAACAGGTTTACACTCTGTCGTGGTCACGTTGTCGGTTAATGTGTTCTGATCGCGTAAGTTTAAAAAACTTTATTAAGGCCCTTTTTGATGCATTCGATTGCTTATTTGGGGGTAGATAATGCTGTGTGAAAGGACCAACATTGTTTCCATGGAAAATAAGCTATTGCGGTAAGTTTACTGAATAAATCCACTGAACAGATCCCCATTAAACAAGTACACAGAAGTTTATAATTATTGATGACAGATTGACGACCTCTGGCGCAGCAAGCGAAGGTCTGCCTGCAGGTTGCGGGTTCGTTTCCCGCCTCTTGACAAATGTTTGTACGATCTGCAGATATTTGTTCAGGGTGTTCTGGATGTTTTGTATGTATCTATGTAGTATATTAATAAATAAATAATATATAATGCTGGACAATTCACACATCATTATCAAGCCCCAAGCTAAGCAGAGCTTGTATTATGGGTACTAGATAACTGATAAACGTAATACAATACACTACATAGACAGATATTTTTTATTTTACATAGAAAATATCTGCAGATCGTACAAACATTTGTCCCGAGGCGGGAATGTAACCCGCACCTCCTGCGTCGCAGGCGGACCTTCGCCCGCTGCACCACAGAATTCGTCATATATTATCGTCCTATATTGTATTAAGTATATCAGTTATCTAGTACCTACCCATAACACAAGCTCTGCTTAGCTTGGGGCTAGATAATGCAGTGTGAATTGTCCAGCATTATTTATTTAGATTCAGGCCATTTGATTTTCACCATTTTGGCGCTTAGCGTTTGCGTGAGCCGCGTGACCGTTCATGGATGTAATGTGGTCCATCGTAATTAGCAATGCACCAAATTACATTAACTAATTATGTTTCATATGTAGGTACTCCACTCTTTTACACTAAAATCATTTGTAACAGGAAATTTACTATGATTTGTGGCGCATGCAACTTTACTGATATATACTGTATAGAAAAACATAAAAATACACAAATAATGGTAAATACCCGTTCGCAAGTGAATTCGTTGAATGAAAGGACTATCAAGCACCCTGTATGTCCATAACGGGTGTGTTTTGGCAGCGGCCCGCGCTGGGGCGGCGCGCGTCCGATAGTGGTTTTTAGCGGCTTTTAAACTGTGATTTAGCAGCCTGCCCCGAATTAAACTAGGACATATTATTCTGCGGATGTTTAATATACTTTAATTTTTTATAAAATTTATGTATTATATTTTTATTACTTACCTTCACTGAAGTGGCAGTGAGCTGGTCTGGTAGCTCGAAGAGCTAATAACCGCTGGGAAGTAAATCTTAGTAAATCGGGTGTCTGAATGGTTGTTTAGCATTGCAGCACTAAAATCATCGGCTAATCTGATGCCAACCAAACGAGGCCATCCAAGACATAATCTCGGATCTAAAGCGATTTGATGGGAATAATAAAAAAATCATTTAATTATGCGACTTGGAGGGTCTTAGTAGAGTAATAAAATCTGTACTGTTTTAAACTTAGAGACCCTAACAGTGCAAAGTTTAATTAGCATACTCTATTGGCCCTTCGGTCCATTGGTCCGTTGGACCGACCATTAGCGGATTATCAACTCATTACTGAGGGGTACAATCTACCGTCCGGCGGAGAACGCCAACGGAAATGTAAGTACTTGTAGCATTATCTAATCCATGGTACAGGTGCATAGGGTTGCCAGTAAACGTAGATTAAAGTCGACTAGAAAAAGTTTTTGCAAAGCTTTTTTTTAAATGATCGTAATGTCGAGCTTAGATTCACATGCTTGGAGTCGAGATAACATATTTCGTAACAATATTTATATTAATAATTATATAATAAAGCTAATTTTAGGATAAGTATTGCAGGATTACTACCATATTTTTTAAAAGGTAGATACAATACAATAAACGAGCATAGCTTTTAAACTGGGTAGTTCAGTTTTAAAACCATTTTCATCTCCAAAGCCAAAGCGGAGAGAAAGCCGAAATAATTAAATTTTAGAATTCCAAAATTATTCAAAAATTACATTTTAGAAACCACGCAGACTTTGTTTCCGTTAAGTTGGATAAGTAAAAAGAATTCATCAATTCTTTCAATCATACAATTTTTTCGAGTTTCTCGTTACATTTCGCTCAAAGGTTTAGGAAGAGTCGTAAAATAATAATAATAATGCTGGACAATTCACACAGCATTATCAAGCCCCAAGCTAAGCAGAGCTTGTGTTATGGGTACTAGATAATTTAATACAATACACTACATAGATAGATATTTTTCATTATACATAGAAAACAGTCTGCAGATCGTACAACATAAAAATAAATAATAAGGCATTCCATAAAAATATAACCAGAAAGTTTTTAATATTAAATTGTGACAGGTGAGCCAAAGTGGCACCCCTAGTAATGATCCTACTTTTATCAATTTATCGCGCACTCATTAAGGTGAGCCCGCGTATCGCCGGACGTGATTTTTGGACCCTTTGGGACACTTGTGACCGAGGGAGGCATTGAATGGGTTACAGCTAAATGTTTTACTATTTTCTGTAATAATCGTTTGTCTACAAATATGTACCAAAAGTACCGGTTAGAGACTACACAATTTAATGAATACCTAAAAATAGTAGGTACCAATTTACATTTCAGATAGGTAGATCTCTCTGCATGCTTCGGTTAAAGTGGGTAATGGTAAATTTTTCGACTTTTTTCAAAATATTTCAAAAAGTTAAAAAGGTGTTAAAAAGGCAGAAACTTCTTTTTGTGTGCAGAAAAAAGCCGCCGCTGCTTTTTTTCTAGTAGTCTAGTTGGCTACCTTAGTCAGGTCTTACGACACCCACAGGCTGAGTAAGTGGGGTCAATTCTTACGACGCGAGAGAAATGGCGTCTGGTTACGTAGTAGAATTTGTTGCTATGAAAACAAGGGCTATTCTTTAGGGTACAATGAAATCAAACCAGAACCTGGAATTGTTAAAAATGCTTTGGCTTTTATCCCATTATCCATATTAAAATAGGTAGGTTTTATGAAAATTATATTAAGATAGTAATTCTGTCCGTCTGTCTGTTACCTTTTATTTCTTTAATGGCTAAACGGATATTGATGATTTCATTGGAGATATTTCAGGTAGACGGTATCCTGGGGGAAAAATATACTAATAAATATAAAAAAATAAACGGGAACAAATACAGTACAAACACGTTTCCTCACATCATCTCACCTCAACAGCCTATTTTGGTCCACTGCTGGACGCAGGCCTCCCCCTGAAAAGCGCCTTACTGGCTTTTATCCCATGGGGGGTAGTGCCCATAATCCTCGCGCTGGGCATGCGGGTTGAAGATCACAGTTCGATGGTAGAATTGTTCTGCAGGGGGCGCTGCTGCCCGCCCCCGGTGGATATCCCTTAGTCGCCTCTTATGACACCCGCGGGAAGAGTTGGGGTGGTGCAAATTCTAGCCAGCGCCACAGCTACATGGGGGTACAAACGTCATTTACTAAACACAGATCTATTAATCTAGAATACTCTAGATACTTCATCCTGTCATTCTCTTACAGCATTCTCACCTCCATATAACTCAGTTTTAGCGAGCGCGACCTCAAATTACCGCAAATTGCATTCATTTCCAGAAACCTTTTACTGCGCCCGTAAATTTTAAAGCTAAATTCTAAAAATAGGGATGCATGAAACTGCACTTAGTACTAAAAGCTGCGCTCACGGTTCTCGTCCACTAATGCGGGCAAGCACGATGAGCAGGTAAGTAAAGGTGAACGTACACAGCACCGGACGGTTTGGGACTTGCGTCTGTTTTCGCCAATAGATAATCGGATAGTAAGGCTGCTTCGTCGGTTAATGTATGAAAACTTGTGTCAAAAACGTTAAAACAACCGCTTAACCATCTGTTGATGAACTCGGGACTCAATCGTTCAAATTTTTCGATCTAGGTTTGAATAAAATGTGTTTAGGGGAGTTGAAATATTTATCTATTGTATTTGTAAGCATTGTGTTGATAGCTACGTTTAAATTTAATATTAGAATGCAACCGGGTACGGGGTCGTTTTATAAAACAATGCAACCTAAGTACTACATCAAGTGATATAAAAAGGTACTTCCACGAAGTCAGCCATTATATCTACTTCATGAAATATTGAACAACGCCATACTCGCCACATTTTACGTCTCGACAAAACGACGAAAGGTTAATCTCTGTAATGCGGTGAGTGTCCCTAAAGCTCGTAACAGCGTGGGGGTAGGTGGGTCCATAGCTTTACGTAAGGGGTGACACATACTTTCTCCCGCATTTCTTAATCTTTTTCTTTATTTAACCTGCCTTTTCTTCAGTTTTGTCGACTTTTCAGGCGCAAGGGTCGAAACTTTCCCTAAGATGCAGAATTTTGGTCTCCACTGACAGACTACTTTTCAGTAAATCCTGCTTATGGCGAGGTAAAAAGAAGCTTATTAGAAAAGGCCTACGTCCAACAGTGAACTGTTATTTATTTATTTATTTAGGGGAAAACCAAAGGCTTAAAAATTAACAGAATTACAAATTAATAAATACCAGTAAGCTTATTAAAGGTTTTCACGGATAGGTGGTGGCATAGTGCAGTGAAAAAGACTATGAACATGATGCGACTAGTCTACACGCATCATCTTTAAAACTAAATATATAGTCCAGTTTATCTTCACTACAAAAAAAATAAAATTAACATTTATCATCATAATTGGCATCAAAAAACTCTGAGCCGCCGCCGCCTGGCCGAGCTGACACTTGTGCAGAATAGATCCAGGTCAAATTGCTTACATACGTTGTTAAAATTATTACTCGCTCGCCACAAGAAAGAATTTTGACGGTAGTTAGTGCCAGCATGGGGAACGTAAATAGGGGGGTTATATCTAATGGGTTTGCTGGGAACGTTCAGCATAATTTTTATAGGCTTTTTTTACAGGCTGGTGCTGTTCAGAAACAATTATTTATATGATCTTGTATAAGAATCTGCAAAATTTTAAAACGAGGGTTTTCTCGTGTCTAGGTCCTTATTTATACGTAAGGTCAACGGCCAACGGCCAAAAATGACCCAAAAATTTCATGTGACGTAAGAGGCGACTAAGGGATATCCACCGGGGGCGGGCAGCAGTGCCCCCTGTATAACAATTCTACAACCGAACTGCGATCCCCAACCCGCATGCCCAGCGTGGGGATTATGGCATTACCGCTATAATGTGATAAAAGCCAATAAGGCGCTTATCAGGGGAGGCCTGCGTCCAGCAGTGGACCAATACAGGCTGTTGAGGTTGAGGTTGATTCAGTTCACTTCGTAACACTATACTATACTGAAAAATCATTTTGTTGATTGCCAGAGCGATATCCCCGTCCAACATTGACCTACACTGATACAGCAGTACGTACATAATAATGTATCTACGCTGTTTGTGCTGTCACCACCAAAAAGAATTGAACAGGTAAATACTCCGAAATCCTGTGGACACATAAAAGCAACAGAAAACGCACCACACCATTCCTAAGGCTATAGCGGCATCGACAGAAGCCGCCCAACTCTTGAATAATTTTACAATTAAATTATTAAAAATTCGTAATAATATTTCTTAAGGCTTGGTAGGCCAGCAGAGGCCGCACTTTTGTGATATTTAAAATCATCTGACACTGAGAAAATAGTGTTTAAAATTCTGAAAAAAAGATATATATTACTTAAGGATCTAGTCTAGTCAAAGTCGCATTCAATTACAAGATCTAATGAACTTCACTCGATAGAAAAAAATCCCAAAGTTACCCCTTTTTCTAACGTTTTGTCAATACTATGACTAGCGGACCACTGGTATTTAAGAAAATATTAAAATAATATATATGACAAAATTTGCTAAGCAAATGGTACTAAATGCAAACATAACTGTAAAAAACTTAAACTGCTAGCTAACTAACCTAACCTATGTATTGTACATTATAGAATAATTTAATAATTAGTTAAGATAGCAAGCTTAAGAATATTGTGTTTACATTCTCATCTAAGTGAACTTTGTTCTTTTGAGAAATAAAATTCTTTAAACTGAACTGAAAAAGTGCAGGAAAGGTGGTTCTTCTTTTAATTTCGCGAGTCGATTTTCAGCTGTTATTTACGTCGTACCTATTTGTTCAGCGGCTTCTGTCATGGGTTTAGCGGCTGATGTAATGGTTTCTGTTGCTTTGTGTGTACACGGATTTTGGAGTACTCACCTGTTCATCGCTTTTTGGCGGTGACTGTTCATAAAGTCTGTAATGTATTGAAGCCCGCATGGTTCGGTTCCCGGGCCGTAATTACCGGGCCATATTGGAAACATCCAGTTTATTTTCTGGACCAAATCAGCGTTGCTAATGCTGATGTACTGTGTTTTTGGTCCGAGCGTTAATAACTACTCGTTTTTGGAGCTAATTTATGAAATTGTTTGGAATAATCCTAATGTAGCAGGTATTTGCAGTTTTGCACTTGTACTGTATTTCCTTCCGCTAAATCTTTATATATTTACTAGCTCGTGCCCACGGCTTTGCTCGCTCGTGTCAGGCCAAATTATCATGATTCAAGTTAAACGGGAAGTAGGTAGCCTGTAGGTTTTGGTCGGTGGCGAGACTCAAAATTTTTGAGGTACAGAACCCTAAAAACGAAGAAATAATAACCCTCCTTTTCTCCTCTTTTCTGGTAATAAATAGACAATTATTCTAGACAATTCAGAAAAATCTAACGCATCATCAAAACCAAAACTAAGCAGGGCTTGTGTTATGAGTACTAGATAACTTAAACTAAACTAGTTTATACTCGCGGCTTCGCTCGCGTCGGTACTATAGAAACGTTTAAAGGTGATTTCTATCCCATGGGAACTGATTCATGGGATAAAAAGTAGCTATGTTTGATTTCAGGATTAGATTTACCTGTAAAAAAAAATCAGCCCGATCCGTTCAGTAGTTTCGGCGTGAAGAGGTAACAAACATCCATCCATCTATACATTGATTCAAACTTTCGCATTCATAATATTAGTGTGATGTGATGCATCGCATTTATACTTAGTTTTAAACACCTGGAACATTACCACAATATCTAAAGTAGGGAAAGCACGGATTGTTGTTTAGGGAAGAAAAGAGAAAAACTACGTCACTTTGTCATCGAATGCGTAAATTATTTGAAATTCATTTCTTCAACTTCAATTATATACGCAATGTATGACGAATGCGATGTCATTATTGTCTGTTCTACCCTAGATAATAAATCCCGTGCTTGGCCTATCATACAAACATATTATGTCTTTGTCTTTTTTTATATTTCTTTGTCGATTTGGTGCTTCATAATCATAATCACTTTATTGCATGAAAAATGGTATTTTAAAGGTTTTAGGCTTAAAATTAGTTCACATAATTCACCAGTAAATTCGGCATGCAAAATAGACACATAAATCTAAATTTAATTTGATATGAATAAAAAATACATGGAAATTCACTGTTATGACAAAGTAAATATATTACTTAATAAATAAATAAATAAAAATAAATGTCCTGAGGCGAGAATCGAAGGCACAACCTCCTGCATCGCAGGTGGGTTTCTCAGATAAAACAATGCAGGTATAAAAGCGTATTTTCACAAACTCTCATAAAGAAATCATTTCTGTCCGCGACCTAGTCGTCGTGTTAAAAATGGCGCTCTGTGTCCCAGTCGACTTGTGATTTATGTGTGTTCTAGTCCATAAACTTATATTAACTGTCTCTTTGCCACGAGACAGGCTATTATAAGAGAATATTCATCGTTTAACTTTAAGATGGGTAGGTACTGATCGGTGTACAGGGACGTAATGTAACGTTTTTTGTTAATATATTGCGTAACGTAATGTTCGTGCAATATATAACATGGGTCCCAGAAAATCCTTAGGTGATAAATTCAAAGAAATTAACATTACAGTACCGTGTCAATATATTTATGAAAACTTGTTGTACACTCATAGAAATATAAATCGGTTCCCTAAAAATAGTGATAAACATAATTTTAATACCAGATAAAAACATAAACTCGCTTTGCTCATAATAAGGCTACAAAATTAATGTATCTTTTAAAGGGCAATGTATGCGCTTCTACAGCAAAACTCCTAGTGAGTTGCAAAAATTATCAGTACCTAAGTAAATAAATTCAAACAAATTGTAAAAACCTTGCTGTGCAAAAAGGCTTAGGTACTATAAAATATCAAATTATCTAGAAGAAAAAAAAGCTTTCGAAGGGTTTTGCTCCAACTCGAAAAGTAACAACTAAGAGGCTAAAGGTTTCTTCGTCGCTTCTTTACTTTACACATTTTAACATACCGAAGCGACAGAAATCAGAAATATCACTTTATTTCCGTGTCAGTGTTTAGTTTTACAATTTGACCTTTTCTAAGTGTACATTTGTTGTATTTATGGAAATAAAGAGTTTTTGATTTGATTTGATTTGAACCCCAGACTCATGGTAATTTCTAAGAAATCAAATAATTTGACAAAAATTTTCGACTTCGACGGGACTTGAATTTTTTGCGATATTATTTGATTTCTAAGAAATTACTCTGAGTGTGGGGTTACGCACTATAAAAACAAAAAACCTTAGAATTAAGCAATGCGACACCTCTCGTCAAACGAACTAAACGTAACTTTAGTCTTTGAACGGGATTGGACAAACTTCAATGTTTCCCCTGTAGTGTTGTAGTCTATGGTTTTAGTGTCTAAGCTGTCAGTGTCAAACGTAATTGTCACTTGTCACTGGCTCGCCCTCACACTTGTTCATGTCGTGTCTTACGTTGATTAAACTATGGTCTCCGGTTATATGCCTTTCTTTATAAGGAACGTCCCAGCCTCTGCCATAAATAAACATGTAGATGGAGCTAACGGCGCTACAGTCCGTAGGAAGTCGCAGAGATTTTTGACTCCCACGTCACTTGACCTCGTGGTGTAGTTGGTTAGCATATTCCAGTACTGACGGAAGGATGCAGGTTCAAGACCGAAGTCGAAATTTTTTGCGATATTATTTGATTTCTTAGTAATGTAACGTGACACAGCGAGCCTTGGTGCAGTCAGGGGAGACGGATTTGAACACACGGCGTAACGTATCATGCTTGCTGATTTCTGATTTCAGATTTCAGATTAATTTATTGCATACATATAAGATTACAGAGTTTTAGCTTAGATGGTAAAGGGCGCAGCAATCTTGTTAAAATATAAGTAGTTACATATAATATAAGTCGTGGTGGGAACAGTACATTTCACCCGTAACACTAGTCATTGCCTGGCTTTACAGGCTGTCATGAAAGAAAATCACTTGAAAATAACGTGTGTTGTGTCAATAAATGACTTTTTATGCTTATTTTTGCTTTTCGCCAGGGACGTGTAGGCAGTACCTACAAGTTCTTTGCTTTTCGCACAGTCGAATCAAATTTGGGCTCAAACTCGTCATCTTTAGATAGGTACATGATGACGTTATTACCTTTCTTGAAATAAAACGAAGATATGACTGAAGTAGTAAACTGTTGATTTATTTCTCCGCAGAAAAAACGAAAATTCCAAAACAAGATGCGAGGTTACAATACTTTTTTTTCATTCCCATGAATGAATGAATCTTTGTTCATAGACAAAATTGACAATATACCTACTCATAGACAAACATGTTTATTTTTAATGAACAGTACATTTTATAGTGACATAATTGCTTACCGCAAGCTTCAAGCGTCCCGTCATGACCTACAGAGCTGAGACGTGGACACTCACGGTAGGGCTGGTCCACCAGTTCGAAGTCGCTCAGCTATGGAAAGAGCTATGCTCGGAGTTTCTCTGAAGGATAGGATTCGTAACGAATACATCCGACAGAGAACCAAAGTTATCGACATAGCTCTAAGAATTAGCAAGCTGAAGTGGCAGTGGGCCGACCATATCTCGCGAAGAACCGATAACCGCTGGGGGAAACGTGTTCTTGAGTGGAGACCACGACTCGGCAAACGTAGTGTAGGATGCCCCCCGGCAAGGTGGAATGACGATCTGCGAAAGACTGCAGGCAGATGCTGGATGCGGCAAGCTGAAGACAGGGCGCTATGGCGCTCATTAGTGGAGGCCTATGTCCAGCAGTGGACTAATACAGGCTGATGATGATGAAGCACACTCGTTTATGAAGAAACTGGTGCGCACTGTCTGCTGTATGCCGTCACTGTAAAATGTTTCCAAATGTTACGAATTTGAGACCATATTTGAATGCACTATTTAATTGTGCTTTGCGGCAGTGGTGCGGTCCACATCTGGAACAACCTTATGGATTTAAGTAAGAACAGTCATCCAGGAGACAAGAACAGAATAAAAATTTAAAAAACCTTCCGTCAGATTTTCATGAAACATGGCTAAGAACACTTGGGATAAAATTATCTATGACACAAAAAAGTAAACGAAAATCGGTTCATCCTTTTGGGAGCTACGATACACAGGTACACGAACAGACACGTTAAACTTATAAGACCCCATCTCTTTTTGCGTCGGGGATTAAAAAGAAAATAGAAAATGTACTACGCCGCGCCACTTGTTAGTCCTGCAGCAGTAGGCGTAAGGGCAAAATCCGCGCCTGCCAAGCCGCAGCGCTCGTGTTTTTTGTAGTTATTTAAACATGGTGATTATGAAAATCATTTTATCAAGTCAAACTCTGCGAATTTGTTTGGAAATATTAAGTGTCCTTAGTTGAGTATAAAAAAAAGTGTGATATCAGTAGTTCGCTAGTCATAGTATTGAAAAAACTTAGGGATTATTTTCTACCGAGTTAAGTTCATTAGATCTTGTAACTGAATGCGACTTTGACTAGACTAGATCCTTAGGTAATACATATATTTTTTTCAGAATTTTAAACAATATATTCTTAGTCTCAAATAGTTTTAAAAATCACAAAAATGCGGCCTCCTGGCCTACCCAGCCTTAAATCACCTTTGCACATGTTTCAAAAGCCTACCTACCTACAAGCCAATTTCTATAATAGTAATAATAGTCACGTATAGTCTTTATTGGGTAATAATAATTACATGTCAAAAATTGTATACATATTTTGCTATGTATACATAATCTATTGCTATAAAATACATTTGATTTGAAAATGTACTTATAACTTAATAAATTGATAAGAATTAATAATTACATAACATTCAATATAATTAAATAATAATAAATTAAATCGAGTTATTAAATAATAAAAAATAAACAAAGTTATATAAAATAAAATCTTTCTAATCGAATTATCTACATTGGTATCTACTAACTCTTATAAGCTACGAACTCGTCGTAGCTATAGAAGGTTTTTTCAACAAGCCAGCGTTTAAGTTTGTTTTTGAATGTAGGCAGACTGCGGGCTTCTGTAATGCAATTAGGAAGCCGGTTGTAGACGTCTGGACCCATGACATGCGTCAACTGCTTGGACGACTTTGTCAATGAGCGCTCCACGGCGGCGAGCTTGTCGCGGCTGCGCGTGGCGTACGAGTGCGTGCTAAATCACTGAGAATCCATACCCTCTTTGAATTCAAAGCCACAGTACCTCTTGGCCGATAGGTACCACAAAGAATACAATACTGCTACAATAATCAACGGCGATTGTGAAATATCACCTCCAACGCCCGGCGGGTTTTCGCCTAGGGCGTAATAAATGCACAAAATTATAATTTAGTCGGCAACTTGCTCGCGAGTTAATCGAATTATGTGAGAAACTTTGTGTTTGGTTATTCAGGGCACTTTATTAACATAACAGCGGTAACCGAGTGGTTTATTAACATAAGAGCCGTATGTGAGTGGTTGGGTGGACTGGATGGAATAGTTTTAGGGGGAGTTCTGACAGTTTTGGATGAACAGTGTCATATGTGGCTTCGCATCCTCTTCGTAATGGTTTGTTGTGTGAAAGTTTGGTAGTTTGTATCGTGCGGTCAACCCTTGTGTACTTTATTATTTTATAGTACAAGTAATTATAATGTCCTAGCTGAATTTCGAATAAGGCAGCCAGTCTCATCGGAGACTAGCCAGATGCGTAGGTCGTATTATAGTGCACAAGTGTGCACGCAAACACAGGTGCACTCGATTGGACGTCTATAGGCCGATCTCTGTGGCGCAGCGGGCGAAGGTCGGCCTGCGACGCAGGAGGTTGCGGGTTCGATCCCCGCCTCGGGACAAATGTTTGTATGATCTGCAGATATTTGTTCAGGGTGTTCTGGATGTTTTCTATGTATACAAAAAATATCTATCTATGTAGTGTATTGTATTAAATATATTAGTTATCTAGTACCCATAACACAAGCTCTGCTTAGCTTGGGGCTAGATAATGCTGTGTGAATTGTCCAAAATTATTTATTATTTATTTATTTTATTCTCTCACAGACAGACCGAGACTACCGGGGAGCGGTAAGGCATAGGACCAACAGCTTAAAGTGCTTTCCGTGGCACGGGAGTGTAACACCGCCAACTTCTTGACTCTGGGCTGCTACTGTGAATTTTTCTTGGTAGAAAACCCCCAATAACAACTATTGGCCCGACCCGAGATTCGAATCCACTACTTCATTATCAGGGGTTGAACAAGCTGACCGCTACGACCGCAAAGAGGCAGTCAATACAGTATAGTACACAACGTAATACTCTATCACACATCAAAACTTGGACGCACGAAATCATCCGCTTCAAATGCGCGCCAAGCAGGTACGCAGCTGTGTTTCGTTCGAAAACTAATAATGTCAGTTGCTGGTCTGGTCGGACGTTGGTCGGCACTGGTTGTCCGATGGTATTCTATTTATTGTTTTGATTGAGTGGGCCCGTATTGAACAATAGTCAATTCAAATCAATTCAATTCATTTATTCCTTTAAAACAAAATACATTGTGTGTGGAAAACTTAAAACTAAAACTCCTGGGTACACAAAAAACTAGTCGTACAATCAAATAAAAAAAAAACAATTCAAAGCGTATTAAAAATAAAATAAAAATAAAATAAAAAATAAAAAGAGCTTTATTCCATATCACATAATTTTAAAATTTTAAAAATGTTATAAAAGTATTGATTACAAAGAAAATAGTCATGCGTATTTATAATTTTGTGTTATCGTCATTCTTCTTGATATGGACCGCCTACGGCGGTGTACGCCTCCTCCAAGGATCTCCAGTAGTTTCGGTCTCTGGCTTTACGTGGCCACATTTTTCCTGCCACTTTTATGATGTCGTCATTCCATCTTTTATTAGTATTAAAAAGTATTAATAAGATCTTATAAATAAATTATGATAAAAAACGAATAAATACAAATGTCAGCCCTATAACTATAATGTCAATCTGGAAAATTACAATGTCAAATTGAGTATGATAGATATGTCAATTGAAGATAAAATTAGATAAATACCAATGTCGGCAAAAGTTATAATTCATCAATGTCGTAGAGACACTTCTCCAGAAGAAAACTTTTCAAGTCGTTGAGACTTATTTTATTTTTTAAATAGGTATTATTATTATTTATTATGAATATTCCTAAATTGTCATATTTTCTTTTCTATGTGTTTGGTCTGTGAGCCGTGTGGACACATACGCACCAAAGGTCTTGCCAGAAAACCAGCGTTGCTCAAATTTATGTTGAGCAACATGAAGCTGAGGCAGGACCTTTTTGGTTCACACCAGAATAATACTCTTTGTTTTATATGTATTTTAAGAATTTTTTTTTAGTTATTATTATTATTTTTGTGTGAGCTACTAAATTGATTTTCTTTCTTTCTTTCTTTCTATCATCTCTAGTCCGTCGTAGTTTGAGCAAAGGGCGGATTCTCCGTTTTAACTGTACGTTTCAACTGCTAACGTTTGAGCCGTAATGCCTTGCCTTACCACACCGTAGTCGCCCTCCTGATAACAAAAAATTCAATTTAACATTTAAATTTATACAGATATCCAAGAATGTTTATGACAACCTCAGTGGCGCAGCGGGCGAGAGTCCACCTGCGACGCAAGAGGTTGCGGTTTCGATTCCCGCCTCGGAACAAATTTGTGTACGATCTGCAGAAATTTGTTCAGATGGTCTGGGTGTTTTCTATGTATAATAAAAAAATCTATCTATCTACGTATATAATGTATTAAATAAATCAGTTATCTAGTACACATAACACAAGCTTTGAGTAGCTTACTTTGGGGCTAGATGGTGCTGTGTGGATTGTCCAGAATTATTTATTTATTTATTTATAATGTTTATCAGACCAGCATTTCATGTTCAACAAAAGGCGCTCTCCACTGCATCATAGATAGCATTGCAGTGGTCAGTTCCCCTCCTGTGGATCGCCGAGTGGGTACAGTGCTGGGGTAGAGAGTTGTTGACTTGAGGGGTTCCTTAGTCCTGTCCAGATGGAATCTGGGTCACCGGGACAAACTTGATACTTCAGTTAGAACAGGAAAATACACAATGGCGTTGCAAAACTTATTTAGTTTTAGCGTGCTAAAGAATAAGAAAATAAAATGAAATAATGCTGGACAATTCACACAGCGTTATCTAGCCCCAAGCTAAGCAGAGCTTGTGTTATGGGTACTAGATAACTGATATACAAAACATCCAAAACACCCTGAACAAATATCTGCAGATCGTACAAACATTTGTCCCGAGGCGGGAATCGAACCCGCAACCTCCAGCGTCGCAGGCGATTTACGGGACTTGAACCCGCATCCTTCCGTCAGTACCGGAATGAGCTAACCAACTACACCATGAGGTCTTAGAAATTAGATAGATAGATAGGTTTTTTTTTAACAGGGCAGAAGCCTTTATTCACAAAGAAAATTATAATATAATTAGTTTTTACAATTGAAACTATTGAGCTAGCTGCAGACTGTTGCAAACAATCTACAGGTAGCTCAACTGATCCATATCAATACCAGTCGTCGCGTCCCCAAGACGCTGGCTGCATTGCCCCGCTGTATGGCAATGCTGATGCGCTGTGCCAGATACTGACCAGCTCTCGGGTCTCGCGTCGCTTCGACCAGACGCTCAGATAATTTTTTGAAAACCCGAAGAGCCAGGGTACCCCACGAACCTAGGGTCTCGACTCCAAGAGGAGCAAATGTGTAGGCTCTGTCGAGACCTGCATGATAGATAGATAGATAATAGCTTTATTGTACCATCAATGCTTATAAAATATCTTACAAACTACTAATTAAATCTAGTATGGCACAATCGGCGGCCTTATCGCTGAAAGCGATTTCTTCCAGGCAACCTTTGGATGGACAGGAGAGAATTAACCAGAGTGTGAGGATTACGCACAATAAAAACAAGAACTTTACATTTTTGTGCTGTGCGGTAACAGTGCGTCTTTTTTTTTTTTTTCTTTTTTTTATTAATGGACAATTAACACAGCATTATCTAGCCCCAAGCTAAGCAGAGCTTGTGTTATGGGTACTAGATAACTGATATACTTAATACAATACATTACATAGATAGATATTTTTACTATACGTAGAAAACACCCAGACCAACGGAACAAATTTCTGCAGATCGTACACAAATTTGTTCCGAGGCGGGGATCGAACCCGCAACCTCTTGCGTCGCAGGCAGACCTTGGCCCGCTGCGCCACGGAGGTCGTCAATTTGATCTGCGACAACCTGAAACCTTGAAGGTTTCACGTTTCCACAAACATAATCCCGCGTCACACATTACGTCATATATTACGTCATACATTACGTGGGATCAGCGGCGGAAAAATGACGCGCTAAGCGAGACACATGGAACATGAATTATTTATATTTAACACTTGAGCCTACCGCCTACTATATTTACGAAGAACGACTGAGTTTGGCGTACATTACGCATTTTTAGGTTTAACTTGATGTTCAGTTAAGACACGTAAACTGGATGGTATAGAAACAAGTCAAAATCCTCGTAAATAAATAACTTTGGTTTTAAATCACTAAATTAAACTTATTTTTAAAATTTTCTTGATTCTTCGGTGTGTTGTAAAAGTTATTGCAATTTGAACGAGCTGGTTTTGGAACAATTTATTTATTTGCATTATGGGGTATGATTATCACATCACTGTAACACTTTGATTTATTTATTCGGATTTTTTCACAATAAAAATAGTAAAAATAATCAAAACTAGGATTTTATTTCCTAGTAATATTGTTTATTGTTTTAAATCCCTACGCAAAAGGTGTTTTGTGTTTGGTGACAACTATGTGACAGACAGACAAACAGGTGTTTACCTGCTTGTCTGTCTGTCTCATCGTACCTCCCAACTAGCTATAGCTAAAACTGATGCTTTTCTTCTTATCTCACTGATAATGAAAGGGACGGCAATATTTAAGTACTGTCAAATTATCTGAAATGACTATTTGTCTGTACAGTGATTTTATAGAGAGTTTTTCTTGTTGTGTTCGATTAAAATCGGTGCAACCGTTCTAACTTTTAAAAGTTTATTCGTCAGGGATTTTCAAAGGGGCTTGAAGATTTTAGTATGGAGGGTTTCCTTAACATTGGCTACCACACTATTTTTTTTCTAAATCGCCGCGCACAAAGAAAGTTAATATTATGATAGAGGACACAATTTACAAATAAAAATGTCCCATAACATAACGTAGCGTTTTCATCGGTGAATATCTCAGAAACCTGTCTTAATAGAAACCTCCATCCAAAATTTCAGCTTAGCTCTTTTAGTTCCTTAGATTTTGTGATATGTCAGTGAGTCGCCTAACTTTGACTCCACACCATTGACCTTTAGAGTGGAATTTCAAAAAACCCTGAAACACGTGTCTGTTTTTTTTAAGTCATCTTTCTCCGCTACAAATTTTGAAGGGCCAATAGTTACGGTTCTGAAGTTATTATAAAAATGACATTTGATCCCCTTAGTATATTACGAATTTCCAAAAATACGTTCTTAACGGGTGCCTACGTCCTAAAAGGAACCTCCATGAAAAATTGTAGCTTCTTAGCTCTTGTAGTTTCAGAGATCTCCTGATGAGTCAATATTCTCTTCTATTTTATAAATATAGATTCTATCCAAATATAACTTTTATCGTGCTCGGCAAATAAAAAAAAAACAGTATGTTAACCTTTTGGACCAAAATCTTCGCTTTTGGCGACTTAGGTCTATCAGGAAAAATGACTAGGTATAAAAATGACTAGAACGTGGTATTGTCAAGAAAGAAAATTGGAGACAAATATTATTAACTAAGTAAAATGCCGATATCAAAAAAAGTCGAAGATGATTATTACCTGAGTATAAATAAATAAATAAATAAATAAATAAATAAATAATGCTGGACAATTCACACAGCATCATCTAGCCCCAAGCTAAGCAGAGCTTGTGTTATGGGTACATAACTGACATACTTAATACAAATACACTACATAGATAGATATTTTTATTATACATAGAAAACACCCAGACCAACGGAACAAATTTCTGCAGATCGTACACAAATTTGTTCCGAGGCGGGAATCGAACCCGCAACCTCCTGCGTCGCAGGCGGACCTTCGCCCGCTGCGCCACGGAGGTCATCAAAATAAAAATATCGACATTTAAAAAAGTCCAAGATGATTATTACCTAAGTATATAAATGACGAAGCTCTTTGTAAAAGCTTGCGTAAAAAACGTGACTGTGTACAAACTCTTTTAAGAAACAAGGAGGTGTTAAATATAAGGAAGGGTGCTATATTATTAAAGGAGACACATTCATGTGGAAGCGATGTTTTATGAACATAAAGTTTTTATGGTGTTTTTATGCCATATCGCAGGAATTAGCATTCTCGTGGGATTTATGGAAAGCGAAGAGTTTAATCGGATTTGTGAAAAAAATACGCTTTATTTTTATAAAAGGATCATTGTCATATTTCTTCGTTGTTACATGATTAGATTACAAACAACAAAGGTGACTTTAGATTATAGCTACTTCTTTTGCTAAAATAATTTTTCTAATGATGCTGACTCTAAGAGCCTTATCACACTAGCGGTTTGCGAGCGGCTGCGAGGCGGAGCGGGCGCGCAGTGAATACGTTACGGGGCGCAACGAATACGCCGCGGATGCGCAGCGAATTCGTTGCGGACGCGCAACGATATCGCCGCGAATAGCAGCGTGGACGCCATTTTCTACTGTCTCGAGCAAATGTTTTAGTACGTACCCGTAGTCGCTCTATTCCATTTGATTCATTGAAAATGGATCTACAAAATACGTCGATGTTTTGTTTTCGTCTTCGACGTCTTTGAAGTAACAAAACCGACATCAGTGTCTACTCGTCGGAATCCATTTTGTTACTGAGTGTATTGTACGAATGTCAAACGTTGCGAATTCGCTGCGCATCCGCGACGTCTTCGTTGCGCAGCCGCGGCGTATCCACGACGCATTCGCTGCGCGCCCGCTTCGCCCCGCAGCCGCTCGCACACCGCTACTGTGATAAGGCTCTAAGCTCGTAAGCCAGAAAAGAAAACCCGTATTCACATACATATATTTGCAGTTTATGAGTAGGGATTTTTCAGACATATCACTATATTTCATGAATTTATAATCTGAAAATATTTTTCTTCTATATTAATGCTAACCCATAATTCGCTAAATTCCCATCATAGAAGTAGTTATTGTAACATGACGCCTTCGGAACAGAAGAGCTGTAAACCGCACCATTCTCCGTTTATTAATAAGCCGTTGAATGTTTCATTAAAGTCCACACTTGTGCATTCTGAACTTTATGCAGTCCGTGGGTAACTGTAACTACACCATGATTCTCGGAAACAGAAGACTTTTGGGACTAAAATTCCTCTAAGTCCTTACTATCAAGTGTGGGCAAGAAACTAGTAATAAATTAACGTTTACTGATCTATACCAATAATGTCGTGCTTTAGCTCTACTGTTACTGCTACGTCGTAGCTCTACTGCTACGTCGTAGCTCTACTGCTACACCGTAGTTAGACTGCTACGTTGTAGCTCTACTGCTACACCGTAGTTAGACTGCTACGTTGTAGCTCTACTGCTACGCCGTAGTTAGACTGCTAAGTTGTAGCTCTACTGCTACGCCGTAGTTAGACTGCTACGTTGTAGCTCTACTGCTACGCCGTAGTTAGACTGCTACGTTGTAGCTCTACTGCTATGCCGTAGTTAGACTGCTACGTTGTAGCTCTACTGCTACACCGTAGCTCTACTGCTACGCCGTAGTTAGACTGCTACGTTGTAGCTCTACTGCTACGCCGTAGTTAGACTGCTACGTTGTAGCTCTACTGCTACGCCGTAGTTAGACTGCTACGTTGTAGCTCTACTGCTATGCCGTAGTTAGACTGCTACGTTGTAGCTCTACTGCTACACCGTAGCTCTACTGCTACGCCGTAGTTAGACTGCTACGTTGTAGCTCTACTGCTACGCCGTAGTTAGACTGCTACGTTGTAGATCTACTGCTACGCCGTAGTTAGACTGCTACGTTGTAGCTCTACTGCTACGCCGTAGTTAGACTGCTACGTTGTAGCTCTACTGCTACGCCGTAGTTAGACTGCTACGTTGTAGCTCTACTGCTACGCCGTAGTTAGACTGCTACGTTGTAGCTCTACTGCTACGCCGTAGTTAGACTGCTACGTTGTAGCTCTACTGCTATGCCGTAGTTAGACTGCTACGTTGTAGCTCTACTGCTACACCGTAGCTCTACTGCTACGCCGTAGTTAGACTGCTACGTTGTAGCTCTACTGCTACGCCGTAGTTAGACTGCTACGTTGTAGCTCTACTGCTACGCCGTAGTTAGACTGCTACGTTGTAGCTCTACTGCTACGCCGTAGTTAGACTGCTACGTTGTAGCTCTAATGCTACACCGTAGTTAGACTGCTACGTGGTAGCTCTACTGCTACGTCGTACCTATACTGCTACGCCGTAGCTCTACTGCTACGCCGTAGCTCTACTGCTACGCCGTAGCTCTACTGCTACGCCGTAGCTCTAATGCTACACCGTAGTTAGACTGCTACGTTGTAGCTCTACTGCTACGCCGTAGTTAGACTGCTACGTTGTAGCTCTAATGCTACACCGTAGTTAGACTGCTACGTTGTAGCTCTACTGCTACGCCGTAGTTAGACTGCTACGTTGTAGCTCTAATGCTACACCGTAGTTAGACTGCTACGTGGTAGCTCTACTGCTACGTCGTACCTATACTGCTACGCCGTAGCTCTACTGCTACACCGTAGCTCTACTGCTACGCCGTAGCTCTAATGCTACACCGTAGTTAGACTGCTACGTTGTAGCTCTACTGCTACGCCGTAGTTAGACTGCTACGTGGTAGCTCTACTGCTACGTCGTACCTATACTGCTACGCCGTAGCTCTACTGCTACACCGTAGCTCTACTGCTACGCCGTAGCTCTAATGCTACACCGTAGTTAGACTGCTACGTTGTAGCTCTAATGCTACACCGTAGTTAGACTGCTACGTTGTAGCTCTAATGCTACACCGTAGTTAGACTGCTACGTTGTAGCTCTAATGCTACACCGTAGTTAGACTGCTACGTCGTAGCTCTACTGCTACGCCGTAGTTAGACTGCTACGTTGTAGCTCTAATGCTACGCCGTAGTTAGACTGCTACGTTGTAGCTCTAATGCTACGCCGTAGTTAGACTGCTACGTGGTAGCTCTACTGCTACGTCGTAGCTCTACTGCTACGCCGTAGTTAGACTGCTACGTTGTAGCTCTAATGCTACACCGTAGTTAGACTGCTACGTGGTAGCTCTACTGCTACGTCGTACCTATACTGCTACGCCGTAGCTCTACTGCTACGCCGTAGCTCTACTGCTACGCCGTAGTTAGACTGCTACGTTGTAGCTCTAATGCTACACCGTAGTTAGACTGCTACGTGGTAGCTCTACTGCTACGTCGTACCTATACTGCTACGCCGTAGCTCTACTGCTACACCGTAGCTCTACTGCTACGCCGTAGCTCTAATGCTACACCGTAGTTAGACTGCTACGTTGTAGCTCTACTGCTACGTCGTAGCTCTACTGCTACGTCGTAGCTCTACTGCTACGCCGTAGTTGGACTGCTAATTTGTAGCTCTAATGCTACACCGTAGTTAGACTGCTGCGTGGTAGCTCTAATGCTACACCGTAGTTAGACTGCTGCGTGGTAGCTCTAATGCTACACCGTAGTTAGACTGCTACGTTGTAGCTCTAATGCTACACCGTAGTTAGACTGCTACGTTGTAGCTCTAATGCTACACCGTAGTTAGACTGCTACGTGGTAGCTCTAATGCTACACCGTAGTTAGACTGCTACGTTGTAGCTCTAATGCTACACCGTAGTTAGACTGCTACGTTGTAGCTCTACTGCTACGTCGTAGCTCTACTGCTACGCCGTAGTTAGACTGCTACGTTGTAGCTCTAATGCTACGCCGTAGTTAGACTGCTACGTGGTAGCTCTACTGCTACGTCGTAGCTCTACTGCTACGCCGTAGTTAGACTGCTACGTTGTAGCTCTAATGCTACACCGTAGTTAGACTGCTACGTTGTAGCTCTAATGCTACACCGTAGTTAGACTGCTACGTTGTAGCTCTAATGCTACGCCGTAGTTAGACTGCTACGTGGTAGCTCTACTGCTACGTCGTAGCTCTACTGCTACGCCCTAGTTAGACTGCTACGTTGTAGCTCTAATGCTACACCGTAGTTAGACTGCTACGTTGTAGCTCTAATGCTACACCGTAGTTAGACTGCTACGTTGTAGCTCTAATGCTACACCGTAGTTAGACTGCTACGTCGTAGCTCTACTGCTACGCCGTAGTTAGACTGCTACGTTGTAGCTCTAATGCTACGCCGTAGTTAGACTGCTACGTTGTAGCTCTAATGCTACGCCGTAGTTAGACTGCTACGTGGTAGCTCTACTGCTACGTCGTAGCTCTACTGCTACGCCGTAGTTAGACTGCTACGTTGTAGCTCTAATGCTACACCGTAGTTAGACTGCTACGTGGTAGCTCTACTGCTACGTCGTACCTATACTGCTACGCCGTAGCTCTACTGCTACACCGTAGCTCTACTGCTACGCCGTAGCTCTAATGCTACACCGTAGTTAGACTGCTACGTGGTAGCTCTACTGCTACGCCGTAGCTCTACTGCTACGCCGTAGCTCTACTGCTACGCCGTAGTTAGACTGCTACGTTGTAGCTCTAATGCTACACCGTAGTTAGACTGCTACGTGGTAGCTCTACTGCTACGTCGTACCTATACTGCTACGCCGTAGCTCTACTGCTACACCGTAGCTCTACTGCTACGCCGTAGCTCTAATGCTACACCGTAGTTAGACTGCTACGTTGTAGCTCTACTGCTACGCCGTAGTTAGACTGCTACGTGGTAGCTCTACTGCTACGTCGTACCTATACTGCTACGCCGTAGCTCTACTGCTACACCGTAGCTCTACTGCTACGCCGTAGCTCTAATGCTACACCGTAGTTAGACTGCTACGTGGTAGCTCTACTGCTACGTCGTACCTATACTGCTACGCCGTAGCTCTACTGCTACGCCGTAGCTCTACTGCTACGCCGTAGTTAGACTGCTACGTTGTAGCTCTAATGCTACACCGTAGTTAGACTGCTACGTGGTAGCTCTACTGCTACGTCGTACCTATACTGCTACGCCGTAGCTCTACTGCTACACCGTAGCTCTACTGCTACGCCGTAGCTCTAATGCTACACCGTAGTTAGACTGCTACGTTGTAGCTCTACTGCTACGTCGTAGCTCTACTGCTACGTCGTAGCTCTACTGCTACGCCGTAGTTGGACTGCTAATTTGTAGCTCTAATGCTACACCGTAGTTAGACTGCTGCGTGGTAGCTCTAATGCTACACCGTAGTTAGACTGCTGCGTGGTAGCTCTAATGCTACACCGTAGTTAGACTGCTGCGTGGTAGCTCTAATGCTACACCGTAGTTAGACTGCTACGTTATAGCTCTAATGCTACACCGTAGTTAGACTGCTACGTGGTAGCTCTACTGCTACACCGTAGTTAGACTGCTACGTTGTAGCTCTAATGCTACACCGTAGTTAGACTGCTACGTTGTAGCTCTAATGCTACACCGTAGTTAGACTGCTACGTTGTAGCTCTAATGCTACACCGTAGTTAGACTGCTACGTTGTAGCTCTAATGCTACACCGTAGTTAGACTGCTACGTTGTAGCTCTAATGCTACACCGTAGTTAGACTGCTGCGTGGTAGCTCTAATGCTACACCGTAGTTAGACTGCTACGTTATAGCTCTAATGCTACACCGTAGTTAGACTGCTACGTGGTAGCTCTACTGCTACACCGTAGTTAGACTGCTACGTTGTAGCTCTAATGCTACACCGTAGTTAGACTGCTACGTGGTAGCTCTAATGCTACACCGTAGTTAGACTGCTACGTTGTAGCTCTAATGCTACACCGTAGTTAGACTGCTACGTTGTAGCTCTAATGCTACACCGTAGTTAGACTGCTACGTTGTAGCTCTAATGCTACACCGTAGTTAGACTGCTACGTGGTAGCTCTAATGCTACACCGTAGTTAGACTGCTACGTTGTAGCTCTAATGCTACGCCGTAGTTAGACTGCTACGTGGTAGCTCTACTGCTACGTCGTAGCTCTACTGCTACGCCGTAGTTAGACTGCTACGTTGTAGCTCTAATGCTACGCCGTAGTTAGACTGCTACGTTGTAGCTCTAATGCTACGCCGTAGTTAGACTGCTACGTGGTAGCTCTACTGCTACGTCGTAGCTCTACTGCTACGCCGTAGTTAGACTGCTACGTTGTAGCTCTAATGCTACACCGTAGTTAGACTGCTACGTTGTAGCTCTACTGCTACGTCGTAGCTCTACTGCTACGCCGTAGTTAGACTGCTACGTTGTAGCTCTAATGCTACGCCGTAGTTAGACTGCTACGTGGTAGCTCTACTGCTACGTCGTAGCTCTACTGCTACGCCGTAGTTAGACTGCTACGTTGTAGCTCTAATGCTACACCGTAGTTAGACTGCTACGTTGTAGCTCTAATGCTACACCGTAGTTAGACTGCTACGTTGTAGCTCTAATGCTACGCCGTAGTTAGACTGCTACGTGGTAGCTCTACTGCTACGTCGTAGCTCTACTGCTACGCCGTAGTTAGACTGCTACGTTGTAGCTCTAATGCTACACCGTAGTTAGACTGCTACGTTGTAGCTCTAATGCTACACCGTAGTTAGACTGCTACGTTGTAGCTCTAATGCTACACCGTAGTTAGACTGCTACGTGGTAGCTCTAATGCTACACCGTAGTTAGACTGCTACGTTGTAGCTCTACTGCTACGTCGTAGTTAGACTGCTACGTGGTAGCTCTAATGCTACACCGTAGTTAGACTGCTACGTTGTAGCTCTAATGCTACACCGTAGTTAGACTGCTACGTTGTAGCTCTAATGCTACACCGTAGTTAGACTGCTACGTTGTAGCTCTACTGCTACACCGTAGTTAGACTGCTACGTGGTAGCTCTACTGCTACGCCGTAGTATGGCAATGCTGATGCGCTGCGCCAGATACTCACCAGCTCTCGAGTTATCCGGTCCCCTTAAGTCAAGACCCTGGGTCCGTGGGGCACCGAGGTTCTTTTATGGGTCGATTTGGGACCAAAAATAAATTATCCGTCATATCGCGCATGACGCTATGGACTCGTAATGTGGGGCAATAGTACTGATAGAAACAGAGCATTTATAGCGCAAAAGAAATGTATAAGAGCAATTTGTGGAATCCCGCCTGATGAGTCATGCAAACCCTTGTTTAAGGAGCTTGGTTTGTTACCTCTACCATCGCTCTATATTTACGAAGTAGCGAATTTTGTAAGGAATCACGGACATTTATTCCAGAAAGCATGTGACAAAAACCCTAGACTATGTAGAGACCCGAATAGATTGGTTCCAAAAGAAACTCCACATTCTGCCAAATATATTAAAAGCTGCTTGTCAATGTGTATAAAAATATATAATAATATACCCAACGAACTTAAATTAATGAACAAATACTTATTTTAAAAAAAATTATTTAAATGGCTTAATGATAAGAATTTTTATGATCTAAATGAATTTTTTAATAATAAATTATAATTGTATTTGAATATTTTTAATCTTAAATTTTAATTGTATTTAAATATTTTTAATCCTTAATTTTAATTGTATTTTTGCATGCTAGACCATAGCGAGACATGAGCACATTATTTGTATTTATAACACCTGTATACCATGTTTGACGCAAATAAATCTTTGAATCTTGAATCTTGAATCTATAATTAATTGATGACAATCTCTGATAACATTTTATCAGAATCATTACCGAATT